>WOXC01004198.1:732500-1025000 GCA_011680675.1 Gymnobelideus leadbeateri | reverse complement strand
CATTTGGGGGGGGGGGGGGAATACAGCGTCAGTTCCTCTACTTTTATATAAAGCACCGTGATACACTGTATCTGTAGCATCCATATAGGAAAAGATGTCCTCTGCAACATTTCATGCCCTCAACCTATCCAAAACATAATAATGAAGAGTTTCATCTGTAAGGTCTATTTGAGACATTATCTTTCTTTCCCCTTCTCTCTTTCCTGTCTCTCTCCTTGTTTTCCTTCTCCCTTTCTTCGTCTTCCCTTCTCTCTCCCTCTCTTTTCCTTCTCTATTTTCGGAGCGAGCTGAGAGGCTCAGCATAGGTATTTTGTCTGTGTCACTTAACATTCTAAACGCTCTGCCTAATTCTATTGGATATAATTACTTCGAAAGAACCTACACTGCTAGAAAAGTGCATTTCTAGTACAGTGACATTTAATTTTTTTTCCAGAAGACTAGACTTAAGATACCTCCCCCCTTTTTTGTAAAGGCTTATCTTAACATTGGTCAGAGATTTATCCATTAGCTATCATACCCATTCTTTAATTAGGCCACAGTGTTAAGTAAAAAGAGAACAGAATTTCCTACCAGTCACCAAAGAGCATCTCTATACTTCCTACCCAAGCATCGTGTTAGAAATACAGTTTCAGGAGAAGATGAAAACTTCTTCAGACTCTTAGGAGATATGTAGTAGGGGCTTCAGTGCAGTAAAGATGCTGTGATTTTATAAAACCATAGAAGCACCCTGAGAAGAAAACTGGTATAATCAGCCTTTCAAGGTTCTTTTCCTGGCAACACAAGGCAACTGCCCCAGCAGATAGATACCTGAGTGCGCTTTCAAATGATCAGGTGACTGGGTTTGAGAATTGTCTCAGGGAAACTCTGTCTTCGATCGGATTAGTCTAGTTGTGTGGAAGAGAAAAGTTGTCAAATCACACAGTAAAATATTCACTTATAAGGTGTAACGATCCTTAAATGAGTTGAGAGAGAGAGAGACTGTAACTAAAATTCACCAGAGAGAAAATAGCTGTGATTGGGCTTGGATAACTGTTACTCTTTATGGGTCTGAAAGTTGTGGTCTAAAAAATAAAATAAAACACCACCTCACACTCACCTAGTTTGCATCTTATTCCATTTCCTGGCACAAGGGAATTCCAGTTGGGTATGGGTATTGATTGGGTATGGGTTGGGGTGGGGAGTGAATGGAGAAAAAAGGGGAGAGATTTTTTTTAAGTGTTTGTTGTTTTTTGCTTTGTAGTTTGACCTTTTTTTTGTTTTGTTCCCAGAAATGAAAGTCAATATTTCCAGGTAAGTCCACTTTACATAACATCTTAAAACTTCAAAACTTTCCCAAGTATTCAACATCAACATTGATCTATGTCTTAGATGTTTAACATGCTTTACATTGACTTTTTATAAATACCTATTGACAGGTCCATTTTATTAAAAACATTAGTTTTCATTTTGGCTTTTTTCATCTTTTTTTTCCTCCTCTTTTCCCCCTTTTCCTCCTCATCCTCTTCATCCTTGTCCTTACCCTCCTCTTCTTCATCCTCCTCCCTCTCCTCCTAGTCCTCTTTCTTTTACTTCTTCTTCCTCCTCCTCCTCCTCTTTCTTCTCTTCTCCTCTCCTCCTTCTGCTTCGTGTGTGTGTTTTTTAAAGATCTTACTAGTTTGGGAAAGTGCCCTTCCCTGACCTAACTTTCATCTCCAACTCATTTTCCACTACACTTTAAATTAGGAACCTAACATAACTTACTAGGCTTTTATAAGATTAATTCAGAACAATCAAGGGACTAAAACACTTTTACAATGTAATTACAGTAGTACAAATTGTTTGCCCAAACCTCATTCTGGATAAGGATTTTACAATTAGCAAACAGTTATTACAGTTGGGACTTGCTGAGAGAAATTGCACTAAGGACGTCTAGAGTTGCAATATACTGGCCATAAAAAAAAAAAAAATCTAGCTGGGCAGCAATTAATCATCTATTAAAAGGGAAAAAGTAAACGGACAGTTCTACACTATCTTAGTAAACTACCCGAGACATTTATGTGTGTTCTATGACGGTAACGATCTCCAACTCACTGCAGACCGCTGCCTTTTTAGGCAACAGAACTTTTTTATTTAGCCAGAACATGAGCCCCTCTTATGACCTGTTCAACAGCACTTGCTCCTCATCAAATTTTTAGGTAATGGGCTTTGCATACCCTGTCCACAGTTCCCATCCAAAGTATCTTCTAGATAAAGAGATGAGGCAGAAGAAGTTGGCTGACCACTAAGTCTCTTCCTCTACTCTCCCCGCCCCCCCCCCCCCCCCACACTCACAGAGGTAATACAAACCTGGGAGTGTTTTCCTAAGACCATCTTTGGCACTCTGATAGGGTGAAGAGAGTGTGATGCACTCAGAATTTTACTCTTTTAACTTTGAGAAAGTTTGTAATTTGAACTTGCAGGTAAAGGCCTTTATCTTAAGTTGGGAGATAACCCCAAAGTTCCTACTGATGAGTTAGATCCAAATCCCTTGAAAGGAAAGAAACTCGTTTCATTAGGTGGAATGTACCAGTATTTGCCATCCCAAAATAAACAAAAGCTTTTTAATCAATCTAAGTTTGGTGGTTGTGTTCACCTAAAGATAAGGGTTTATTATATGCCCCAGTGGCTTTTAAATGCCATTTTAAATGTTGTGATTGCTTTTTGTGTTTTTCTGTTGTGCTTTTGCATTAGGCTTGTACTTTGGAAAGCACTAACAGAAAGAACACTCTTCCTTCCCCATTAACATTTGCATTTCAAAAAAACAGAAATAAGACTTGGGGATAGCCTAAAGAAAACATTTAAAAACTAGTGAGATAATAGAGGAATGCTGTAGATAAGAGTTAGAATTGATACAAGAAAGGTACCAAAAAGCCAGGGCTAATGAATAGCTGTGAGAAAAGTGAAATAAAGTATTTAAAGACCTATTAAAGGGGGAAATCTGGCTAGGTGATAGGAAAGGGGGTTAACTGAAGGGATTAAGGAAGAAGTGAATTAAGTGTCCATATGCATACAGGGTTGTAGGGAGTTAGAGATTTGTTTACTGGTTTCTGCTTCAGAAAACAAAGAAGGTCTGGGTGCAGTTCAGAAGTCAACGAGAGGTCAGTTTAGGCTACCCAAGAGTCACAGGCAAACAGCTAAGTCACTATATTTTGAATGGATAATTGTGAAAGTTAGAAATGCTTTATGAAAAAAAAATGCTTTCATTGCTACTTTTTCTATTTCAAATCTTTAGAGTGTTTTAGTCTGGGGGGTGGAGGGGGGCTACAGTGTTTAACATAATTACCAGCTCTGACATTTTCAGAAGTTATAGAGGGCTTTTATTAATTAAATGGAGGGCTTAATAAAATATGCCTAATAAAATTTATGGTTGTCTTAAAACTTTCTAAACACTGCTATAAATTCTTAATAAAATTAACTGGGAAATGAGTTACTAGCCCCACACTATTGTCACCCAAACTTCTATATAAGCAGTGAATGCAGAATGAAGGGGTTATAGAAGACTTTTTAGTAAAATACAAAATGAACCAAAGCAACCCAGATTTTCATCTTAAAAAAAGTCATACTTAGGTTAGAATAGGTTTCTGTATTTTTAAAACTTTCTTATGACTCCCCCTCCCCAATAAACTTTCAATCTAAATAAGAGAGAAAGATGTGAACGTATTACACATACACGCATACCTATTCAAGTATATATGCTTGTATGTGTAGGTGAATGGGCACCAAAGTTTCTTCGGAAAGCAACATTGCATTTTCTGGATGAAGTTATATACTAAATAGTAGAAAAGGATGCGAGAGCAATATAAAATCCCAATATCCAACTACCTAGGCTCACTTTTCAAAGCTTACTTTTTCTCCCGCCAAACAAATGAAAATTTAAAAACTCCGTAACTAGTCTCAATGTAATTAATGTGAACGCAGCTTTTAAATAATATATCTTCTACACCCTCTTCCTCCCCGGCTGCATTTTCTTATTTTTAACAGGCAGTACGTTCAGCACCAGCCGCAGTTCGTCGTTCTGTTTTGCAGATAAATTCTTTTTTAAAGCCACCTCATTTTAAAAGATCGGTGAGTCGTCCTTAGCATTAGGATGCTTCGCTGCTAAACAAATACAATATTGGTTGTTTAAAGTGAACTACGTACTCACGCAAACCAAACCAACCCAACAGCCCTGGTCGATTGTTTTGCATTCGAAGGCTAGATCTTTTGTGCCGTCTACTGGGCAATGAAAAAACTACATCCACCATTCCTGAATCACTTTTTCCTGTCTATGCTATACTTTAGAGTTTGAATTTGGTGTTAAGTAGGAAAAAAAAGTACCCCAAGTAATAATTTAGACTCATTAGGTTGAAGTATGTTTTAAAATCCAAGGGATAGGACATAAGAAAGCAAAAACCAAACTTCACCTGAACTTGGCTCGAGTTCACAAAGACTGCTTGGAAACACACACACACACACACACACACACACACACACACACACACAGAGCCAGATTAAGAATTTAGATGAACAGAATTAAAAGAAAACATTATTTCTAAAAACAATATCCCCCCCAAATTTTATACTTGTGGGGAGTAGAATTGGATTGACACCCAAGTTAAATTCTTTGACTGCTTGGGTTGTATGGAATCTATAGAATAATATGGGAGTATAACCCTTTCTGTTTTATATTAATTGAGAAAATACTTTTAGGAGAGAGGAAAATGAATAAAAAGTTAGCAAAATTCAATGAAGACCCACTTTATTTATAAGAAAGGGAAAAAAATGAACACCACTGCTTTGGAAACCAGTGTGAAAATGTGTAGGCAAACCTGGTAGTTAGATACCTTTATGTAAAATCATCTATTTGAGGTCACTTTGAACTATAAAATATTGTATGGACTTAAGTTATGATTGTTTAACATTTATAAAGCTCTAGCAAAATGTAGGCTTGTCTAAAGCTCTCAGGAAGTAAGGAAATGAGATCCAGCTTCAATATATTAATTACAGCAGTTCTATATTTAAGAAAGGCAGAAGAATGGTAGTGCCTATATATCCTCATGTGCATACATATACACCTACATGCATACATACATACACATATTTGTATATTTATACATGCATTTATATTTATTTAAGGAGTGCTGTGTCATACAGGTGACAGAGTTTTTCAGATGGATCTGAAAATTATTAATAGTACTTACTAGAGTCCAATTTGCTAATTTAATTTTAATACGGCACATGACAACACTTTTAATTATTAAAAGTCAGGAGACAGTTTAGACATTTTGTTCTTAAAATAAGGTAGAAATATATTTGAATAATCTACTTTCAATATGCATTTTGATAAAGAATAAACTCTTTTTGTAACTTTATGATGAGTTGTCAGTTTGACACTTCTTAAACTAGATTGCATAGTGAAAATACAGAATGGCTTCAATTGTTATCAGTACTTCAAAAAGGTTTCAATTTAGTATACTGATTAGGAAAAGTTAATAGGTCAGTGCTTATGGGGGAGGGAGGAACACCTAACATTCAAACAGAAAGGTTATAGATGACTGGAAACAATTGAGAATTAAATTAAGAGATAATTTAAGAGTTATCTCAAAAGGAGAAGCACCTCAGTTATACTATTCTAAATTAATCATGGAAGTAGTAAGCTATTTGGTACAAGTCTGGTATACTTGATCCATTAATAAAAATAAAAGCAAAAGGCAAAGTCAAATGAGTTAGGATAGATGTAGGAACATATTCTTGGATAGATGTAGGAACATATTCTGTGAAAACTTTTAGGCAAAATATTAAAAAGTAACTATTTCTGTACATTTTTATTGTTATCCAATTGCTGAGAGGCTGCATGGCTGAGTGGATAGAAAATCTTCCTTAGAGTCTGGAAAACCTGACTTAAGTCTCACCTCTTAAACATCTTGTATGACCCTGGGCAAGTCACTTAACCCTTCAAGGTCCCAGGTGACTTTCTAAGCGAAGCTTTTATTCACAGGTGGTAGAAGAAGTTGGGGGGGGGGTGAGGGGAAATTTCCTTAGTAAATTAAATTACTGGTGTAGATCCTGCCCATTCAATTGCTAATAAAACAAAAGTTCCAATGTTTCTGTATCTGAGGAACAAATATCTTAGCTCTTAAAACAATATGGAAGAGAGTAAAATAACAACAGCAAAGCATTAGCTTAGAGCTAAGATAGTGTTTCACTTATGCATATAAAAGATACTCTTTTCTAGGTAAATTTTCCTCAAAGCATAGCAGACAGCACTTACTATTCTCCTTTAATTAGAAAAAAATACTAGATTGTGATATTTTTCAAGGCTATCATAATGATTTCCTAATAACGTTCTTCCGTGACTGACTTGGGTCAATGTCAGTTTTAAGGATTTTAACTATGGATGAAATAAAGAACCCGATACTGCATTGAAGACAGATTACTCCTCTAGATGGGACAGCACCAAGTGAATGAACTCTCTCCTGATCTGATGAAGGATAACTTTATTTCTATCTAGCACAATGGACATCTCTATGGATCTTAATTAAGAGACTGAATTCCTGTACCAAGTGATACATGCAAATGTCCCCCTGCAAGCATTCCCCCTTTGCCCATTTGTTTTCTGGAAGGAGAGAGGAGGAAAACTTCCCGCACTTGGCAATTTGAGCCTGACTCAACTCTTTGATTTCTCTAGTTCTCTCTCCCTCCCACATTCTCGCCTCCAGGTCTGTTGTTTTTGGTATTGACCTTTTCCGTGTCCTTTTGCATATAGGTGGAAAGTCTTCTGGTGCCCACAAGCTCCTCTTGGTCAGTGTCCGAGAGCAGGCCGGACTTAGAGAGCTGGCTAGCTGCCTCTGCTCTTAAGTCTCAAATTCCTTCTCGGAAGGAGCTTCGGGTGTGTGTACGGGGAGGGGGGAGGTAGGGTTGGAGGGTTGGTGCCACGGAAGGGCGGGGAAGGGGCTGCCACTGTATCCACCCAGCAGTACTGCCAAGAATGTGGGAAGTGAGGAAGGCGGCCAAACAAAAGACCTTCCTCACCTGAACACGGGTTCTTTCTCTGCTCCTCCTTCTCCCCCACATCTTGACCAACACCTTCCTTATCAATTCTCCCCTCAGGCTTGGGGCTGAGGTCCTTTGTGAGGCCTGGAGGAGCCCCGGCGAAGCAACCAGGTTAAAGGCAAGTAGGGAGCTGGAATGGGAAGCGAGAATAAGGTACCAAACTTTTTCAGATATGAGCTCAGATTACTTCTCCCCTCCTTCCGCGACCCCTCCCGGCATGAGCTCCTTCTCTCTGCTGTTTGGAGCATGATTCTCTGGGAATGTGTAGCCAGTCTCCCATCCAAGGCAAGGGAAAGTCTTGGACCCCTTTCTTCTTTCCCTTAGGACACTCGCTACCGCTCCTCCCCCCACCCCCTCCATGTCACACCTGGCTTCCTAGTTCTTCCTAGTTCTCCTGCCTTACTTCCACAGGGCTATGGAGACCCTGTAGGGACGGTCCCTGGAAGACCTTTAGTGGTCCCACTCTCTTTCCTTCCCAGTTCCCTTCCTCAAAGGCCTTGGCTGAACGGATGCTTAGGGTTTAGGAATGCACCGGGTCAGAGATGCCCTTCCCCTTCTCTCCCTCCCCCTCATCCCACTATCCCGCGCTGCATCGAACGTTCCTCTCTTAGCACTGTGCCGCCCACAGCTGGAAACAGGGGGTATTTGTCGCCAACGTTATTATTTCAGGTGTGCTAATGGGATTAGAGCCCGTGTGAAAAATGTGTGAGGATTAATGCAATTCCATCTCCCAGGTACCAGCTGTACCCCTGTCTGCATAGCTTGAGGATGGAACCCAGAGATGAAAAGTGAAGGCTCACCCCAGCCCCAATTCAATTCTCTTTCTTCTTTCCCACCTCCCCAGTCACTGACCCAGGTCAGACAGCCTAGACCTGGCAAGTGAAAGTCAATGTCACTTTGGGGTCTGGTCCCCAGGTTGAGGGACAAGAGTCACCATTTCTGGAAGCTGTTAGTTGAAAGGAGAGAGAGAGAGAGAGAGAGAGAGAGAGAGAGAGAGAGAGAGAGAGAGAGAGACAGAGAGAGAGAGAGAGAGACAGAGAGAGAGAGAGAGAGACAGAGAGAGAGAGAGAGAGAGAGAGACAGAGACAGAGAGAGACAGAGAGAGACAGAGAGAGACAGAGACAGAGAGAGACAGAGACAGAGAGAGACAGACAGAGACAGAGAGACAGACACAAAGACAAAAACAGAAATAGGTAGACAGAGGGAAATAGAAACAGAAATGAGAAAAAAGATAAAAACAGAGAAAGGAACTCAGAGCTTGAAGGAAAGGAGGAAGAGGGATAAAAGCCACATTTATTTGTGAGAAAAGAAAGAGCTTGGAAATTACTAAGGGTGTCATACAAATATCCCCTCCAAGCCACCACCTCTTTGTTTTAATGTGTTATTATATGAATCTGTGGGTGCATTATCATAGAGTTTTCATAATTGCATATTGACTTTACTAAATGGATCCACAGAGCTATTTGAACATTGGTCTTGTTCATTTGCAAATAATTCTCCACAAAAAAAAGGAAGGAGGGAAAAAAGGAAGAGAGAGAGGAAGAAAGGAAGGAAGGAAGGAAGAGGTAGGAGGGTTTATGTAACTTTGTCCCTCTAAGCTGGCAAAAGAGAAACATTAGACCCTTTTGAAAAAAGAGCTTTCCTTTGTTATTTGAGAAATCATTCCACCACTTCAGTAAAGTGAGTATAATTATGCAGTGACTTTATCCACCCTCTTTCTTTTCTCCCTTTCACCCCTTCCTTTAATTTCTTGATGCACACACACACACATACACACACAAACACACACATTTACATCCACACCCACACTTTCTATCTCTATCTCCTCCTCCTCCTTCTCTGTCTCCTCCTCCCCCTCTCTTCTTCCTTCTTTTTATCTTTTTTTTTTTTTTTTGATTCTCAATCTAAAAGTCATGGTTGCATAGGAAACCAAAAGTTTGTCTTCTTGTTTTTCTTCCCTAGGAAAGCATAAAGTCAGGACCTCTCTGGACCTTTCATTGAGAGGGAGACCCTGCAAAATCAACTGCAAAATGGTGATCTGTAAAACAAATAGCTTCCCCTACCCGGCCCAGAATAACTGAGTAACTTGTTAGGAGAGGTCTCAGAAAGATTCCTTTCTCAGTGTTGTCTTCTCAACCTCCTTCAGGAAAAAAAATGAAAGGAAAAAGAAAACTCAGCCAGGAGACTTCCCTCCTAGAAACCTTTCCTTTTGTTTCCCTCAGGACTCAAGTAGTTTCCCTCCACCTCTTAGAAGTGACCTCAGGAAAACCCACCCAAGTCACCTAAGGAAAAGGGATAAGAATACAGAGTCTAATTTGCTATAGGATTTTTAAAACTTCCTCTAAACTGTCATCAATAGCATTGTTCATCCTCAGAAGCTGGCCTTTTAAGGAGGTGAGAAAGTATCTTAGAATCTAAACAGACACCCCATTGGGGATGTTTGGGTTTCAAGTTTATTGCAGTCTTTATTTTCTACTGATCCTGCAAACACCCACTGTGATCGAGACATAATCTACTGGACACTTTACAGAGACATTCTGTAATTAATTTCTTTTGTGGACAAGGTACTTTAAAAAAAAAGCAAAAAGTTGTAGTTTTTTGAATGGCCTCCCTCATTGGGTCGTCCCAATTTTCATTTCCAACTTAACGTAGTTCTTCTAACACACATTTGTTATCTAACACTTCATTTCCAGTTCTGGTTTGTCTTTGTTTACTTTTATCCTAAAGCTTTTTCCCCTAGCTGTTTCTGTTCTTTGTTTGGGGGGTTAGTTCAGAAATCTTTCTTGGTTCATGCTTCCCTGTAGGCTAGTTCCCTGCTGCTGTCTACATTTTTTCATTTTGTAGGTTTGCTGCCTGAGTGACTATTCAATAAATACTTCAGTTGCCTACTTTATATAGATGCAGAACAACCATATCTAAGACTCATAGTAATTTCAATTTCGGCAGTACAGTATTTCTATAACTGTTTTTTGTTACTTGCCTTAAACCTTACTCCAACATTTGTAACTTTTTGTCAATTAACTTTTTTGAGTGTGACATATTCCAAGTGATAATGAACCACTTAACTTGCCTACATTAAGAGACTGTAAATGCAAGTGTTTTCTAGTTTGGTTTTACGTTTTTGTTTCTTAAATAGCCCTATTAGCATTGGGGAACAAAGTTATATAGGCAGTATGTGGCAGTATTATTCAAGATGTATGGCAGCATGGCATAAAGGAAAGATCATTGGTCCTGGGTTCTAATCCTCTCTCTTTTATGAACTAGTTGGGAAATATGGGCAGGTCACTTAGAACTTTTAGATCTCAGTGTCCTCATCTACAAATGAAATGATTGGGTTAGATGATATCAAAAGTCCCTTCCAGCTTTACTATTCTATGATTCTATAGCAAAAATGAGACAGATATATGACACACAGGGAAATAATCCTGGTTATTCAGCCACAGGGCTGATATCTCAGTGTATCTGTATTCATATGATAACAAGCCATGCTATAACAGGATTTATGTTAATAGCACAGTTGTATGTTTAACATCAAAGGTAGGTCTTAGGGGACTTAAAAATGCAAAGAGGCCATCAAAACAAACAACTCCCACATTCTGCCTTTGCACTTGGATCAAGGACTACACTTTGCAAAAAACTTCTTATTTCCATATGTTTTTTTTTCTTTCAATCTATCTATCATCTACACACACATATGTATGTTTATATAATTTCATGAAACTAGTTTAATTTTTAAAATGTACATTCAAAATGTCACCCTTGTAACTAATTTAGACCTTGTAATGGTGAGGCATTTGGTTTTATCCAAAGAAATGTGTTAATGATGATAATTAACATCTAAAATATACATTTGTATTTGTTACATGTATAGTGATTTAATTTTCCTATATTTGGCTCATCGAGATACCCAGATTTTTGTATTCATTCTCTTATAAGAAGATGAATACAAACAGAGCTACTTATTGGTTTATGATCTCTCAGCTTCCTCCTTCCAACATTCCATGATCTTGCAAATTTTTCTGCTGTAGTTTTTAGCTGCCTATATTTTCTTAATTTGAGAATGACAATTTCATGTAGGTTGACAGATAAGTGGAAAGAAAAAATAGATAGAGGAAGTAAAGATACCTCATTTACAAGATTTTTCCTCCTGATACCATTATACTGAAGCTGTATTGGGTTTGTAGTCAGAGAACTTGGATTTGGATCCTGATATGGTCACTTATGAGCCATGTAATCTTGGGCCTCAGTTTCTTCATTCAAAACTAGTGATCTCTAAGGTTCCTTCCAAGCTTTATGACAAATTCTATGATTATACCTCAGCTAGACCTACCTTTGATGTATTTTTGTTAAAATGATGAATCGTTCACCTGTGAATATTAAGGAAAGGTTCCTGTCCAAAGAGACAATTTTCAGTTTGTTTCCCTTACTGCACACATTTTGAAGTTTGGCTTCTTTTCAGGAATGTTACACACTGGACTTTCATAGACATAGGCACTTATTGTGTGGATAGATTTTTATTTTTCTCTGCCAAGTAATGCTCTTACATCCCAATAAAAGTGAGAATGCATCTTAAGAAATGTCTTAAATATCTTTAAAAAGGTATCTTAAAATCACTATTCCACAACGGATTTTTGTGTTTTATTTTTTAAAATATCTAAACTAAAATCTTACAATTTTTTTTACAAAAGCTCTAACAATCTTAAGAAAAGGAAGGAATCAATAAAAGAGGTATGTATGTATTAACACACATATTTGAGAAGTTAAAAACTATAAGGTTGAAAAAAGTTGTAAGTTACAATTTAGGATTCCATTGGACATTCTAAGTTTTCCATGGCTATAATAGGCACCCAACTATAGTGCCCAGTATTTTAATGATCCCAATGCTTTTGTTAGTGTTCATAGACTTGCCTCTAAACACCAATAATTGTTGGGTGGACCCTATAAATTATCTACATTCCTAGGTATGAGTGGAACATTTTCTGCCTAAAGCTGACTATCTGGTTTCATACACTGAATTGCTATTGTTTTGTTTCCTTTGTGGAAATTCGACTATTTTCATCTTTCACACCTTTTCGTTTTTATGACAGTTTGCCAGCACTTTCCCCCCCTCTAACCCAATTCAGACAGATAAGTGTTACAGATTTTGTTATTTTTACCGTTACATCCATCGGGCTTACTTGTTCATGGCTTCCTGCCAAGGATCCTTCCTCAATTGCTTTTAGCTTCTTACCCCCAGGAGGGGATAGTTTGAATTTGTTTCAAAAATTCTCTCTCTTGCTCTCTTTTTTATTTGCTTTTTCCTTTTCTTTGAGTCTGTAATTTAGTTCTGCTGACACAGTTGGTTAACCCCATACTGGGGAGCTGATTAAAAACACTTTCTAAAAATGTCTATTCCCATTGCTGGTATTAATCAGCATCTCTCTCTCTCTCTCTCTCTCTCTCTCTCTCTCTCTCTCTCTCTCTCTCTCTCTCTCTCTCTCTTCCTCCCCTCCACATTCTTCTTCTCTTCCTCCTTCTTCCCTTTCACAATATCCATCTCCCCCCACAAAAAAAAATTTTTTTTGAACAAAGCAATCTTGAAATGCTATGGAGCCAAGGTTTCCCCTCATTTATAATCTTCCATGGCCAGACCAGGCCATTCAGAATGGGTTCAAGGACAAGAAAGTGATGTGGATTGTGCAGAACTCAAACTCTAAAATGCATGCCTATTAAAAATAGATTGGACCTCCCCTGACCTTCCTCTTGGGAGGTCATTCTATAATGTAACAGATCTTCCCACAAGGATCAAATTCTCAACATTTTCAATAGTTTTTGTAAATTAGTTGGAAGACCATATTCTTGAGGTTATTTTAGCCATATCAAATAAACAAGGCAGCAATATTGTCCACATTCCTCCCAACTCTACTCCCCTTCCCTACTATCTGTTTTTGTTCCCTACCCCTACCAGCCTATAGATTCTAAAACTCTTGTTTCTGAAACCAGTAACCCAGTAGTATTTTAAGATTGTACCTGCTTTGCTGAGTCTCAGTGACATTGGGGGGGGGGGGGAGAACTTAGAGAACTATGTTTACTTTCAGAAGTCAATTTGCTCCCTCCCTTCTGCTAAGTGGTGGACTTCAGCAATGCTATTGTATGTCACTGTTTGTTCCAGGTAATCCTGCTTTGGCTAATACATTATTTCAGTAAATACTTTGGATCTTGCTTTGGCAAATGGTTGAAATACGATCCCATTGCTAAGACATGGTTTCATGGTTTTCCCTTTAGTATATTCCTGTTCAGATAAAGTTAATAATCCGTCCTTTTCTGGAATACCATGGCCATGATTGATGAATACTGAGGAGCAAATCTGCATCATTTGTGTGAGACACCATTGCTCCATTCTTGAAGAAGGTTTTCCACAGAAACACAACTAAATTAACATGCCATGCTTCCAGACAAAATTTAAAACATTCCATTTGAAAAATCAAGATTTTTTTTCTAAATACTTAAATTATCATTCTCATATAGGAAAAAAATCTGAGGCTTTAATTTAATTTTTGAGTTTTCATCTTGTAAATATTTTGTGTTCTTCCATGTTTCTTTGTCACTGTCTATTCTCTTTCTCAACAAAGTACTTTCCTGAACATTTTCACCCTACCTAGTATTCATAGATTTTTAAACTAATCTATCTTCATTTATTTTGAATTATATTTTATAATGAGAAAGCTAGATTCTCTGTGTATTGAAGTTTATTGTTATAAGGAAATAATTAATCTTTTGGAAAGATCACCTTAACAAAACAGTTACTTGAACTTGTAGTATTTGTGTGTACACTATTCTGCTGAAACTCCTCATTTATTGCCTTCCTAAAAAACAAAACAAAACAACTGATATATGTGTTGTTATTTTTTAATAAAACACTAATGGAGAAGTGAATCTGCTTATGGTTGACTATAGTATTTTTAAAAAGTCTCCTTAAGAAGAAAACAATTCAAACTTTCCATTTAAAAAGAGAAGGAAAATCTACTTTTGCAAAGTATTTGTTAACCAGAGGGAGTCCCTTTCCTAGCACAGTTACCATGGGATTTAGAAGTGTTTTCTAATTATAACAGTGTGCTAATTATCTCCCTTACAGCTCATCTTTCTGTCTTTCTGTCGAAACTCATTTCTAATTATATGGTACCTTTCTTGCACATGACATAACTAAAAGTATTGCTTTTATCAGATATGAATCCTTCTTCTTGAAAATATTAAAGAAAGAGTTGCATTTCCAAAATATTTTCTTCTCTATTATAGGGAAGTCTTTTGATTGTGATTTGAATAATATGTCATTCTAAAGGGAGGGGAAAGGATTTAAAGATTCAATACTTTGTACTATTCAAATCAGAAGAACAAAAATGGACAGTATCTCTTTGAGTTCTGTTTCATGAGGAAATTTGGTTCATTGGCTATAAAATTGTACTTTCAGTCACTTTCAGCAACTGAGTTAGACCTCAATTCAAATCCCCCTCTGATACTTAGTTGTATAACCCAGGATAAGTCATTCCATTTCTCTGAATATTCCTTCCTCATCTTTAAAATGGGTATAATAATATCTTTAATACCTAACTTATAAGGTTATTGTGAGGCTAAAATGAGACAATGTGTATTTTTTCTGTAAACTGTTTATTGCTTACTATGGTATGTCAACTTGTTAAACCACTGTATAAATATCAGCCTTTATTATATTTTAAGTAAGATTAAGAATATATAGCTACATAACACAATACCCACCACATCATAATTTAATGTTTTTATAGATATGAAGGATACTGAAAGATCACTGGACTGAGAGGCAGAAGACTTGAATTTTCATTGGGCAAACCACGTAATGTCTCTGAATCTCAGTTGTCTCATCTAAAAAATAGCAATACTTATGCCGGCTACACAAAAGGCAGTTTTGAGGATCAAATGAAATCATGTATGTGAAAGGATCTTCCGACTTGAAAATACTAAACAAATAAGGTATAATAGCATTATCCTTTTGGGACCTGTAAAAAATGGAGATACAGACTTTTAAAATTTTGTATGTTCAAAATAAATGAAAGAGGACTGGGTTATTAGAACTTATTTTAGTCTGAATAGTTTTCCATGTGAATTTTAGATAGAAGTCAGTTAGATAAAAACTGACTTCAAGAACTTCATACTGAATGTTCCTTGGATTGACTGCGGTGATAGTGAAAAATTTGTGTACAGAGGAAAAATCCTATCTCTTTTCCTCCTCTTCTCCCTCCAGGTAAAGAATTTATAGTAATAAGGACCTAAGCCATTTCAGCGCTATCAGGCTAGAATCCAAAATACAAGCTCAGACAAACTCATGACTGACAGATGCTCCAAAGAGAGGGAGGTCATATATGACTGATGCTAGTCCAACTAATTGTCAGTGTACAATTTACTTTGTCTACTTATGATCATCCATTATTAATCATATTCTTTAATGCACATATATTCATTTTAAAGTGTAATTGTTTTTTAGAAAGCTCAGATAATAATTTATAATCTTTTAAAGAAGCATAGATGATGGAATATTAGAGTTTCTGCATATGTGAATAAAACTAGCACAATGGGAGAATGGTAGACTCAGTTGGATACAAACACTGGTCATTTCTCAAACTTCATGGCATTCTTCATTGCAGCTCAATAGCTGGGTATTTTGTAGTTAGAGGTTTGTCATGGTAATCAAATGAGAGCTTCAGCTTTTGCCATCTCTCTCAGGTCATTGAACTGAAAACCTGGCATCTGAATAAAAATTAAAAATAGACCCTTTCCATCTTCACTGATAAATTACATAAAACCCATGGACAATTAAAAAAACTTTTAGAACTGAGTGTGTGTGTGTGTGTGTGTGTGTGTGTGTGTGTGTGTGTAATAGAATATTTTAGCTCTTGAAGCTATTCCTTGTACATCTTGCACATTATTTCAACAGTGAGAGAATACTCACTGTTCTGGACTTTATTTCCTCTTCTAACTATCCCAGGCTTTCAGGAGCTCTGTTTCCTCATCTGTAAAATCAGGGTGTTGGACTAGATGACCTCTAAGGTCCTTTCCTGTTCTCCCATTGTATGATTATTATATCTGGAACTACTCATGCCAAAGGTTCTCATTTAAAAGGGAAAAATCATTGTAAACAAGCAGTTCCCAACCAGAATCCATTAATTGATTGTTTTAAAGGGGTAAGGTGAAATGGTGGAGGTTCAGTTTAAATATTTAGTTACTTTAGGAAGAGCTCTTGTTCTTTCTAAATGCAGCCCTTTATACTATATCTTGCTAACAAGGATGGAACTGCTTCTTCTTTCGCCATTTCACATGTAGTATATAAGCCATTCAAACTCCATAAAAGAGGGAAGGATCGCACTTAAAAGGAATTGGGACTCGATTAAAATTTCATTATTTTGCTGACTTGCTGTGTGGCTTTCCTTTTCTGTAGATAACTATAACAGTAAAAATAACTATAACATTTACCCCATAGCAATATTTGGTGACTCAGTGTTTGCATATTTTTATATCTTTTTTCGTGTGATAAATTGAACCTAAAATACAAAGTATCATTGAAATCAAATTGTTTTAGTCAATTAAATCTCCCAATGAGCCATCACCTGTCTCAGAGACATTATTATTTAGTAAACTGTATAACACTATGTACTTAGGTTTCATAATATTCTCTGAAAGGGGGTGGAGACCCATAGAAAAGAACAGGATATTTGCATCACTGATATTGATGTTCTTTTAAGAGTAAGAACAATATACTATAATACAGGGTAGGAAAACATTGCATGAAAGAAAAGTTCTGTTGTTGATTTATCTTGTGAACTCATTCTGTGAATATCTGAATAAAGAATGAGGCATAGGAGTGAATTAATTTGAATAAAATCAATCAGAGGCATAGACTCTTTTTTTAAAAAATTAACTTAATTTTTACAATTAGCAAAAAATCATTTCCCTTTTTTTCTACTACCCCATTGGGGAAAAAAGGAAAAAAAAAACCCAAGAACTTTGTAACAAATATGCAAAATCAAACCAAATAAATATCTGAATTGAATGGTCAGTTCAAAAGTATGTCTCATTTTTCACTTGAATCTGTCACCTGTTAGAAAGTGATGTTGTAGTATTTGTCATCTATTCTCCAAAATCATGCTTAGCCATTGCACTGATCATAGTTCTTAAGACTTTCAAAGTTGCTTCTCTTTATAGAATCATTATTATTGAAGATACTGCTTTCTTGGTTCTATTCACTTTACTCTGCATTAGTTCATACAAATCTTTTCAGGATTCTCTGAAATCTTTCCTTTCAGCAGCATAAAACCCTTCCTAGTTTCTACAATTATTACTTTATGGTGAAGTTATATCGTACCCCTTACTGTTGACCCTCTGAATAATGATTCTAACAGAAGATTAATATTTACATGGGATGGCCTGGGAGGGCCTGATAACCCACAAGGTACACTACATATTTTAATTGGGTCTGCCAGTGAAAAGAATTGGATAATCTTTGAAACGAGTATTTCAAGCAATCAGGTGGCAGAGCTCTATGGAAAAATGAGGCTTGCTTCCATAGCTAGATGATATAAAACCCAATGTGCCTTTGTGTGAGATACAGACAATAGAATCAAATTCTAAAACAGGAGAAAAGTAAGTTATCTAGGTGTTTTTGTATTGTTTTATTTCTTTCCAAAGGGTTATGTAGCATGTTAAGAAACACATCCATGTTATTTGACTTATAAAGCAGAAATAGTAGTATATTCCATATTCACGATTATTTTCTACTCTACCTCTGAAGTTTGTAGAAGAAGGGAAGTGAGGTGAGTGGTTCAGAGAATTGGGTGCTATTATATCTTTCTTTAATAGAGCTGCCTACTCTAAGACCTCAGCAATGAATGGCTGCCAGTGCTTTCTTTCATCAGCTCTTCATCCATATGCTTATCGGTAAAATAAGTGATTAATACTGGCAAAAACAATCAAAACATATATAGTAAATTTTATTCTCTTTTCTTTGTGGTGTCAGAAAAACATGGGACTCAGAGTCAAGGAGGCTTGATTTAAATTCCACCACTGATATTCACTGGTTGTATGACCTTGGGCAAATAATCTAACCCTTTTCAGCTTCAGTTTCGTTATCTGTGAAAGGGGCATATTAATGATCACCTACCACACAGGGTAGTGTATTGTTGTGTAAACAGCAAATGAAATATTTTAAAGTTATTTGCAAATTTCAACATGCTATATAAGTGAGTTGCATTGTGTTCTTAAGTTTTATTATATTTAGTTGAGCTTTATTGTTTACCAAAAAGAAATGCAATTAATTGGAAAATTATGTTAACCTTTCGAAGTATCTAGTGCTATAGCTATAGTCTAAGCCTTTAGACCACTTGATAGTTACCAAAGCATCCCCATTTATTTGGCGGTAGCATATACTTCAAATGTAGACAAAATACCTTGAGATATGTGTGTATGTGTATGTGTGTGTGTGTGTGTGTGTGTGTGTGTGTGTCTGTGTGTGTCTGTGTGCGTGCGAGCATGCGCCCGCACACGAGCGTGTACGAGCAGCATTTTGAATGTTGACCTTACAGGCTTAAATTAAAATAGGGAGGGCAAATGTCACAAGAGTGGAGCTTACTGGAACACCTGATGATTTTCTAGCTGCAGAATTGGGGAAGAGGTAAAAGGACTTTTTTTTTTTCTGCCCTTGACACTAGGGATTACCTTCAGAAAAATTATTGGGACAGCTGAGTTGACTATTTTGAAATAATCTATATATTTGGTTTCATTAATTAAATTAGTTAATTTCCCATAGTTTCAAATTTTGCAAACATATTTTTTCTTGGGGATTTAAACAGAAAATACCTGGGCCATGTTAGGGATAGAATAATTTTTTTATTCTGTGAGTCAAGGAAATGCTAAAATCTGAATATAGCTGGTAATTGGGGGAAAGAATGGTTAAATAAAAATGTCATGAGCTCCGAAGAATGAATGGTGTCTCTTTTCCAGTATCTATATCAGGGCATATCTGAACTGGTAGTGAGTAAATATGTTCAAAGGATTCCCAGAAACAGAATTTACCTACAAAATGAGTAATATTCTTCCCATCAAAAATATTAATTAATTTTTCTTTACAACCATAATCATATCTGAATACCATACCCTCCACACAACAGAACTCTTCATTGTAACAAAGAAAAACAGACAAAACCAACCAAACTGTTCTGTCACTGTATTCAATATTTGTCCCTTGTAGTTTTCTACCTTCCTGCTTCAAGGAAGGAACTGGGTTTTTTTTTCTCTCTCTTTTTTAAATGGCCTGTTGTCTGGGATAAAAATTGTTAATTACAACTAATTTTTATTCAGTTGCTTTTTAGGTTCTCTACCTCCCAATTACCTTACTGCAATCACTGGGTACCTCATTAATCTGGTACAGAGTACTTTACTCAGCATCAGTTCATATAAGTCTTACATTTCTTTGAGTATATCCAGTTCATTGTTTTATATGAAGCCATAATATTCACATTTTGTTTGACCATTCCTCAACTGAAAGAATTCCAATAATTTTCAAATTTTTGCTATTACAAAAATTATTGATTTAAGTATCTTTATATATATAGGAAGCACATCTTATTTCATTGAATTATGGAATTTTGAAGGTAAAGGGACCTTAGAAATAATGAAGTTAGATTAGAATCTCCTAGAAGATAGGAGTTTTGTTTATGTCAGTAGCCCTAGTCTCATAAGGGAATACTTTGCCCACTGTAGTTGATGGTGCATAAGAAATATCTGTTGCTTTAATTTGAATTTACTACACTTCCTCATTTTACAGATTGGGAAAATGAGGCCCAGAGGTTATAAAGTGCTTCCTTTTATTAAGATAAGTTCATTTCTAATTTCACATTGATCACCTAGGTCTTTCAAGTTTTTTTTTCTTCCTTGATTTCTTTGAGTACAAGAATATACAAACTCTTTCTTATATGGATTATTACGATATTTACAACCTCAATAGAGTTTCCTATTTTTGAGACATTTTTCAGAGAGTAATCCTTCCTTCTTTGGGTGAGATTTTTAATGCACATTTCGTCATTCACCCAAATGTTCAAATTATGATCCGATTACCTAAATCTCTTCATTTATGTTTACACCAATTTGATACCCTTTATACAAATGACACAATATTAGGGTTGAAAATGTTTAATGCAAAAAAGTCAGGGAATTAGAATGCAAATTTTATCATAGTACCACAGGAGGGAGAAGAACTACTTAATGCAGAAAAAAGCAATTGAAACTTATTTTTAATTGTTTTGAAAGTTGATTTGCTGGATAATATGGAGGAGTATTTATAGTAGAATTCTTAGTGATCTGAAGATAAAAGTTGAAAAAGCAGTTTCTAGTACTCAATAGGCTTGTTTGTTTTGGAAAAATCAAAAGCTTCCTAGGTAAATTGGAGAGGTATTCAGAGCCTGTTTAAGTTTAGTTTTGAACCAGATGCTTCACAACTTATGCTCCTATCAATTATCTCAATGAGTGCTTAGAAACTAAAAAATAAATCTTTTCATTGTCCAAATTAAAACCAAAAACGGGGGGGGGGGAGGAACAAAAAAAAAACTATTGCAGAAATTTGAAAAATGACAATGCATTTTCTTTACTTATTCACAAACTAGAACTCCTTCAGATGTTCAGAGGGAACATTGCCAAGGAAAAAATAAAACTAAGGGAAAAAAACCTGCCCAAAGTAATTAGCTATCTCTTGGTGGGAAGAGTCCCCACAACCAGATGAACAGTTTTGTGCTAAGATTCCTACTATTATTTGGGATTTTCCAAATTAAGGAGAAGACTCTTTTCCTTATCAGCTGCTTGGAGCCTTTGTGTCTTTTAAAAGGCTGATTTATCTTAGCTTTTCTTGCTACCACTCTACCCTCTCCTCCCCTTTCCATTTTGCCTGTTTGTAAGCTCTGGCATAACCTTGTTTCTCCACTGACCTGGGACAGCTAGGATCTCTAGGATTCAGGAATTTTTTGAATAGAACATAGAATACTTCAAAGGGATTTGGGGGAGGCAGAGGAAAATAAAAAGGAAGAAGAGGAGGAGACGTATTTCTTTTTTTTTTTTACATATATTTCTTAAAGTTCCAGTTATAGAACATAATCCTTTCTATCATAATCTATATAAAGAACACTGCATTCTAAAATTTTTTGTTTCCTAATTTTGGAACAGGTAAGAAAATAGAAACAGAGAATTCCAGGATCTTTCTTAGAGTCTGATGAAACCTTAAAAGTTACCCAATTCAACCCCCACATTTTTTAGATGAAGAAACTGAGACCTAAAGAGGAGAAACAACTTACTCAAAATTACAGAGTGAATTAGTAGCAGAGCCAAGAGTAAAGAAAGGAATTGTTTCATCTTGGGAAAGTTTGGAAGAGGGCTCACCTAAAGCACAGAGAAGTTACAAATTGCTTAGAAATATAGGGTATTCTGAAATTAACAAACAAATATATATGAGGTATGCAAATTAACGTCCCAGATAAATCAGAGGCAGGACTATCTTGTAGCCTTAAAATAAAAAATGGGGAGGGGGAGCAGGGCAGTGAAAGTTCATCTATTATAGGACTGCATGCCCAAATTATAGATGAAGACAGAAATGGAACTGAGACTCAGTTTCCCCAACTTCTAGTACAATGTACTTTGCCCCTAGAGCTGTCTTAATAAATATTTGCTAATTGATTAATTGATACTACAATTTATGATACTCACTGTACACTCTGACCCAATCACCTGACCCCAAATATCTTCTTCTTCCTTATCTTTCTTATATGTTCTAAGAAGGTAGAAATTTTGGATTAGGATAATAACAGATGTAGTTTTCCTAGGTTTAAAATAAATTTCTATAAAAATATTTTGAGTGTTAAGATTTATAATACATACTATTTCCCTCCTTTATCCTTCAACCTAAGGCTGCCAGATCACCCTGCCACCCAAATAATTTGGAGATACTTTAATTTGCATTATTAGACATGCACATACACGTATATCTGTATATAAGTACATATGTTTATGTGTTGACTTCAGAACATGCTTATTCTAATTGCTGAAGTCAAATGAAAGTAAATGATACATATAATCTACTGTAGTCGTGTGAAAAAAAAATCTGAGTATAATGTACTTGAAATGTGCTTTAGATCTTCTGGTGGCAGTAGTGAGCCCCCTGCTGGGGTAGCCATAGGGAGCCTGATGTGAAATCTTTTGTATATTCTACCCTCCTGATTTCCCTTCCCCCACTTAGAAATATCCCTCCTAGCTTTAGGGGACAGGTTAGGAAAGCACCTTCATTCCAAGAAGGCATGTGAGGTTGAAGATAGAGCAGAAAGTTTCCCGTATTAGGTCTTGGGAAACCTAGGTTGCAAGTACTCTCTCTGATGCTATCTTGTTTTGTGATTTTAACCCAGTCACTGAAACTGTCTAGGTTTCAGTTTTCCCATCCATGAAGAGGTATATATGAAGAGGAGTCAGTCAATAGGGTGAAGTTTAATCTGTCATAGATGTGATTTCACTCTACTGTCTTAGTTACTAAATAGTCTTCTATACATAGTGCTTTTTGTTATATAACATGGACATTTTTATTTGTTTCTAAGATAAAGTATTTTGAAGAAATGCTTAAGTTTATCCTGCATATTGACTGTCCCCATACAATAAAATAACATTCCTTCTACCTGTCTCATAGAATTGTTGTAAATATAAAATGATACAATCTATTTGGGTATGTTGGAAAATAGGCATAAATTATCGTGCAAATGCAGATAGCATTATGAAAAAACCCCCAACCTGGAGTATAGATAGTGCTTTAAAGTATGCACTTAATGCATATAAAACCATTCCTTTGGAGGTAGTCTCACACTGCTTTGATAACTACTTTGCCACCTGACCCAGAAACTGTGGCTTGGAGGTTTTAACCTATCCAGCCCCAGAATTTCTGTTCTGGGGTCCTGCTGACCTGGTTGATTACTGCCTTTTCTGGGACGACATTTAGGCAAGCCTCCATCATGCTTCTCTTCATTCTGTACTACCCAGCCATCCTCTTCAAAGCCTTGTTAGGAGCATTGCCATCACACCTGTACTCCCTTACCGTTCATCTCCAATTCTGGAACCAGGATCAAATCAAACCTGCCACTTTTTCCTGGAAAAGGTGTGTCACCCCACTCAGCATCTCTTTAACTTCCAGGAAATGCCACCACCCCCACCGCCCGGTCATGACTCTCATATACCTATTGTATCCCCTACTGAAATGTTAGCTCTTTGAGAGAAGAAACTATCTTTATTTTTATATTTGTATTCACAAATAACAAACTTATATTTAGCACTGCAGTTAATACATATTAAATATACATGAGAGAATAAATGCCCCTTCATTCATTCAAATTGTGAATATCTAGAAGTCTTTTCTCAACAATTTTTGAAGGGGACCTTTCTCCTGTGCTTTATATAAATTTATATTCTAAGAACATGGAAGAATGTACTGCTAAATCATATTTCTGAGTAACTAATAGTAAGAAGGACCATATTATCAAGATCCTGAAAACTATAGGCATTTTCATATAATGAAATTAAATAAAATTGGCCTTTATCAAAGCTATTATTCGATAACATGATCTATAGATTCTTTTAAACTCTTGCTTGTAATGAAACTTTGTTGTGTGTTCTTTGGCTAAAAGATAGAAACCGATAGCTCTACTCAGCACTCTCTGCCCCAGATATTCTTCTTACCTCAGTCTAGCCCCACCTTAGGACCGCCATCTCTGAGTATCACTTATTTATTTACCAAAATCAGTTTGTATTTTCTAGGGGAAAATCCTGTCTTCCTGTCCCAATTCCTTCATACCTCAAACCCTGTTAGATATATATTTTTTAAATAATATTCCTGTGATACTAACTGCTCTTGCAACATTGTTTCTCTTGATGTATTTTAGGGAAACCAATTAATGATTTTGTATGATATTATGAGGCTGCTATGTTAGATCACTGGGTCTTGAGCCAGGGAGATCTGACTTCAAAGTTGAACATAGCAGTTATTAGCTGTGTGACACTGGGAGCATAAGATCACTTAACCTTTGCCTCAGTTTCTTCAACTGAAAAATCAGGATAATAGCACCTACCTCTAAGAGTTGTTGTGAGGATCAAATGAGATATTACTTGTAAGGTATTTAGCATAGTGCCTGTCATAAAGTAGGCAATTAACAATTCTTTGTTTCTCCCTCCCTCCCTTCCTCCTTTTCTCACTTCCTTCCTTCCTTCCTTCCTTCCTTCCTTCCTTCCTTCCTTCCTTCCTTCCTTCCTTCCTTCCTTCCTTCCTTCCTTGCATCCTGCCTTCCTGCCTTCCTGATTTCCAAAGGGGATGACTTTATGACACTATTTGAAGTTTCCTGCCATTTTCACAAGAGAAGACTTAAGTCTTTATGTCATTGAATGACATAATCATCCATACAGAGCCATTGTTTCACCTGGCATTTCATAATTTCATTTTAATGATTCTTGATAGGTAATTTACCAGAGGAAGATCTAAATATGCACCTGTGTCACATAGCCCAGGTTCTTTTGTTTCCACACTTAGAGCCCAGATTGAGATTTTTACATAGCATCATAGTGTTAGAGTGTACTATGAGAAGGATACTATGAATTGTATTATGATCTTGAATGTCCTTTTCTCTCTTGGAATTCTATAGTCTTATAGTTTATTCCAAACACTTAATTTTACAGATGAAGAAATCCAGAGAGGTAAGGTCACCTATCCAATGCCAGAACTCAAGTCCAGATCTTATTTTTGAAGAGGTTTAAAGTAGTTTTACTGTAGTTGAAAATTAAAATGAAAATTTTGTTTTTCTTCCTATGTATTTATTCTTTCCATTTCATGGGAACCAATCCAATATAAACCAATTGTATTCTCTCTACTTACCCTCTGAAGAAGGTGGCATCACAGTGCAGTGCAGTAGAAAGGCACTGAATTAGGACACCTGATTTCAACTAGTCAACAAGCATTTTTATAGCTCCTACTGTGTATAAGGCATATATAAGGAATATAAAGACAAAATTGAAAAAGCTCCTGTTCTGAAGGAGCTTACATTCCATTGGAGGAGGAATCACATATGTACATATATATTGGCATATACAAAATGGAGGATATTAGCAGCTCAAGCAGCTTAACTTCATATTGAACATGGTTCTTGATCTGAATTCTGAAGGAAACTAGAGAAAGGGTATGTTGGAGACATCCTACCAGCTTGGGAGAGCTGATTGTTAAGTTTTGGGGCATTTATTTCTTGTTTTTGTATTCAGTTGAATCTGACTTTTTGTTACTCCATTTGGGTCTTTCTTGGCAAAAATACTGAAGTGGTTTACCATTTCCCTCTCCAGCTCATATTACACATGAGGAAACTGAGGCAAAGAGGGTTAAATGACTTGTCCAGAGTCACACAGTGACTGAGGCCAGATATGAAATCAGGAAAGTGAATCTTCCTGACTCCAGGCCCCCACTGCTCTATTCACTCTGGTGATACCTAGCTGTCCCTAATAAGAGATGACTTTCTGATAATTGTTCAGTCATTCAATTCTGTCTGACATTTTGTGACCCTGTGGACCATACTCTCCAGGGGGATGTTTTTTTCGGGGGGGAGGCAAAGATACTAGAATGGTTTGCCATTTCTCTCTCCAGTGCACTAAAGCAAACACAGGTTAAGTGACTTGCCCAGGGTGTTACAGCTAGTGACTGAAGTCACATTTGAACTCAAGTCTTCCTGCCTCCAGGCCCAGCATTCTATCCATTCAACCACCTACCTGACAAGGGGAGCATTTATACTTTGGGAACTGGTAAATGCTATAAATTAGAGTTTGAGTCATTGTTTTATTGATAGCCTAGACTGAAAATGATAGAGAAAATGTTAAGAATACAGATTAAACTTAAAAGTTTGCCTTCCATATATTTTTTCCTTGGGCATTTGGTTGTGAAACATTTATCAATGCATACTTGAAATTAGTTATTTTG
This sequence comes from Gymnobelideus leadbeateri, assembly GCA_011680675.1. Lineage (NCBI taxonomy): Eukaryota > Metazoa > Chordata > Mammalia > Diprotodontia > Petauridae > Gymnobelideus > Gymnobelideus leadbeateri. The sequence goes on along the minus strand of WOXC01004198.1, from coordinate 998,920 downwards.
AGAGGTGGAAGTGAAAGTGATAGGACGGCATTCCTGGACACTTAGGGAAAAGGTACAATGGGAAAGAGAGTGCCATTGAGGAATATTAAGAAAGTGAGATTTACTCAACTGTTGAATTGGATATGCTATTGTCCTACCACATGACTTTAGACAGGTCATTTCACCTCCTTTGGGACTCAGTTTCCTTGTCTGTAAAATCAGAACATGGGGAGGATATGAACTCAATGATCTTTCAGTGCTCTTTCTGAATTAACATCCTGAAATTCTATTCTAACTAGTTGGTCAGGTCAAAAGCTTTTACATCATATTATCATATACATATATACACATATATGCATATGTTTACATATACATACATATATGTATATCTATCTATCTGGTACTTTCGCTACATTCTTGCCATTCTTAGGCAAGAGTAGTGTGGGAGATACAAAATGGAAAAAAGACTTCAACTAGACTTCAATTAGCTTTTCTTTCCCTATTAAGAGTAGCCAGGTTCTTCCATTTCTTGGCTATTAACCCACTCTGAGATGGCCCAGACAAACACAAGCATAGAACCAGGTGTATATTTCCTTGCTCTTTAGGTTTTGGTAGTTGGGGGATGGTGGTGAGAAGGGGTACAAAAGGTTTAGATAAATATCTGAACTTCTGGAAAGCTCATCCAACTGAAAATATGAACATGTTGAATTCTGCCCTGCATTAATACATTCACAGGGAAATCAAGCTGGCTCTGGGTGGAGTGATAGAAATGAAATTGGAGGAGGACACTGTCTGGTCCCTCCCCCTTTTGTTCCAGGACTCAGCTTTGCCTTCTGGGTCCTTCCATGTGGTGTCACCTCATGGCTCTGTTCTGCTGTTCAAAGCTCCCATCACATTTTTCCTCATCAAAGTTATTCAACTTCAGGATCTATGGACATGCTTGACAGCCCCATGGCTAAATACTGTTTCTCTGTGAGAGGTAATCATTTTGAAGAGTTTGCCAACTGCCATGAAAAGTGAAAGAAAATGCCTCCCACTCCAGCTGTAATGAGCAAAGCTATGAATCATCCTCCTGAATCTAGTGGTAAACAGCAAGAGGACCTAGCTAGTGGGGCAGTACTTTCTTATTCCAAGAAAACTAACCTAAAATAAGAAAAAAAATACATTGTATATGGAGGCTATCTTTTCCATTTTTTTGCTTTTTTTTTCTCCCTGTTTAACTAGAACTAGAACAAAATTCTGAAGGGTTCTCGATAGTGAGCTTATGTACTAATTTACTAGTAAATCACTAAGGTAATTTTATCTTCTAATACTACAATTAATACTACGATTATGAATAATACCAAATAACATTTAGATAGCACTTTAAAAGCACCCCAAAACACTTTACAAATATTACTCCCATTTGATGATATAATTCAACATCTGGAGATTTTAGGTGCCTACAAGGTCCTCAAAATACTACTGAAGTAAGAGAAAAGGGACAGAAAATACTATTTTCAAGCCAGGAAGAATAAATATTTGTTGAAAGAATGATCAAATTAATGACAATTGTTTTGTTCTGTTTTTTTTTTTACTTTAAAGATTTGGTTTAAAAATAAGTCCATTGTATACAGAGTAAAATAATCCATTATGTTGCTAGTGTTTTTCTTCAGAGTTTAAAAGAAAATGCCACCTACTCCCTCTCTTGTACCTGCGTCACTTGAGCTAAGCCTAAAATCCTCAACACTTAGGGCCATTTCAACAAAGACATTCCTAGAAAGTAAGGACTTTTCTTGCATTTGCTGAGCTGTATTCTCAGTATTGAATTAACAAGTAATTTTACACTCTAAACATTTTTTTAAACTGAAAAAATTAAGAAAGGACATTAAGGCATGTGGGTAAATGGAAGTACTTATTGATTTCTGAATGCAAAGTAGTAAACAGTTTTCAGTCATTTAATCTGAGATTAGGGTTTTTTTTCCACTCCAAACTTCAATTTGAGGTAAAATTTTTGCCCCGGATTAAATTATTTCCATCTGTGGAAATATCTAAAGAAAAGAAAAATGGTCTTAAATATAAACCCATTCCATAATGAATTTCTTTTTTTGTAATTGCTACAAAATGAAATTAATATCAGAAAACAGCTTATTCATGACAAATATAATTGACCCATCACAATTCTTTAAAACAAAGTTGATATTGTATTGAAAATCTACTAATAAAAAACCCCTCTTTGTTTATCTTGTCTATAGGGAACTTGAATTTTTCATGTTGAAATATTCAATACTTAATTTTAAAATGAATTAAGGGGACTAGATTTCTACATTACATTTCTCTTCAACATAACTTTCTTAAGTCTAGATAATTAAGAAAATAACAAATTAAACCCTGAGAACTGTATGAAGACAATAGTAGGACAGTCCATTTGGGAAGTATTCTAATGATTAATCCAGTCCCATCTAGAAGCCCAATACAACTCTAAGAAGAGATTGTGACAATATTCTTTAGGAATTTGGGGTGGATGTTGTGTTATGGTTCCAGTGGTAAAAATGGTGGCAATGGAATTTGTAGTAGATGTAGTGGCAGTGTTGGTAGCAGTAGTAGTTGAGGTAGTGGTAGAGGTGGTAATGCCATCAGAAGTGGTTGTTATGTAGTAAGAGCAACAGCAATAAAGGTGGTGAGAGTAGCAAAAGTAATAGAAGCTAGGTGACACAGTAGATGGGGTGCTGGTCCCAGAGTCAGGAAAGCCTGAGTTCAAATGTGGCCTCAGATACATACTAGCTGTATGGCCCTAGACAAGTCACTTTACCTTCATTTGCTTGAGTTTCCTTATCGGTAAAACAAGGATAATAATAGCACCTACCTCCTAGATTGTTATGAGGATCAAATGAAATAACAATTATAAAGCACTTAGCATAGTACCTGTCATATACTTAGAGAAATATAAATATTATTATTAGTAGTGGTACTGTTATTAGCATTATTAGTACTAGAAGTAGTAGCAGCAGCAGCAACCATTGGTCACAGTGGTAGTATTGGATATGGCAGAAGGGCTAGAATTAGTTACAGAAGTCATGAGAGTAGAGGTGGCAATGGTAGTGGCATTAATGGTGGTGGCAGGGGTTTTTGCAATAGTGTTAGCAGTAGATGACTTATCATGGCAGATATGGCAGTGATGGAAATAATGATAGTTATAATGGCAATGGAGTGAGAGCAGAAAATAAGAAACAAAAGGAAAGGAGCTTTGTAAATGTCCCTGCTTCTTCCCTTATCCTGGTTGGGATCATTTCAAGGAATTGGGAATTTGGCAGTCACTGGGTTAGCTCAGCATCAAGGAGGAGAGAGGCTGTTGGGGACAGGGAGATGGGCACTTTCACACAAGCCGGTTTTTACTTCCCCTAATATGGGATTTTGTTTTTGTTTGTTGCTGTGTGGTCTTTTGAAATGTGTGTTTGACACTGATTGGAGGTAGGATGCGGCAAGGGACAGTTTATTGGATTTATGCTTGCGGAACTTCGTATGCTCTGCTTAAAAAAACAAAAACAAAACAGAGCTGCGGATTTGCTTTTCTTCACATTATTAAGAAAAAGAGAAAAGGTTTGCCTGCCTTCCAAAGTGCAGCCAAAATATTTAGCTTTGAAAGTGAATGGAGATTCTAAGCACATCTTTAATCTTTTGAATCCCTATAGCTCTGTTTTTATGTGAGGTTAATCTGATATATGAAATTTCCACTGAATTTGATACACTTGGAAAATATTTGTCAAAATAAACCCAGTAAAATAATAATATTCTATTATCCATGTTGGGATTATTTAGTATAGATTTTAATCCACCTGCCTATTGCTATCTAGCATGTTTCTAGGCCTCTTTTCACTATATATCAGGGTGTGGATATAGTATGCACAACACCATTAGGTTGGTAAATCTGCTCACAACAAGACCAAAGAATTATGCAAAGCATTCTTAAGCCACAGAATTATGCATTGATATGCTACCCCATTACTCCCCTCCAGAAAAACTTGAATGATCAAGAGTTGATGATAGCTTGGATCTACATAGAGAGTTCAAAGCACAAGCATGTGTTTTCTTGCCCATTCTTCCACAATTTTGCAAAGGTAGGCAGAAATACTTTTTAGTTAGATAAACTGAGTCCCACACGTTTTAATTCACTTCCTCAAGGTTTCACATTGGGTATACATTATAATTTAGTACCATTTCATGTGAGTGTATCACTGTTGCTGTTTTGTTTTCCCTATTTCTAGATGGAGAGTCCACTAAATAATGTTTTCACCTTTTTTGAAGACTAAGGATGTATGGCTAAACCTGAAGCCTCTGTTTCCTTTCACATACCTTATTTTTGTCCTCAAGAAAATTCACTCGGGGTTACAATGCAACATATCCATCTTTTTAGCTATCTAGTATTTTGTATGTCAATCGTATTCCATAATCACAATATTGAAGAGAGTACTAATATGTTAACAATAATAATAAAATCTGATTTCCAAGTTTTGAAATATGTGATAATTCCAATCTGTCTGTGGAACCAAAATACCCAAATACTTGTACAAAATTTCTCCCACATGCTGTGGAAACTGCTAGAGATTTTACAGAGTAGTTAGGAGGAAATGATAGAAAGGAATCTGAAGCTAGCTATTACAGTAAAAATCAGGACCCACTGCAAAAACTTGTCCATGTAGATAAGCACACATTTGTATGTCTTAGTTTTCTTCATTTTTAGCTTTTAAAAATGGATCTTGCTCAAATAGTTGTATTCAAGACTTGCTTTGATTCATTTCTATGCTGTGGAAAACTACAAGAGAAGGGAAAAATAAAATTTGTATTTCCAAGACTTTTTATACCTCTTTCAATCCATTTATTATAAAATAATCACATACTTAAAGTTGTGCTTATTATGCTGATTTATTTAACTCAGGATATAAAATACAAACACGAGCATTATTATGCATATACATTTATTTAAAAATACTATTGATGAAAGTTTAAAATTCCTTAAAATAATTTGAAATGCCAACAGTCAATTTTCCATTACATTGGCATTGATTATAGAATTCTAAAATGACTTACTTGCTCGCTCACTCTCTCTCTGCTTTCCATAGAATGCATCCATTGGACTCATAAAATCCCAATTAATTATTCCTGTTTTCAGGGCTATAACTGCAAATGTTTCAAACTGAAATGGAATTGACCCAATGTACAATGCACATTATTTATTTAGAAGAAGAACAAAAATTAGTCCCTGATGTTACTAAAACAAATCCATAAACAGAGAGAATGGGAACATCAATTCTAAGCATTCCTTGCAGCTATATTCAGCTCCTTGCCTTCCGAGCTGTTATCCCATGCAAGTGTGCCCTGGGTTGGCTGAAACATACTGTGTTTTTATAATCAACTTTTATAATGTCTCTTTATAAGAGGTTTCATTCCTCTACTTATTCCAATACTTTCCTGAGTGCCAAGAACAACCAAAAGGCAAAGAAGATGCTGGATTTGAATTTTAAGGCTTGCTTGTTATTATAATTTATATACTGGAAAATTATATTTATTTGACTCAAGATGGGTAATTTTTTCAGAGATCTATTAAGTAGCAGCAAAAATGCAATAATATCAACAACAACAAAATTGGGCAGTAAATGAAAAGTTTTGAATTTTACTAGTAACAACAGAGATTCAATCTTGTCAAATAGTCAACAAATATATAATACTACAATAAATAAACTAAGAAATAATTATACCACAACGGTAAGGTTTACAATAGCATATAAAATTCTAGTTTATCTAAGATGTACTTTGACTCAATCAAAATACTAGAAATGATCCCCAATCTATCATAAAACAATTTTTTAAGGACACAATTAATTCCATTGTTTAAATTCCGCTTTATTGCTTCATGGAATTCTCGTAAATGATCTTGCACTTATTTCTGCATGATCATTTCCTTCTAAGTAATACATTAATTAATTTCAATTAAATATATGTAAAAGAAGATATATTTTGAAGAATGCTTCTCCCTCACCATTTGTTAATCTATTGAAAAAGTGTAAACCTTGGAACATTTAGCATAGAAAATATTCATTTTTGGTAATTTCTCCAGGGGGCAATTTATTAAACAAAAGGCTTTTACCATTAGCTAAAAGCAGCCCTGTAAATCTTGGGTGTCATCAAACTGCCTCATCACTTCATTAATTTAAAAGATTATTATATGCGTAACTGACATAATTTTGAACAATGTTACATGGTTAATTTATTAATGTAGAAAAGCAGAAATGACATGCTGGTTTGATTTATTTTTGTAATTGTATAATTTTAGGACTTTGCCTGTAACTTTCACCAAAAGAAGAAATGATTCAGTATCTTGTTGCTAATTTTATTGAGGTCTTTCTTCCTGCTAATGCCTTAGCGATCATAATATCTGCTGGTCAAGTCATTTTAAAATATATTCCTAAAAGTGTAAGCCAAGGCCATCAAAAAATCCCCTTCCATTATTTTTTAAGTGTGCTGGTCAAATACAGACATGCATACATCTCCCCGAATGATGACAGTTATGAGGTATGTAGGCGTGCAAAATACTTTGAACTCTTTGAAAGAAAGTTGTCATAATGGTACAGGTATTTAGTAGATACTCCAGACTGAAATTTTATGGGTATTTTTTCTGAATATTTTGGATATTAAAAATATGTTCCACGAGATTATATTTTAGAATCATCATATCAAATTATCTGTCTTTGAATGTAATTTTTATTTAGTGATTTTCCTGAGAGCCTCTCAGAAAGATTAAAGTGAAAGGATTACAAACCCTGACTTGATTTGTTTATACCTGAAAGTCTGATTTCTGCGCAAGATCCCAAGTCTAGGGAGTACTTTGCAGAAACTTCACATATTGGAGGAGGTTGACTTTGTGATTTCAGAAATGCTTAAGGAATAACAAGCATAACACATGCCTTAAATATAGCTATTGATTATATTAATAAAATCTCTCTTAAATGGGTACTTAAAATTTGATTATGCTTTTTGTAATTTGTTAAGTTTCAGGCTTTTTTTTTTTTTGCCTTGAGACAGCAGGTTTTTGCGAGTTAGTGGAAAACAAGACTTAGCAACTTGACATAAGGGCAAAAGTTTTCTCTGTGAATTTTAAATGACAAGATTTGGAAATGGGTATGTGAGATATAAACAATTGGCATGATGACCTTAAAAGACTGTATTTGCCCACAGAAGTGTATTATCTTGACTACCCAATTCATACACAGAGATCTAGTTTAGTTAGTATCTATAAGAATGGCATATTTTGTGTGTGTGTTTATATACATACATACATACATATATATGTATATGAACTAGAAGTGTTTTATTTGGTAAATGATTTGTAAAATATTGTGATGATTTCCACATAATTTTATCTCAGTTTTCTTTTAGTGCTCTGAAGTCAGATCACTTTCATGTAGTCTTAAAGATATATTCACAAGAACCTCTCTTTCAAAGGAAAGGTCTTCTTTAGGATAAGGCAGTGGTCTCATTGAGTAACTTACTCCAGATGTAATGTAAGATGCTGAAATACACTGTATAGTGTCTTTCTTAGCTCAAATTTGGTAATTAACCCAAGAGGCAGACTCGGTGGTTAATTCACTTAATATATTCACTAATACAATATAAACACACAGCAGGTACCTGACCAGATTCTACTATGAAACACTGAAATTTCTCTTAAAATTCTCTGGTAACAAGTTTGCATACACTGAGAATACATACTGAAGAGCTAGAAACGTCTATTGAGTTTGTATTTCTCTTGAAATATTTTTGATGGATCTCAATAGGTACATGGGGAAACAATTTCTAGAACAATTATCATCCAAATATTTTCTTAAATGGAACATTCATTCTGCATAGGAGTTTCGTGATTAATCCCTATTTTTCCACCCCGCCTTAGAACCTCCTTTCCCTGAAAATTTTATTAACAGATCCTAAAGATTAGCAAAGGTATGCTCAGCTGTCACAACAGATTGGTGATTCTTGGTGGGTTATTCTTTAATCAAATAAGAAAGACTTGATTGCCTTTCATTTTATCACATCATTTTTGTCAATATGACATTTAAAATAATGATAATAATAATAATTTTTAAAAAAACTACCTGCAAGCAGTAGTAATCAAAGATGAGTGTTAGAAGATTTTGTTCCAATAGTTTGGAGAATGGATAGGGATCCTTGATAGCTGTTTCACAAGTTGCAAAATCATAAGGTCAGAGTAAGAAAGCTGAGTGAGCCTGGTTCAGAATGGGCCAGGTATTGTTACTTAATATTTACTGAACTCTGGCAGTTTAAGATGGCGCTAGAGAAAACAGAAGAAAATGCAGTCTCTGCCCTGAGGGTTTATGATCTAAATTAGACAGATGAGACAAGCTAGACATAAAATCACTATAAGAAAGTGGATGATGGCAGAGTAAAATATTTTCAGAGATTATGCAACTTTATAATTTGACAAATTCAGTATGGGCTGACTGAAAAAGGACTAAAAAGAAAAAGTATGTTATTCTTCCCCTAAATCTGTCCCTTTTTTTGGTACTGTAGATACAGATAACATTTTGTTGTGATTAAAAAATCCATGCATCTGTTTCATGTAGTACACAAATACAGGATAAGGATAAATACCAGAATCTTAAGTGCATGTACAGGAATAAGATGTGAATTTCCTTGTAGTTATTTCTATATAGACAAAGCAGCCTGGATTGTAGTGATTGTTCTCTTCATGTGAAGCGAAAGGGCTTAACAGTTATGTTAACTGAGTTCTATGTCTCCGCTCAGGAAAGATGGGCAATTATTTCAAATTATGTCTAATAGTTTTAGAATGTGGAGTGCTGTTTATTAATGTCTGAAGGGAGGTCCTAAATCTCCTCTCTCTCAAAACTCTAGTTTTGACTTTAACTGTCATTTCTTTTGAAGATAAAAGAACCAGATTCATTAAGTAACAGAGATTTGAGTTTCGGTTTTTTAATTTAAAACACACACACACACACACACACACACACACACATACACACACACACACCTATTTCAGACTAAATAGAATGATTATCTAATAATTCACCCTTATAATCTTGAAATGATTTTTCCCTCATTTGTTCTCAGTAATTTGATGGGAAATGGAATATTAGCATGAAAAATATTGAAAATACTTTTTTGAGCATGGTTTTGGGGACTCCAGTGGGGATTTTCATTACTTGGGCTTATGTGGTGATGCTGGATATTTATACATTGCTATATTAGTTGTATATAATGTGCTTTTTGTGGGGGAGGGGATTTGAAATTCTCTTTAGGAGAAGGAAACCCAAATGTTCAAGTCAACAAAAATGAGTTAAATTAATAACCTTAAAACCCCAACAAATACCTACTATGTAACTGGTAGCCCAAAGCAATGTTTAGGTATTTTGGTGTACATGAACAGATATAAAACAAGGTTAGTGCCTTCAAAGAGCTTATATTTTAGTTCAGAAGTCCAGACATGCACATATGACAAATTAAATCTATTGCTATAAGAGAGTGAAACAGTATTTTAAGATTGTAGAAGGTAGTAGACAATTCATTGAAAAATGAATCATCGAGGCTATATATATATATATATATATATATTCAGAGGAAGGAGAAATCACGTTGGGCTGGGGTAGACAGAAAAAACTTGATTAGGCAAGCTCAGGTTTGAGCTGGATCTTGAAAGTAGGATAAATTTTGGTTAGGAAGAGAGGAACAAGGTAGATATATCATGCAGATGGAACAGGCCATCTCCTTGACAAATAAAAGGAAAACAAAGAGAAAAAGGGAGGTCATCGGCATAACAGAGTAACTTTTGTCATAATTTCTTTAACTTGTAGTACATTATTTCTTTAATCATTGCTGAAACACTGCCTCCTCAAAGTTTCTCCACATGTTTAAGGTTGAAGATGCAATTGTAAAGCCACAGAGAGAAAGCCCTAGATTTCCCTTTATGGTTTTTGTGTGTGTGTGTGTGTGTGTGTGTGTGTGTGTGTGTGTGTGTGTGTGAGAGAGAGAGAGAGAGAGAGAGAGAGAGAGAGAGAGAGAGAGATCAAATTTCGACCAGAAATCACAAATTTTTGCCTGTGTTTGTTAGTCCAGTGTTTGTATGCTACATGTATATCTTTTCTGCAACCTACACAGAAGCCTAGGTTATATTGGGAAAGAGCACGGAGTCACAAAGGAGTTTTTTGCAATTTTGCTGAGCAGCTCTCTCCCAGGGTTCCCTGGGAAGATATATCATGCCACATTTGGAGTACTATAAATGGATACTGGACCACTTTCCATATTATCTGGAGACAGAGAGACTCACTAGGGCAAGGGATTTAGAAGACTGGAAAGACAGAATGAAGAAGTCTGTTTCCCCCACCTACATCGAGGCAAAATCTACTCAATAACAAGCAACATTTTTGCGGGACAGAAAATGTTGCAATCTTTAAAAAATAATATTTATTTCCACAGACTTATTTTTTTTGTGCCCCTTTGAAGGAAGTCTTTCCATGAAAACACCTGGGATATTAGTGAATCAGATTCATAGCCCGTTTTCCCCTTAGCAACTGCTTGATGTAGTGGAACATGGCCTAGAATTTAGAAGAAGAGGTTCCAATTTTAACTGCCACTACTTAGCTGTGAAAACATGGAGAAAATCACATAGTCTCTCTGGGTCTCATTCTCTTCACCTGTAAAATAAAGAATTGGAATAGATGATATTTAAGATATTTTCTATTTAAAAAAATTATAGGAATATCTTAGTCTGTTAAGGCTAGACAAATGATATGTGCATATAGCAAAAGAATTGTAAGGACTGATATAGCATGTACATTTGGTTATTATATTGCCTACAGACAGTAGATTCTATGAATTCTGAGGAAGGAGAGATCATTGCTGTTTTAGTTGGATGTCCCTGGTGGATCTCATTTCTCAGTAGATTTAGAATAAGTTCAACTGGTAGAGTAAGATATGAAACTCAAAACTGAACCTGAACCTTGCTCAGCTTGTGGGATAAGGTAATTTCTAAAGTTCCTTTGAAATGTAAATTCCTAGAGGGACTAGGTGTTGCAATGGATAGAGTTCTGAGATTGGAGTCAAGGAGACTTGAGTTCCAATCTATACTCAGACACTTACCAGTTGAGTGATCCCAGGTAAGTCACTTAGCCTTTGTCTGCCTCAATTTCCCCAATTGTAAAATGGGGATAATAATAGTATGTATCGCCTAGTTATGAGGATCAAATTAGATATTTGTAAAGTGTTTAGCTTAGTCCATGGCACATGCATAGTAGGTGCTTAATAAATGGCTATTTTTCCTTCCTATGGCCATCCCCAAGACATATCTGTGTCCAGACTTTCTAGCACAAAGATATAATTACAGACTGATACTTAAGGATCGAGCTGTTACCTGAGCTCCTAATATCTCTTTTAAAGGATTGATTCCCATGCACAAATGTTGACATATATACACACAGTATATGCTCCCAGGATCCTCAGAGATCTATAGCCATGATGCTTTCATGAGTCCTTCCTGATTGTGGTTCTTTACACTCCTTTATCAAGGTATTTCCTGCCATATGGAGAATATATGGCTTGGTTTAAGTTCCCCAGTAGTGCAGAATCCACTTTCTCTTATATACTACCTATAGTTAGAGAAAGAATGAGAAGATTCCAGTAATCATAGCTTTTCTTCTTTTATTGACTGGTCCCCTCCCCCTACTAGCCTCACAGCACTTCTTTCCCTGCTATACTAATAACTCACAGTTATAAATGAATCCATTGTACTATGACTTGATAAAATATGATGCATTACTACAGGGTAGCAGAACAAATGTCTGGAGCTTTTTTTAGCCTTCTTTAGCCACTCTAGTCATGTCTCTATGCATAGAACAGAGGAGTATGATTTGGAGGGTGGAGAGAAGTATAATTTAACTAGCTTCCTTACCATATCACTACCTTGCTCCTTTTACATTTAAGGAAGTAGATTTTTGGGAATATTTGTCTCATTGGAGGGTTATGATAAGTTCTAAGAAGGAAAATGAATTCCTGATCTTGTGTTAGATAATAGTTGGATTGAGAGAATCAGAAGAAACTGTAAAGGAGAGGGCAGGTAACAGAAGAGTTCAAAGAATAGTCACACCATTAGATTGTGAACTCTTCTAGGGCAGGGCCTATCTTTTGCTTTCTTTGCATAGCACAGTACCTGAGTAGATACTTAAGAATATTGATTATTTATTAATTGAACAGATGAGTGCTAAGAGAAGTTTAAAAAGCAGATCTGAACTTATTATGTGCTTTTGCTATTTTCTAGTACAGCCTTGATGTACTCATTAGCTGAGCTAGACTGACTCAGGAAAGTTAAAGAGCGTCACGTCTGAGGAGAGCTTTTGTCCTTCGTCTACTGAGGATTGACTTATTAATCATAGCAACTCCAGCAGATGGAGGACATAAGTATCTCTCAAAATGTTTCCTCAGCTCCACTGGAGTAGAAGACTGAGGTGGAACAACAGGTTTAAAGACATGTAGCCCTCCCTAGAGGGGAGAGGGTTCTTAACCATAAAATTTCCCTATGGATGATGGAGGTGACTGAAAGAGGTGGTTTAACAAAGCTGTACTCTTTCCTTCAGGAAATGGAATTACTTACTACAGCTCTTGTAGTGTGGCTATTGGGCAAGTTTTGGGTTAACTCCTACTATCCTGCTGAAGATAGCTGGATGGTTAAAACCAGTTGAGATTGAGATGGGACATTAATGAATGACAAAGATTCTTGATCAATCAAACAAACAAAAAGCATTAATTAAGGTCTAACAAATGTGGATACAGATATAAAAGTGAGACAGTTTATATTTCAAGAAAGTTATTTTCTACTAGGGGGATGCAACATGTTCACTGATAAGCAGATACAGCCTATGTAGAATACACATATACAAACACAACACATACATAGGCTATATACATAATATGTAAGTATTTCATACACCACATAAAATGATCCATGCGGGGAAACTAAGATACAATGCCCAACAAGGATGTATGGAAAGTAATGCTATTTGGGATTAAGGTCCCTAGTTTTATCAATATTACATCAATAGAAAACACTGATAGTTTTATAGAATCAGCTTGTGAGTTGTATTTTCATGTGTATACTCTGAACACATGTTTCTGGGTACATCCCTTCATGTGGATTCCATGGTCATGTATATTCCCTATTGTGGTGACTGCTGATGTGGATGACCTATATATATATATGACCACTAGGCATGTCCATTATTTCTTCTGAGCATATGTATATCTTTTTGAGAAAATAAGCTAAATGTTTGAGAAGGGAGTTATATTTTTCTGTTGGCATTGCATTGCTTTTAAGTCAAAATGTCTTTTTTATGAATAATGTCTCCTGAACAGAAAACATAGACACATAAATAGGAGTACTTAACTTAAATTTTGCAGTCTTCTTACAAAGTACCTAGAACTTGAGGCATCTGAATGGGGCCCCCTGGTGAGGGATCTTCAGGTGCTACCTTAATGTGACTGAATTGAAGTCTATGCTATAGTTACTTTTCCCTTTCCACTCCAGTCTAATCTTGATCTTTGTCTATTGCATAAAAATGTGGTCTGAAACCTAGACCAAAGCACCCAGTTGACTCTACACAAAACAGCAGCTGTCTCATGGTATCTAATAATAATGATTTACAAATATTCATTTAGACTCTCAGACTAGGTTTATACTCCAACAAACCAATAGATCATCAGTTGAACATTGGTTTGTTCAGGTGATAACTACACAGCAGGCTCTGTTGATCTCACTTGCACTTGGGAAATTTAAGCTCTAAATGGATCCAGATGATCGGAATCTTTTCAGGACATATGTGTGTGGGGGTTGGGAAAGGATAGGATAAGCTGGAAATTGAAAAAGCAGAACAAAAAACCCCCCAACATTGGGTTGGTAACAAATGTGATGTTCACAATTATTTGTGGATATCAGGCCAGGTCTTCTGTTCTTTCCACTTTTGTTCAAGGACTTTTTAATACAAATTTTTAACTGCCCCTAAAATTTCAAATTTCAGAAGGCCTCTCTATGTCAATCACAAAGGAGTTTAATTGCTATGTCAAAATGCTGATGGTTCATTTCTACGAAGTTTTACTCCAAGATACAAGGTAGGGAAAAATTGATTCAGAATTGGATGGATGGATTTGGGTCCTATCTTAGGTATGGCTTCACATCAATGGATAAATCTTTTTTTTTTTCTGATTTGGACAGCTATTTCCTCTTAGGATGAGACTTCTACTAGTTCTTCTGGTAATTGGGACAGACCAAAAACACATTCTGGTGCCATGGGATAACCATCCTTGTAGAGTTGGCTGGCCTCCTTGCTGATTCTCACATAGGATATACCATTTCCCACTTTCATGCCTTTGAACAGATTATTCCTCATGTAGTAGATAGGTTCTCTCCTCACTTCTATCTCCTGGAAATTCCAGCCCTAGAAGAATAAGCTCAAGAGCCATCTTTCTCAAAAAAAAAAGACCTTCCTTTCCAATTTCTAATGTTCCCACATCACTCTTAATTCATGTTGCTTAGGCTTTGTAGCTTTTAAAATTCATATATATCCTATTTCACCTCAGTAAAATAAAAACTTCTTGCACAGTAATGACTGTTTTCCATTTGTCTTTATATTCTTGGAGCCTAGGACATGGCAAGTGGTTAATGAGTTGATTTGAATATAAATTAAAAAGTCTAATAAGGACATACTTTGGGCACTTAAAAAGATCAAAATCTCCTAGGATGGATATTGCCAGACCCAGGCTGAATGCTACTCTATGACAAAAAAGTTAGGTGATGCAGTTTAATCTGCTAGACTAGGAGTATGGATACCTGTATAGGTTGGAACCTGCTCTGCCATTTACTAGCTGGATCACCTCTGGATAGTTATTTGCCCTCTGGATCATTTCATTTCCCCATCTTGCAAAAGAAGACAGTAGACTCACAACTTGAAGTTCTTGAGGGCAAGGATTGTTTATTCCTTTCTTTGAATCTCCATCCCTTAGCCCAGTGCGTGGCATACAATAAGTACTTAATAAATGCTTATTAACTCGACTGATTTGACTTAGATTTGGGAATGAAAAGGATCTTCACTGTCATCTATATCAACCCCCTTTTTTATGGTTGAGGGAACTGAAAACCAGGGAAGTCAAATGACTTGTCCAATGTCACCCAGGTGGCAGAGGCAGGATTTTATGTCTCCTGACTCTTAAGTTTCTCCACTCTACCATGAACATAAGGTTGTTGTGATGAAGATGCATTGTGGTACCATATTGGATAGAATACTATATTGGGACTGTGTAAGATGGGTTCAAATTCTTATCTTTGATACTCTTTCTAGCTGTGTAAACTTGGGCAAGTTACCCTCTGTGCCTTGGTTTCCTTCTCTGTAAAATGGGGACCATAGTACCTGTAGCATCTACCTCAGAAAGTTATCATCATTCTCAAAAGAGATGATACCTGCAAAATGCTTGGCAAATGTTAAAGAGCTCTATAAATGCCAGTTATCCTCAATAAACCATAAAGTACATATAAATGTTATTACTTTTGTAGTGGTTCTGGGGTATATTTATTTTATATTTTTTAGAAAAAATGGTAGTACCAATAGCAGTTTTAATCATAATGAACTACATCCAGTGTATGTATGTGTGTGTGTGTGTGTGTGTGTATTGTATACACATAGTATAATAATTTTAAATGCATTGTAAAGTATAACATTTCTCTGTGTATAGCACAGCAAGGGGGTTTGAGCTGTAAACAGAAATTCATTGGTGTACTGGCTGACAGTCATCACACTCGAAAGAGACAAAATTTAAACAGAAACAGACAAAATGACTAGCTAAGCGATAAGTGAACATATTGCCAAATAAATATCTCATTAAAGAGCCACAAAGCCCACAGTAAGATGCCAGGGCAATGTCAAAGAGATAAAATTGCTTGGATGCTTGTGAGCAAATAAATACAAATAAAGCAGAAATATAAATAGGTGTTTTCTCAGTAATTGCCTGTCATTTTTTTTTTTTGCACATTTCATTGGAGCCTAGCCTAACAATACTCTGTTTTTGTATGAGGTGTAACATGCACAATAGAGGGACAGGGAACACTAAACAGAAGCCCAAGGAAACTTTCAGGCCAAGACATTTCCAGATGGAATAAGGTTGTGTGGCCCACACTTACCCTGTGTAGTATTTTCTCCCCTTTAAGTGTCTGACACTTGTGAATGTTTATAACTTTAGCCTTGGGCCTGGCCTTTCACCCATGAATTACCCACTCTGTAAAGACATTTTCTCATCAGTTCTCATTGATGCTTGTGCTTCTGAGATTCCTTCTCATTTCCAAGGCCATCATCACGTCCATTTTTCAAGAAGAAACCTTTATTTAATGTCACTCTGAATTTAATTTTAAATCCAATTCCTTTTAATGATATAACAACAATGACAACACCAACATTTTTAAGTCTCTCTATTTATTGTTTGAATTGTGAGCCCTTGGATTCTTTGCTGTTCTTCCTAGTCTAACCTCTTTCTTTTCCCTTGTCTTTCAGAACAAGTGCTGTAAATACCAGTACACTTAGTTTTTCTCCACAAATCGGTAAGTTATCTGTCTTTAATTTGTGCATAGTCCTTTAATAGTGGACCCAGGGGCCTGGCATAGGGACTACACAGGTCATCTGCAGTTCTCTAGAACAGTGACCTTCAAACATTCTGATAGTGCATAACTATCAATATAATTTTGGTCATGTATTCACAATATATGTGTATCTATGTAAATGTAAATAAGTTTATTTAACATAGTTGTATATTAACAACTATGTAATTTATAAACCTTACACAAAAATAGAAAATTTAAAAAGAATGACATAAAGATGAAACAATATTTGGTTCCAGTGTCAAGAGGGAGGCATCAGGGTTTATTGAATGTGTATGAGTGTATATATGGGGTGTGTGATTTGGTCAGACTTGTGCTTTAGGAAAATGACTTTGGCAGATGTGTGTGGGAGAAAGGAGTTGGGAGAGATGTCAATGGGGAATATGAATTAAGAGGCTATTACAATAGTCCAGGCAAAAATCGATGGATGTTAGAGGGAATGTGGAAAAACAGGCATGTAAATTGTAATTATTAGTGGAACTGTGAATTGGTCTAGCCATTCTGGAAAGAAATTTAAAATGATAACCCCCAGAAATCCCTAAATTGTGCATATTCTTTGACCTAGAAATATCATCACTAGCCCTGTACCTCAAAGAGATGAAAAAGAGGGAAAGGATCAATATGTATGAAAATATTTATGGTAGCTCTTTTCATGGGAGTCCCAAACTGGAAACTAAGGGGGTATCCTCCAGTTGGGGAATGGTTAAACAAATAATGGCATATAGTGTACCATAAAATACAAATACAAAAAAGACAATTTCAGAGAAACCTGGGAAGACTTTCATGAACTGATCCTAAATGAAGTGCACAGAACCAAAAGAGTAATTTATATGATAATGACAACATTAAGACAAACAACTTTAAAAGACTTAGTAACTACAGTCAGTGCAATGACCAAACATGATTCCTGAGGACCAATGAGAAAGCCTTTTAAAGATAAGAAAGCTAAGTATCAGAGAACTGAAGTGATTTGCCCAAGGTGGTGCAGTATAGTGGATAGAGACTTGGAGGCAGGAAGAACTAGGCTCAAGTCTTGTCTGTGACAAGAACTTGCTGTGTGATCTTGGGTAAATCATTTATCCTCTTACTACTCAAGTCTAAGTGTAATGGCAAGCAAACAAATACTTAGTGCCTTGTTTCAGTTGAGCCTTGCTTGTGATTATATCAAGTCTTTGTTAAGAAACAGAACTTGTGAAACCCACAGCAGGAGGAACTTGCTGATGCAGCAGGAAGGGGCCAAACAGGGAGGAGCTAATGACCATATATAAGGAGAAGCCCAAGCTGGAAAAGGGCAGAATTGAGAAGGGAACACTTGTGGTGGTGGCACTCTGTTTGTCTCTTCCATCTGTGTTGATTTGTGTTTGTAATACTTTGTACAGAAGCCCTGAGATTTTACTGGAAGCCCTGAAGGAGGATTTTCTTGTTGTCTGTTCATAGCAGTCCTGGAGGAGGGTTTCAGAGGTCCTGGGACTATACTGACAATTAGTGTTGAGTTCTAAGACTTTGTGGGTCTGTGTTGATTTCACAGACAGGAGGTGAATTGATGATAGTGCCAGCAATGTGCATGAATGCTGTCTTGGCTCTGTTAAGTTTTGTCTTCCCAGAAACAGAAACTGTGAAAGTCTTGAGGTGGCCTGTCTGTGAGCTTCAGTATGGAACTGGACAAGGAGCTGGAAGAGGAGCTGGAAAAGGAGCTGAGAGCTGCCTATCTGTGAATCCACATGACAATTGGGTAGAATCAGGCAGGAACTGGAACCATGGATGAGGAAACATGGAATCTGGGAACCAGACTTGAATCAAGATGAAAAGACCTCTCCTTGGGTACTTAATGCTGACTGAGAACATCATGACTGAGAAGATCATGATTTACTGAGGCCTAGGAGTGGGAGAACTTTGTACTCTGTACATTGTACCTCTTCAGGATGATTGAGTTAAGGATGATTGGGAACTAATCTACAATCAAGAATAAAGATGACTTTTTGACTGAGAAATTAAGACAATGTGACCTAGGGGTGGAGAACTTTGACCTTTGTACTTTGTGTCCCTTGCTCCTTAAGGATGATTGAGTTAAGGACTCACTGAATGAGATCTTTTGTTTAAAACTATATGGCCACTTTGGTGAAAACTATGTGGCCACTTTAGTGATAAGTTGTTATGTTATGTCATTGTGAATGCTGTACTTTGGTTTCTATGACTGTTTTGCCTTAGTTTTTTGCTGAATAAATAGAGAGTTCACTATACTATGTGATCAGAACCTTAAAGCTATTCACAGCAGCAGTCCTCTGGAGAGCTGCTTGTGCTTGGCTTTACGCTAGGAAACTTGCTAAGTCTGTCAGTCAGTCAATGAGCATTTATTAAGTACCTGCAGTATGCTAGGCACTGTCCTAGGGCTGGAAGTTGGAATGAAGCTAAATTGGTTGAAGGATTTTCCTTACCCTTATACTAATGAAATCTTGGGTTCAGTCCCTATCCATGTAGATATTAAGGAGCAGAAGCTGAATTCAAACCTAGGTCTTCAGTCTCTAAATCTAGAATTCTTTCCATTATACCATATACCAGGTATAAATAACTGCCATGCCTCATACAGCATTCATTCATTCATTCATTCATCAGGTATATGTTGAATGTCTACTAGGTTTAAAGCACTATGACCGTTGCTATGGGGCATTTGAAGCAATCTTTAGTCTTACAGGGGAAAAGTAATGAGTTTTAACTCCCAAAAACAATATCAGGAAAAACAAAAAAAGTGCCACAAAATCAGAAAGAACAAAAGGCTAGGGTGTTCACAGGAAAGAGAGAATTAAAGGAAGGCTTTGTGAAAGAGATGATACTTGGACTGGACCTTGAAAGATGATTAGGATTTTGACAGGTTTATATAGGTAAGACAACATTCTCAGGCATGGGCAATGGTTGCTGACAAATCTTAGAGAGAGAAAAGAAGGAGGGGAGGGGGCAGAGCCAAGATGGCAGAGTGGAAACAGCACTTCCAAGGTGCTC
Organism: Gymnobelideus leadbeateri; assembly: GCA_011680675.1. Taxonomy (NCBI): domain Eukaryota; kingdom Metazoa; phylum Chordata; class Mammalia; order Diprotodontia; family Petauridae; genus Gymnobelideus; species Gymnobelideus leadbeateri. The sequence goes on along the minus strand of WOXC01004198.1, from coordinate 979,248 downwards.
TGCTCCACACCACCTCCAAACAATGTAAAAGGGGACTCTGAACAACTTCTGGAGCCCCTGCACCCACAGAACTACACAGAGAAGCTAACCTCCTGCTGAGGACAGCCCAGCAGCCCTGCAGGGAGTGGCCAGCACAGCACTCTGAGAGTGGGCAGCACAACGCATTGGGAACCTACAGCACAGCGCTCTGGGAGCTGAGCCCAGGCCTGAGTGAGCCCCGGTTTTAGCCCCAGGGCAGCCGGGCCAGCAGCCCGCTAGAGGGACCCCAGAACCCCAACAGCTGTGGCGATTCCAGAATTATCAGCACAGATATGCCTAGGACAAAGTGAGAGGTTAGTGCCCTATGGACTTTAGGGCCAGTATTGGCCGAACTCGTAGGCTTCTTCCCCAGGGGGCAAAAAGCTGCTGAGGAAACATGGCACAGAGGCCATTTTGCAGCGTCAGTGGCAGCTCCAACTCCTGGTCTGTGAACTGTAGGGAGATCCAGCAATCAGTCTGGGCGTTAATCGCTCTTGCTTTAACCTGCTTGGATCTGGATTGTGGTCTGGGGGGGGAGGTCTGGGGTGGGTATCCAATTTGCCAGAGAAGGTGAAGGCTTTACAGAGGCCACCCAACCTGCGGAAGTTGTGAAGACCCAATGTTTGGGATGGAAGCTCTCCTGTCTGGTGGCAGAGTCCTACTGTGGCAACAAGCCCCCAAATCAAGTAATTAAGTGGCAATGTGCCTAGGCAAAGGAAACAAAATAAACAGAAAAATGCAACTTTAGACTCTTATTTTGGGGGCAAAGAGGATCAAAGCATGGAACAAGAGGAGGACCATGAGGTCAGAACTCCTGCACCAAAAGCCCCAAATGAAAATACAAGCTGGCTACAGGACATAGAGGACCTTAAGAAGCAGATAAGAGAAGTGGGGGAAAAATCGGGAAGAGAAATGAGAAAGATGCAAGAAAAGTATGAAATGACAGTCAGCAGCCTGACTGAGGACAATAACACCTTAAAAATAGAGAGAAAAGAAGGAAATGTAAGAAGGAGAGGAAAAAAGTCTAGTTTGGCTAGAAAGAACCTTGATCATAAGGAAGTAGGAGGAGGAATAGTAGAGGATGGAATGGTGGTAATGTACAACAGACAGAAAGCAGAACTACTGAACTCTTCTTCAGTTTATGCTTTCTTTGCTAAGAAGACCAGAAGAACATGCAAAATGAAATGACCACTTGTCAAGCATCCTGTAGAAAGGATCCCTGTTCAGGTATGGGTTGGATACCCTATATGGTCTTTCAGCTCAGAGAATCTGCAATCTTTGAGCTGAAATGACAGAATAAAAGGGACCAATGGGGAGCTTAGCTTCAAAATAAATAGGGAGAAAAGAAGAGATCACTTAGAAGCTCTGGTGAGACCTAGATTAGCCATATCCTAGTGTACTTGGTGAATGCAATTGTTAAGCCATGGCAAGAATCTCTGAAATATACTCCATTAGGTATTCAAAGCTCTTCACAACCTTTCCAGTCTTACACCTCCTTTCTTACCTTTTCAGTCTTCTTTCACCATGTTCCTTGATGTGTACTCTTAGATCCAATGACACTGGTCTCCTGTCTATTGCACAAATAATACACGTTACCTCTTGGATCTGGGTATTTTTTCTGACTGTCCCCCATGCCCAAAATCCTTTCTCTCCTTGACTCTGACTGCTGACTTCCACGACTTCCTTTAAGTTCCAATTAAAATCTCATCTTCTATAGGAAGCCTTCCCCATCTGCTCTAACCTCAAGTGCTTTTCCTCTGATAATATGATATGACATAATGTGATATGACATGATATGATATATTGGTATGATATTAAAATACAATATGATATAATATAATATGTACCTCTGTTAATAATTTATTATTTATCCCATATATAGCTTGCTTTGTATATATTTATTTTCATTTTGCCTCTCTCATTACACTGTAAGCTCCTTGAGGGCAGAGATTACCTTTTTCCTCTTTTTGTATCCCCAGTGCTTGGCATAGTGTATTGTATGTAGTAGTCACTTAAATAAAATTTTCTTGATTGATTGAAATATCATGGGGTATAGAAATGTAGCAGGAAGGGTAAATATCTTGTGTGTGTGTGTGTGTGTGTGTCTGTGTCTGTGTCTGTGTCTGTGTCTGTGTGTGTAAGGGAAGAGTAATGTCTATAGATTATAGACCAGTAAACTTAACTTTCATTGCAAGCAAAAATTATATAATGTATCATTAAAGAGATGGTTACTGAAATCTAAAAAAGGACATGGTGATCACCAAGAGCCAAAATGATTTCATCAAGAACAAGCCATTTCCAACTAACCTAATTTCCTTTTTGGACATTATTAGCCTGGTATATTAAGGGAATGTTGATCAAGATAAGATCAAGAGAATCTAGGTTAACTAGATTTTAGCAAAACTTTTAAAATTGTCTCCCTGTTCTGTCTTTGTGGACCTGATGGAGTATTACAAGCTAAGAAAAATGCAGTTTGATGTTTTCAGAAATCATTGAATGCCTGGACCCAAAGGGGGGTCCTTAATAGTTTGAAGTCTGTTTGGAAGTTAGTCTCTTGTGGGCTGCCTTTGGGACATATCCTTGACACAGTGCTTTTAACATTTTTTATCATGTACGTGTATAGTGGCATAGAGAACATGCTTATATTAGATTTGCAGATAGAGGTAGTAGGGATAGCTAATACACTGAATTGTAAAGTTAGGATCCAAGAGAATTTCATTTCTTTAGAACATGAAGCCAAATATAAATGGTGAAGTTTAAAGGGAATCAGTATAAAATCTTACTTTTTTTCTTTCATCAACTACAGAAGTGTAAAATAGGAGACTAATGGACAGACAGACTATAATTTAGCTATGAAAAACAATATGGTGTAGTGGATAGACTTTAGTTAAAAGAATATTGAATTTGGAGTCAGTAAGACATGGATTCAAGTCTTCCTTTTAACACTTACTGTCTGTGTGATCCTGGGCAGCCCAGACAGCTTCCTAGGATTTATTGACTATGTCATAAGTGCGTTGAAATTTTCATTATTGGAAGGAGTTCCCAGAATAGTGGGTAGGGGAGAGTTACCTATTCTGAGGAAATCACAAATCTTCTGGATATCTGTATAAGATATTCAAAAAAGCTAATGCCACTTTAGGTTGTTTTAAAAGATGTATAGTGCTCAGGGTGAAGGATGAGTGGAAAAAGTTTCATTATAGCCTGCTCTCTGGTTAAAGCATATCAAGAGTGTGTTTCATTCTGGGTGACACTTTATAAAGAGGATATTGATAAGCTATAGGGAATCCAAAAGAAGACAGTTAGGATAGTGAAGGGTTGACAACCTCACTTCTTTCCCTTGCTCTTCATATAATAAGGGCTTATGGTCCTTAACCATACTCATTACCCTTCTCTAGAAACTGTCTAGTTCAGGGGTGGGGAACTTTCAGCCTTGAGGCCACATGTGGTCCTCTAGGTCATCAAGTGTGGCCCTTTGACTGAATCCAAACTTCCCCACCTTAGTCAATATCTATCTTCAACAATGGAACCCAGAAATTAATATAAAATTCCAGGTGGGGTCTGATAAGGGCAAAGTAATGTAGGACTTAGGCCTCCTTATTCCTGAAATTCATTTACAACTCAGACTGTATGTTTTCAGAGGGTCTCTTAAAGCTTTGAGATTCTGTGCTTTGGGAGGAGGTTGGTGGAAACAGGAGAGATAGCTTTGGCATGGAGGATCAAAAAATAGAAGACTAAGTGCCCTTGGCCCCATATCCTTTCCCCAGGACCAGGTTAAGACAACCATGGAAGACATTCTTAGCTCTGGTTCCAGTGCTACTGCCTTCTTGTCTTGGGGCCTGGGCTAGGGTAACCTGAGGGGGGAGGGATTCAATTTAATTCAATTAGTATATGTAAATGTGGCATATATTTACACACATATTAAGCACCTACTGTGTGCAAAGCAGTTGTGTGGAGCCATGTGGCCTGGAGAAGTCTGGGATAAGTTTTGGTATCTGGAGATTCAGAATCTTTGTCTTCAGGAGACTGTAACACATTACTGAATGACTGAGCAGACAGAAGCAGGACATAGGGACCCAAAAGCATTAGCAATCATTAATATGTTTTATCACTTTTAAAAATACTTTAATATCGTTCTTATGTACCAGATATTATGTAGAAACTATTATAAAATCTAGTACATGTTAATTTTGTATAAGCATTTGTTAATAACATTTGTCAATATAAATTCTTTGAATTATTGTTGTTTGGTCTCATTCACATGCACACTCTTTATTTTGTCAACAGGAGCCCCGAAAATTAATGTTCCACTTCCAACACTTTTTATCAGAGTGGAAAGACCCACCCAGCAATAGCTGTCCTGAAGTAGAATCTGGCTGATAATGTGGTAGCCTGCTGGACAGAGTTGGACAAATAGTGGATTTAGAAACAGAGCCGCTAGAACTTCTAATGCTGACTTTCCAATCACTTGAACTCAGTGTTCTCATCTGTAAAATGACTACATGGACCCTAAGCTCCCTTCCAGCTGTACATATAGGATTCTATGAGGTCTTTCAGTTAAATTCAATGCAACAGGGAATTTTTTAGAACCTACTATGTGCCAGGAAAGATGCTAGATTCTGGGGGAAAAATTATCCATCCTTTGACCTTAAGAATCTTAGGTTCATTAGGAGAGACATCATGAGAAGCAACAAGGTCATAGATCTAGAATTGGAAGCTAGCATTTTAAGGTTTGCAAAGCACTTTACAAGTATAATCGCATTTTATCTCCATAACATCCCTGAAAGGTAGGTGCTATTACTATCCCCATATTACTGATAAGAAAATAGAGGTAGACAAAGTTAAATGACTTTTCCAGGGTTATACTGACAAGTATCTGAGACTGGATTCCAACTCAGGTCTTTCTTACCCAGGGCTATCCATTGTGCCACCAGATTGCTTCAGAAGTGACCACAGAGGCCATCTAGTTCAATCCTTTCATTTTTACAAATGAGGAAATAGAGGCCTAATAATCACATAAGCATTAATATTAGAGGCATGCTTTGAATGCAGATGCTTTGACTCTCAAACCAGTGCTCTTTCTACTGCACTACTCATATTCATCACTGATATTGTGAGCTTAATCTTTATTTTTAATTTTTTTTTTCTTTTTGGAAGGGGGAAAGCAGGGAAATTGGGGTTAAGTGACTTGCCCAAGCTCACACGGTTAGTAAGTGTTAAGTGTCTGAGGCTGTATTTGAACTCAGGTCCTCTAGACTCCAGGGCTGGTGCTCTATTTACTGTACCACCTAGCCACCCCAGTGAGCTTAATCTTTAAAAGACTTCATCTTTAAAAGACTTAAATCCTTGACACTCTCCCTCAAAATGGATTAGCTCCATTTGGCAAATGGGAAAAATGAGTCAGAGAATTTAGGGAACCTGCCTAATAATGAACAAGGGATAGAGCTGCAGCCACTGGTCTCTTGATTCCAGGCCTCTTGTCAGGAAATTCAGAATGACAGGTATTGTTATGTACATATTGATCAAGAGATTCCTACTGACTTCAAGATACTGGTCTCAGGCATTTCATATTTCTTTCTGGTCATAAGAAACCAGAGATTCTTAGATGCATTACTGACAAAGACCTGATATGACTCAGTCCTTTTGCAAAAATCAGTAAAAATGAAATGGAATAAAAATAGACTTTCCAACTCAGTCCTGAAACAAATGAAAATTGATGAAACTGAAGATTAAAGATCTATTTTTGAAGACTTTGTGACATTTTTTTAAAAAGGGCTTACATTTGCAAGGTAAGATGACTCATAGGTAGCACCACAGGTTTTCATGTTAGTAATTCATGGTCATCCTTACTCAATGAGCCTCTCAAATCTGGGAAGTCCTTTAGAGGAAGTTGTTTTTTTTTTTAACAAGAGATTCAGTTACTCCTTAGACTGATGAAATATGCACTCTTTAAGATGTGCTTTCATGTTGGAGGAAGGCTTAGATTTGCTCGTTTCAGACGGCAGAAATGAGAATGGCATAAAGAAACCAAGAGAACAATTTCAGCTCCACATATGGAAAACCTTCCTAACACTTAGAGGTATCCAGAAATGAAATGGGCCACCTCTAGAGATTATGGATTCCTCCTCAGCAGAGGTCTTTAGTCAAAATGAAATTGAGATGCTTAGTTGGTGGGGGATTCCTGTTCAGGTAAGATTGGACCACATGGTCTTTGGGGACCCTTCCAACTTGAAGATTCTATGATATGTTCCCCTCTCTCTCCTTCCTTCTCCCAGGTGGAAAAATAAGGTCAAAATAAATCTCATTTACATGGCCTTAGAATCAAAATTTTAGAACTTAAAGGTGCCTTGGAGATTGCTAGTATGACTCCATCCTCTTATAGATGTGAAAAATGATGTTGGAGTGACGTGTCCAAGTGACTTGTCCAAGATTCTGTGGTATGTTACTTGCACAGCTGGAATGAAGGCATGACTTTCTTGCCTCTCAGCTGAGTATTTCTTCTAGTTCTGGTTCTGCCAGTGGTGTGACCTTGGGCAGCTTGTTTTCTTTCTCTGAGATTCCATTTTCACAGCTATGAAAAGGGAGTGATAACCTCTATTTTTACCTACATCAGGGGGCTGTGGTGAAGATCCAATTAAACAACAGATGAAAAAGTGCCTTGACAATTGCAAGGTGCTATGAGTGTTGAGTGTTTTCATTGGTTGAAAAATTGTAACATTCAACTAGATGCTTTCAAATAAAGGACTATTTCTCCACTGTGAGTGATAATTTGTGTTGCTATGTACTTTTCAGGTAGAAGATGAGTCACTAAAAATTAAGTAAAAGGGGGCTATGATTTTGTTTACTTGTTTGGCTCATTTATTTTTCAGTTTAATTTAACCTTTTATTTGCCAGGCAATTTTTATAGGTCTGGATCCCTACCATTCTATATTTTCTCTAGAAAGTCTCCTTTCCTAGCAGATTAAAAGCTAACAGGTCCGACTTTCCTCTTCCTTTTGTCTCATCTTCCTTCTCCTTTACCTCTCTGTTGTTTGAAAAACTAGTCAAGTGGTACACATAGGCTCAGCTGCCAATCAATTCTAGTCTGCGCTAGGCTGTTTCCATGTAAATGACATTAGGGGACTCCCTAACTATGTGCATTGGAGACTTATCATGTCATTACTAGGGGCCATATGCTCTTTATAAATGGAACCTCTTGGTACATCTGAAGTCTTTGTTCCCAAGGGTGGGGGTAGACAAGCAGTCCTGTTCAGGCATTCTGACAACATCACACACTGAATTGCATTTAAATCAAGAAAAGTCAGGGAGACTTAAATTACTCCAAGTATTATGTTTGTCATTTTGTATGTACCCGGTGGTGGTAAACATATCAGTTCACGTTCCCCCTATTGCTTGACTAAAGATTCAGCTGGAGTATGATGATAATTCTGTTTTGTTACCACTGGGAAAGGAGGCAGATGGTGATTTGGAGTTTGGATCTTAGGGAAAAGAGAACATATTTGTAAATTTCAAGGACACCAGAATTCCTCTTTAGATGCTAATGAACGAGAGGTCTTGGTAGCAGGACATCAGGCCTTTTCCTCATGAATCTGAGTTGTGATTCTGTACAAAACACCCCAATTCAATTCTTTTAAAAATGAATGTATTAGGTGACAGTGGGATGCAAAGTTCTCTGATAAATGTTGGGGATGCTCTGAAGGAGCTTCATACTATTGTAAGGATACAACGTATAAAAAGGTAAGTAGAGAGAACACTCATAATCAGGGGGTCAGCAAGGTTTCCCATAAAATGGGATGTTTGAGCTGACTCAAGCCAGCAATTCTAAAAGGTGGAGGTGAGGGCCTGGAGGGGAGTACATTAAGGCTCCAAGAAGAGCCTGACTTGCAGGCTGGAAGATAAGTGGAATGCCAAGTTTAGGGAACAGTTGGTAGGCCTGTTTGACTGGAATGTAGACTATGTGAAGGGGAGTCATACAAAATAAATCTGGAAAGTTCAATGAGAATCACTCACGTTCTCCAAAGATACATCCTAACTAGCTCAGGTTACTTGTTTCCATCCCTATGATGAATAACTCTCCTGTAGATACTACTCTGGGGGAGTTATATGACCTAATGAAGGGAGTTTTATCTTAAATATGTTAGCTAAACATTAAGAATATGGGTGGCTCCTTAATTTTTTTTCAAATAAATTAAGGTTTGGTCTGTAATTTCATTGGTTTAAGAACCTCCTAGGGAAGAAATCCCCTCTGCAAATGCACCTCTGTGATCCAAGCTCTTCATTTTATAGACAAGGAAACACAGGCCTAGATTGCATTTAGCATAATACTTTACATAGGCTGTTGTTGTTATTGTTTTGTTGTTGAATCATTTCAGTTGAATCCTACTCTTCCTGACCCCATATGAAGTTTTCTTGACAAAGATACTGGAGTGGTTTGCCATTTTATTCTCCAGCTCATTTTACAGATGAGGAAACTGAGGCAAACAGGGTGAAGTGACTTACCCAGGGTCACACAGTTAGTAAGTGTCTGTAGCTGGATTTGAACTCATGAAGAGTTTTCCTGATTTCAAGCCCAGTGCTCTGTCCACTGTGTGACCTAGCATATGTTAGTCATTTAACAAATGTGTCACTTAATAATGTGTGATGAAAGGAATAGAATGGGAATGCTTTGTAAAGAATTGCCATGCAGATTCATGAGGGGTTGGGCATGGCCTGATGCCACCAAACTCTCTCATCTACATCTGAAGATGAGCTTGGGGATGCTCGAAATTTGCCAACATTTTCTTTTTCCCTTCTGATCTGGGCCCCAGAGCAAAAATACAACGACCACCAAGTCCTCCCATTCACAGGTGGTGGTAACAATAATCCAAGGCCAAACATCCTTGTAGTGAGAGAGCCAAGACTAGAAGCCAGGCCAGGCTGGATTCTCTGTCTTCACTTTTCCCACTATGCCTCACTGTTTCACTTTATAGCTTCTCTCTTTTGAAACTTGATTTATTGAGCACATTCATGCAAAAAGAAAGTGTTTGTGAGTTGGGGAGGGGGTGTCGGGTAGAGAAAAATTGGGGGCCTGGAAAGGAAGAAAAGGATTAAACAGAGAGTTTTGCTACAGTGTAGCCATAGTGATCTAATTCACCATGGGCAGCCTAACTTCAGGGAGTAGTGACTTTAAAGGACTGCAACTCCTGAAGACAGCTGGCACTCAGCTGGTGATGCTGCTGGCTTCATATTGCCTTGGTCTATCCTATAAACACAACCGATGCTATTTAGATAAAAAAAAAAAGGCTTGCACAGGAAATTTTTCCTCAATGCGTGTAAAAGCTGTTCGATTCCCCAAAGAAAGAGACTTGGCGAGTTGGTTACGAGGGAAATAGAAAGCATTGGAGCACATGAGCAAATTTTAACAACGTGCAAGTGTAACTTTTATTGCCAACAGTAGATATGCATTGGAATCTGAAGAGAGGCCTAAGTGCTAAATGCAGTTGTTTTTATCTTCGAAGAATGCTGTGGTTTCACTGCAAGATGAGTCACTTTGCTCTGATTTATCCAGTTTGTAAATGTATCTGATTTGTTTTCATTAGGGAGTTGAAAGATTTTTTTCAGCAAAGAAAACTCTTCTCTGGTAAGAATATAAAAGAAAACCAACTTTATTGAAATGCTTGGGAAAGATAAAGCCAGGATGTCACCTGCCATGTATAATGAAAAGGGTTTTGGCAATGAGGGCAAACTGGATTTCACAAACCAAACATAGTACAGTGAGTTTCTGACAGCATCTTTTATAAGGCCGTCCCAGGTTAAGTTAGAAATACTAAGCCTTTTGTTTCTTGTTATCTTAATTTTCTCAAATCAATTACCTTTTGGTCAGAATCTGTGATTTTATTGATCTAGAGAACTCCCAACAAAGAAACCCTTTCTACTAAGGCTACTTTTCTTCGCCTAATAGCCTTGGGGAGTCTCTGGGGGGCACTGAGGTTAAAGAATTTGTCCAGAGTTTCAGAAACAAGACTTGAACCCAGGTCTTTCCACTATAAGGTAGACCTGAGCAGTATCCTGGCAAATGTTTAACAACCATCTTTTTGGGGTGGTGGCAAGGGAGGAGAGTGTGTTTAACACATCTACATTATTAACATTTTCCCCATCACCATCTTAGGTCTAGACAACCAACAAAACAATAAACCATCCCTTGCTATACAGTGTTTCAACAATTCGAGGTATGAATGCTCCGTCCCGAAAATTTTACAATAGACTCTAGCACACCCTGGTTCTATACTATGCTGCCTCTCTCAAATGATTTGAACTCTCATAAATAAAGATGGCATCATTTTTTCAGGTTTATGTCCCTAGTGCCTTCCACAGAGTGACTTTCAGGAATTTCAGTTGTGTCAGATTCTTTGTCTGTTTGGGGTTTTCTTGGCAAAGATACTGGAGTGTTTTGCCATTTTCTTCTCCAGCTCATTTTATAGATGAGGAAACTGAGGCAAACAGGATTAAGTGACGTGCCCAGGGTCACATAGCTGGTGTCTGAAATCAAATTTGAACGGAGGTCTTCCTGACTCTAGGCCCAGCACTCTATTCATTGTGCCACCACACAGTAGATACTAGACAAGTATTTATTGAATCAAATTGAAGATTAGACCTCATTTCATATGTTGTGATATAAATAATGATGTCAAATATACTCTGAAGAACCTATTTCACTGGTTAAAGCAATCATATGTTTACCGAACACCTAGATTATTCCATTACTTTTATTTACTTATCTGTATTCTTACTATATTTGCATCCCTCTCCCCTTCCTGCTCCCATTAGAATATAAGCCCTTTGAAGTCAGGGGTTTCATTTTTGTTTATCCCTCGCTTAGTTTAGTGCCTTCTACTTCATAGACTCTCAATAAATTTCTATTGGATTAAATAGCAAAGTTTTGTACTCAGAGACCTTTTGTTATGGGGATGAGTTTTTTTGGAAGAACAATATTCAAATAATCCAAAATAGATATGTTTTTAACTTGCTAATTTTTCTTAATTCCTTACATAAAGAAGAAGTTGTGCTAAGTAGGACAATATTTTTCCTTCCTTAACTTGTTTTCTTTCTTATAAAGTAGCAGTATAGGATCCTGCAAAGCCTTAAGTGTCTCTGTGTATTTATTTCCATGACCCAAATCACCTTTTAATTGGAAAAAATGACTTTAGATTTCACAGTGTATTAAATTTACTTAACTGAGGGAAAAGTGGTTGCACACAATTTACCAAATGACTGAGACTATTTTGAGAATTATCAACAATAAATATGCACTAAAATTTTCACCTTAATCCACTGGAAGGGTGAGTCTGTAGATCCAAGCATCACTTTAACTACTAAAAATGGAGAAAATTTACTTAAAAAAAAAGGTAAGTGAATGTCTTCTCATTAGAAGCATTGTCCCCTCGTGTGTTGTCTTTGTATGTCTATTTTTCCCTTCTCCTTAGCCATTTTGAATTCTGAAGAGATTTCTGTGATGAACAATACTTTAAGTTCAGTGGACTGGGATGTCATTCTAGTGACTTTTTACCCGTGAAGAATTTATCAGACTCTCCCCCCTTCTTGTCTCCATTACTTGGCAGGGCTAAAAAGTCTGTTTCCAACCCTGGCATACCTAATATTTAGGAAGGTAACACTTTTGTAGCAGATTTAAAAGAGTTCCCAACAAGACCTCATGGCTTTACTCAACCATGTTTCCTCTACTATCATTTGTTGGAAAAATCCTTTGCTATCTCTTCTTGGTTCACTGTCCTTTGTTAGTCACAAAAGGCAGATTTTCTTTTGCAAATCCTTAGTAATTAAATGAGTACTTCAGTCACTCTAGCCTTCAATGGCCTTGTTTCCTAGGTTTTGCCTTTGACAGTCATATTTTGCAAAGGCCCCTGAGATGACTGGGCATCTTACCCTACTTAACACTAAACCAATTGATGGCCGAGCACCCTGCATGAAGGAGGAAAAGATTCATTAAGGGCACTTCATTAAAGAACTGAAGTGGGAAGGTCTCAATGTGCCTGAACCAACTTCAATCCAGAGGCGCTGTCTATTAGGAAGGCAACAAAGACAGTTTCGGAAACTGAACTCCGGCTCCAGTGCATCGGATTAGGAAGAGTGATGGGATTAGCGTTTAATGACTCGGGGCTGGAGACAAAGGGAATTTCCACAAAGAGGCTTAGATATGGAAGAATTAACACTCTCTATCCCAAGCAGGCCTCCAATGACTTCCAACATTCTTTTCAGACTGAAGGGAAGAAGGGGGGGCAAAAAGATGAGTAAACCTTTAATACTTTCTTACCCTTTTTTTATCACACCAGTGACAATAAAATAAAAGGAAATAAATTAAAGGCACATTCTGTATCCTTTACACTTGGAATCTCTATCAAAAATAAAAGATATACAAATATATCATATGTGTATATGCATATATAGCACTTCATGTTTTACAAAGGACTTTCCATTCATTGTTTCATATGTACCTCACCATCAACAAGCAGAATAAATTACCGAGATTTTCCTGAGGAAGAGGCTAAGGCTTTATGAGGGTAAGTACCTGATGCGGTTGTGCAATCAGTATTTGAACCCAGAACTCAAAGAGGTTCAGAGACTTAGTACCTAGAGCTGGAAGGAACCTTGGAGGCCAACCACTCCAACCCTCTCATTTTACAGATGAGAAAACTGAGGCCCAGTGAGATCAAGTGACTTGACCAAGGTCCCAGGTAGCAAATGTTAGAAGTGGCATTTGGACCAAGGTCCTCCAAAGCCAGAACCAATGTTCATCCCATTGTATCACGCTAATCCTAAATGCCAAGCCCAGTGTGCATCCACCAGCACCATCCTGATCAACAAGGTATGTGCTTGGCCTCAGCAACAAACAGATGGTCTGAACACCTTCTCTTCCATCTCCAAACATTGTCACCAGTTGCAAACGAAACCCAGAATGATCATCCTTAGCAGGCAGCAGTGGCTGAGTCCTGAACCCGGCTTCTTTGGCTCCCCACAAGTGGCCAATCAGAGTAGCTTCAAAAAGAAGCATCCTCCTTTAATCTGACTCTTTATGCTTACAGTTGTGGCAGGAGGGGCTGAGGGAAATTCCATATCACACTGATGGAGCCCTCCCCCTGACACCAGCTAGCCCAGAACCAAATGAGTCTGGAGCTTACAGACTGGTAAAAATGTTTAGTGAGATGCAATGATTATTCAGATGGCAGGGGGAGATAACATTGGGAACACAAATAGTTTGAAAGTACATTAAAAAAAAAACATTTTAAAAGTCAGCTTGGAAGCTAGCAGATAGTGCTGGATCCTGGCAAGAGCATTTTCCTTGAATTGGACAAGAATGAGGTATCATTCTCTAAACATGAAACCAAAATGAAGTAAGTGCCTGACCCTCAAGTAGGGGATTATTCCCTGGACTGTTAAGTAAATAGACTCCAAGCACCAAGTGACTGCTCGAAGTATGTGATTATGTCTTGCAGCCAATGGCAGAATGCAGGTGCACATGTTACTATAGGCAAAGGGACGATCCAAATAGAGCAGTAAATGCTCTCATACTGTAAACCAATTCAACGTGGCCTGATTTTTAACCAAACTAAATTACTTGCAGAAAAGCTGGGTATTCATTTCATGTGCTAGCCCATATGAAATGGTCCTGGAGCAGCTTTAGACACCAAGGTATTATTTAACCCGTGTGGTTTATCGGGACAATGGCAACCCCCTGCAGTAATCCATTCAGGGGCAATACCATCAGTCAGTGTGAAATTAAATACATTACAGGATAAGAGCTTAATGCGTTTTATAAGCAGTTGTTCATCCACATCAAACTTTAGCTTTTAAAATCCTAACATTTGATCCCACGACAGGAACCGTGGCTCAAGTCAGGATTGGCACATTTCGCACCACCAGCAAGGCAGAAAAAGGCCTAGCATCATCTACAGTTGAAGGTACACTTGGCTGAAAGGAAACATTTTTGAATTATCTTAGCTCCTCAGAGTACCTCAGACTCCAAGTGCCCAGGCTGCCGGTCAAGCAGTGTTTGAACACCATGCTCTTTAGCTTGGCCCTGCATGACTTGGAAGTCTGCTTTTCTGCTAACATTTTTTTCTTTTTTTGAAGGATCGATGTTTTCCCAGGGCAGTGAGCACTCATTTTCTCGAAGCAAAAATAATGTAGGATGTAATAGGCTTCCCTCACCTCCCTCCTTGTCCCCCCTCGACCCCAAAGTCTGTTCTTTGTTAAATTGAAAATGTGTAGAAATTTTTATAGAGATCCTCAGCTATATAAATAGCTTTGAAAATTGTTGTAACTTTAAAAACAGGTCAAAGAGGAAATTGAACAGCTAGTGAGTTTCATACCATCCAGTCAGGCTTTTTAAAGCATCACATTGGCTTGCCCTAGTAAATGGTTGTTTTTACCACTGGGGTTTCAACTATTTCTTGAGCTGTTTGCAATCCAAAAGGGAGCCTTTATGGAATTCTGTGATAGAATATCAAACATCCTCAGATACATGGAGAGCTCCCAGGCCCACATTCAGTCACCAGGAATATTCATCAGCTTTCAGTTTAGGGATCAGATGTCACTCCTGTATATCTAACACTCCATGAACACTGACAACTTTCTCCATTTGTAGTGACTTCATGGCTCTTCCCTAAACAATCCTGGAGATGGGATAGAAACCTCCCAATTTGGCAGCCCTCCCATTAGTTGTACTGTGCCTTTGGACCCTGGTTGCTAACCTTTGGTTCTGAGGATAATGGTTATCCTCAGAATATGACAAGTGCTCATTTTTGTGGGGATGGACCTTGGAGGTGCAGTTCTTTATGATATAACATGACTGAGAGGCTTTTTATCTATAAGTTTAGTGGTGTTCTGGAAGTCTAGCAGCTCTGGGCCTGCCTTTTTGAAAGTGCTAACCAAGGGGCGGCTAGGTGGAGCAGTGAGTAGAGTTATCGGCCCTGGAGTCAGAAGGACCTGAGTTCGGATCCGGCTTCAGACAATTAATGCACACACAAAAAAACAAAAACCTAGCCGTGTAACCTTGGGCAAGTTACTTAAACCCAATTGCCCTCCAAAAAGCAAAAAAAAAAAAAAAAAAGAAAGTGCTAACCAGTATCTCCTTTGGGAGTTGGAAGCCAGTTAGACTCTAAGGGGCCCATTGGAAGAAAAAGAAAAAAAAACAGCCTTGGAAGGTGATACTTCTGCAGACCATTCCAAATGCAGAGTGTGAGGAGGGTGGGAGCGAGTACAGAAGGAGAGGTTTTAGGCAAGAAGCGGGGGATAGGAAGAAACTGCCAAGGCAAAAAACAAGATTCACTTAAATCTCAAATCTCAAGTCTTCCTTGGAAAATTTCTGAAAAATCTGATGCAATCTGGAAGTATTTTAATTCCAAAAAGGGAAAAAAAGGCACTTCCCTCTAAACTTCTACATTTGTCTTTAATTTTCATATTCATTCTGTGTGGGTACTTTAGATAGGGACTGATGAACCCTAAAGCCCAAAGCTGTAGTGAAAGCCATGGTTCCCCTTATTGTTCAAGTCCTATTTGCCTCCTTTCTTTTCCCTTTTTAATGGATCCTTTCCCTGACTTGTCTGTAATTAATTCCTTTTCCCCTTTTTCTTGCTTTCTCTCACTGGATTTACTCTCAGCCCCTTTATCCCTTGCATTTCCCTTATGCTGAACTAAAAGCAACGGTTATTCCTTTGCTCACTCTTCTGTTGAGCTGGATGGGGAGGGATCACATAGA
Organism: Gymnobelideus leadbeateri; assembly: GCA_011680675.1. Classification (NCBI taxonomy): domain Eukaryota; kingdom Metazoa; phylum Chordata; class Mammalia; order Diprotodontia; family Petauridae; genus Gymnobelideus; species Gymnobelideus leadbeateri. The sequence continues at coordinate 963,482 of WOXC01004198.1, read as the reverse complement.
CAGTTGGATTTCTGAATGCTATCATTAACAATACCTTACTTTTTATATAGCACTTTAAGTCACCCAGACTATAGACGCATTATCTCATCTTCACATTAGAACAATGCTGGACATTGTAATTATCCCTATCTTTCAGATGAGGAAACTAAGGCTTGTCCAAAATCATGCAATTGAGGCAGAATTAAAAATTCAGTTTAACTGACAAGTCCAAGTGGGCACATATGCTGCCTCTTAGTAAATTCCAGGAATTAAAAGAGGATAGGAAGAAAAGAACATTATATGGGCATAGCTGTAAAGGTATCGAGGTATCTTAGAACCAAGAGCTAAGAGGTCTGGGTTCTAGTCCCTGTTCAGCTCTTATCTAGTGGGGGGACCTTAGATCAGTCATGTTACTTGTTTAGATATTGACTTGTCATATTAATTATTTAGATCTTCAGTTGTAAAAATGAGGTCATTAATAAGAAATGACATCTATTTCAACACTTCCAGTTTTACAAAGCTCTTTTATCAACATGAGGTAGGTAGCAAAAGCATTATCATCACCATTTTACATTTTACAGAAAGCTGAGGCTTAGAGAAAGCAATCGATTTACCCAAGGACACATAGCTATTTTATTTTGTTTTATTTTTTGCTTTTTGGAGGGGGAAAGTAGGGCAATTAGGGTTAAGTAACGTGCCCAAGGTCACACGGCTAGTAACTGTTAAGCATCTGAGGCTGGATTTGAACTCAGGTTCTCCTGACCCCAGGGCCAGTGCTCTATTCACTGTGCCACCTAGCTGCCCCAACACATAGCTATTTTGATGGAGCATGCACAAAGCTACCATGGCTGTCTCCAGTTAATAATGTGTGACAGTGTTGAAAATGACGTTATGCTTTGGAGATGAGGAGACAATCCCTTTATTGGTCACTGATTCGTAAGAGTAGATGATTGAGTAGACAGTAAAGAAGGTATGACTCTGCCCTTGCCTCTCTGTTCCACCTTCTTTTTATTTTTATTTAGTCATTTTCAATTATTTGGGACCCCTTTTGGAGTTTTCTTGGCAAAGATACTGGAGTGGTTTGTCATTTCATTGTCCAGCTCATTTTACGGATGAGAAAACAGAGGCAAACAGGGTGAAGTGACTTGCCCAGGGTCACACAGCTAGTAAGTGTCTGAGGCTGGATTTGAACTTAGGTCTTCCTGACTACAGGTCTGGTACTTTATCCACTGAGCCACCCTCCTAATGGCATCATTTAGCTGGAGGACTTGCCATGAAGTGTGGGAAAAGGTGACTTTCCTTAGTTATCTCATCAGTAAAATGCAGCTTGTTCTGCCTACCTACTAGAGCAATAGGGTTCTGCTAGTTAAGTTTGAGGCTGGGCCCCAGGACACATCTTTGGCTTTTGTTTCTTTGTCTGATCATAGTAAAAACTACCATTTATATAGCTCTTTCTATGTGCCAAGTACTGTGCTAAGCACTTTACAATCATTATCTTATTTAGGTCTCACAACAACCTTGCCAGGTAAGTGTTATTATTATCCCCATTTTCCAGATGAGGAAACTGAGGCAAACAGGTTAAGTGACTTGCCCAGGGTCACATAACTATGACATATCTGAGGTCATATCTGAACTCAGATTTTTCTGACTTCAGGCTCGTCATTCTATCCCCTGAATCAATAGGTGGCTACCTGATCCAAAATAATTGAGATGGCGGTGTCTGCACTTGTTCTAAGTTCAGGGTGTCTGATGGTCCTGGGTTCTCAGTCCATGATGACTGTACTTCAGTAGGAGTCCCAGCAATTGACTGCTCCAATGCTCTTGGAGGAAAATGACCATCCCACAGAATGAGTTCAATACCTACCCTGGCTTAGAAGAAGACATCTACCACAACACAGAGCTTGAGTGAAATGGAAAATGGCTATTTAGCAATCCTGGCAAATACTTTTGAGGGTTTTAAGTCTCAATCTTCCAGTAGAGTACAACAGTAGTTGCCTATGTTGTTTAAGGTTTTCTGTCAGTTCCTACTTGTAGGAGACTTTTATGTTAAAGAAATGGTTGGTTTGTGGTAGCCAAGAACTGGAAATTGAGGGGATGCCCATCAATTGAGGAATGACTGAAAGAGTTGTGGTATATTAATGCAATGGAATACTATTGTGCTATAAGAAATAATGAACAGTCAGACTTCAGAAAAACCTGGAAAGACTTATATGAACTGATGCTGAGTGAAGTTAGTAGAACCAGGAGAACATTGTATACAGTAACAGCAACATTGTGGGATGACCAATTTTGATAGACAGCTCTTCCCAACAATGCAATGATCTAAGACAATTCCAAAAGACACATGGTGGTAAATACTACCCAAATCTAGAGAAAGAATTATGGAGTCTGAATGCAGAGCAAAGCAAACTATTTTTTTCCTGTGTTTTTCCCTTTGGTTCTGATTCTTCTTTACAACATGACTAATGTGGAAATATGTTTAATATGGTTGTATGCGTATAACCTATATTAGATTGCGTGACATCTTAGGGAGATGGGGGAAGATTTAGAACTCAAAATCTTATAAAATGAATGCTGAAAACTTAAAATTAATTAATTAATTTAAAAAAGAATAGAAAAATGATTGTTTAGCACCATTTCTTGGGTATTTAGGAAATAATACTTATCCCATGACTGACTTATATTGTACACTGAATGCCTTGATATGCTCTACTCTGATGTTTAGTGATGTTCTGGAACTCCAGCACCTTAGACAGGAGCCCATATGTAAGCAAATCTTCTCTGGGATGCTCTGGTGAGGTGTGATGAGTCAAAGAAATTAAAGAATATTGAGAATGACCTTTGTTCTAGGTGGGGATTCTTATCTAGGTTCCTTGGGGAGTCTGTAGATAGAGTCCTATGAGATTCTTATTTTTAGATGGAGAAAAAATTACACCTACATTTTCACTAACCTCTAACTGAAATTAGCATTTCTTTCAATTATTAATTTAAAAAATATTATTTTGAGAAGGGATCTGTAGGTTTCATCAGATTTTTTTCTTTAAACAAATGCTTTATTAACTTCTGTTTTACATCATTCATTTCCGCCAGATTTTGAGTTACAATCATTTCCCCCCCGTTATTCCCCTACCCAACCTCCCAGAATAGCAGTCCCGCAAGATATCGCTTCCTCCAATCTGCTCTCTCCCATACCTTCTCCCATACCCCCTTCGACTTTTCCATTAGAGGAAGGTGAATCTTTGTGTCCCAATGCCTGCACATCTTATCTCCCAATTACAAGCAAAAGAGTATTAATAATAGTATTTATATATATTTGAAACATTTAATGTTAAGACCTCGAATTTCAGATCCATTTCCTTCCTCCCTTGTCATCCATTCCCTCTTGGGAGATAAGTAATTCAGTATATGTTGTACATGTCTAGCTATGCAAAACATTATCATAGTAGATATATTGTATAAGGCTGCTTATACTTCCCTCCCACTCATCCCACCCCCCAACTGGTCCATTCCCTACATGATCCTGTCCCTCTTCCATAGTGGGTACTTCCAACCTCCCCTTCCCCCAAGGATGCCCTCCCATCCATCATCCCTCCTCTCATCCCCCTTCTCCCTATTCTGCTGTAGGTTGAGATATCCCATTTAGTATGTATGTCATTCTCTCTCTGAACCAAATTCAATGAGAATGTGGTTTTTTGCCTTTTTGCCTTCCTATTCTCCCACTCCCTTGCAACCACCTCCCCTTGCTTCTTCTACATGAGATAGTTTGCCCTACCCTGTCTCTCCCCATCTCCTCTTGCCACTTTCCTCTCTCATCTCATAATTTCACCCCTTGAGTATCCTCCCTTCCCAACAAATTCAACCTATGCCCTCTATCCATATATAACTGTAACCATATACACACACAATCACATATGTATTCATATGACCACACACCCTTCTTCCATTATTCTCATACTGAGAAAGGTTTCCTTAGTCCCAGTTATTGTTTTTCCATATAGGAATGTAAATAGTTCAACTTTGATAAGTTCCTTTTGATTTCTTTTCCCTGATTACCTTCTCAGGCATCTCTTGCTTCTTGTGTTCATCAGATTTTCAAAAGAGTACATGACATGTAAAGGTTAAGAACCTTTCTTCTAAATAGTCAGATTCTCCTGAGACTGAACCTGGTCCAGACTTCATGGGTGGATCAAAAGAAGATAGACCTCAACTGGCAAATAAAACCCTAGAACCCAGTTCCAATTGAAACCAGCAGGTGTAAGCCATAAAAAAATAGACCAGAGATCTGATAGTTGAGTTTGTCTCTGCTGGAGAAGACCAACAGAGTTGTAAGGAGGTTTAGGTGACTGGTGCACAGTGCCTGGGGATAGCTATGGTACAAATGCTAAGAAGGAGCCAGATTGGGAAGGGTGAACTTCTATGTTAGAACACTTCAGTGTGTCCCACCTCTCTAGTCACTTAAGCCCTCTTCCAAGAGGGAAGAATTCTCCAGACAACTCCCTAAGCCCTATTGCCTTCAATAAGATGGGTCACTGACCAGGGGCAGCTCCAGAGAGTGCAAAGAATGATTGTGTTTTTGCACTAAGGGCTAAAATCCCAAAGTAAGGCTCTGAAAGACTGGCATCCAAATGCAAAGAAAGCCCTACCCACAAAATTTAGGCTATAACATTTCTCATCTTCTGAAAGTGATCCACATTGCAGGACTTTCCTTATGAAATTGATCTCCTCTGGTAAGCATGATGCTAGGCAGAGTTGAGGACCCCCAAAAGTCTAAGCTAAAAAATCTCACAATCTTATTAGAGGAGACAAAATCAGGAGCATGCTGAGTTTTAGTTCTCCCTCCCATTTATTTCTTATTTAACCTTGGGTCAGCTCTTTAACCTCTTCAAGCTTCAATTTCTTATCCATCAATGAACATTTATTAAACATTGGGGATACAAAGACAAAAGTGAAATAGTCCCTGACCTCAAGAAGCTTACATTCTATTGGGAGAGGCAGCATGTAGGTATCACAGTGGATAAAACAGTCAAGAAGACTTGAATTCAAATTTAGCCTCAGACACTTATTAGCTGTGTGACTGTGAGCAAATCAATTAACCTTTGTTTGCCTCAGTTTACTAAACTATAAAATGGAAATAATAGCATCATCAACCCAGGGTGGTTATGAGGACCAAATGAGATTATGTATGTATGTATGTATGTACACACACAAACATAGACATATTCATATATATATATATATATATATATATAGAGAGAGAGAGAGAGAGAGAGAGAGAGAGAGAGAGAGAGAGAGAGAGAGAGAGAGAGCAGTGAATATTAGCCATTATTATTGTCACTATTACACAAATAAGGATATAAAACATATATGAGGAAATTTGAGGGGGCTGGTAGGCACTAGCAAGTAGAGTTAAGGAATGGCTTTATCTAAGAGGTAATGTTTGAAAAGAGGAAAAGAACATATATGTGCAAAATTATTTAAAGTAGTTCATTATGTGGTGGCAAAGACCTGGAAGCTAAAAAGGTGCCCATCAACTGGGGAATGGCTAAAGAAATCATGATACGTGGATGGACTGAATATTATTGTGCCATAAGAAATTACCAAAGAAGATCTGGAAAGCTTTGTGTGAACTGGTGCAGAGCAAAATGAACAAACTAGAACCATTGACATAATAATTTTAGAAAACCAAACAACATTGGTTTGGAATTCTGATCAGTGCAATGACCAGTCATGATTCCAGAGGAGCAGTGTTGAAGCAGGTTACATATCACTGATAGAAAAGTGATGAACTCAAGATGAAGAATAAAATCTACATTTTTGGATGTGGTCAACATGAGAATTCATTTTGCTTGACCAGGAATATTTGTTACAAGGGTTTACTTTTTATTTTCAATTGTAGGGGGGGAGGAAGAACAAGTAAATGTAGGTTAATTTAAAAAAAGAAAAGAGTTAAAACATAAGGTGATAATTGAGCAGAGTCTTGAAGGAGGGCAAGGTATTCTGAAGGGGGGAAGCAGCATGAAATGGGGCTAGAGCACTAGATGCAGAGTCAGGAAGACCTGGGTTCTTCTAAGTGTCCTGAGACACTCACTATGTGTGTCTCTGGGCAAGTCACCTCTTTCAGACCAAGTTTCCTTATCTGTAAAACAGCAGTACCTGCCTCATCGGGTTGGTATAGCAATCAGATGAAATAATATATTCTAGCCCTTAGCAGCGTCTAGCACATTGTAGGCACTTTTTTGATGTTGTTCAGTTGTTTTTCAGTTTTGTCTGACTCTTTGTGACCCCTTTTGGGTTATTCTTGGCAGAGTGGTTTGTTACTTCCTTCTCCAGCTCATTGTACAACTGAGGCAAACAGGGCTAATGACTTGCCCAGGGTCACACAGCTAGTAAGTGTAAGGAGGATATGAACTCAGGAAGAATTGTCTTCCTAATTCCAGACCTGGCACTCTATCCACCTAACTCTGTGCCACCTAACCGTCCACAATTGACTGATATATTCAAAGTGCTTTGCAAACCATAAGTGCTAAATACATGTTAGCATTTATTATTCCAGGCATGATGGACTGACAGGGCAAAGGCAGGCAGAACCAAGGGGAGAAAATAAACATTTGTTAAGAACTCACTATGTGCCAGTCACTGTGCTAAGAGTTTTACAAATATCTCATTTGATCTTCACAACTACCCTATGGAGTAGGCACTTTAACAGGACAGGTGGTTACAGCTGGTTTTCTGGGGATAGTGAAGGATCTTTACAAAGATATATCAGTCCTCCCTCACTCAGGCTTCTGCACACATACTTTATTTTATTTTATTATTTATTTCTTTATTTTCAACATTCACTTTTATAAGATGTTGACTTGGAATTTTTTTCTCCCTTCTCCTCCCATACCCCAAGACAGTATGCAATCTGATATGGACTATATATGTACAATCATATTAAAGATATTTCCACATTAGTCATATTGTAAAAGAAAAATCAGAACAAAAGGAAAAAAAAAAACACAAGAAAGAAAAAAAAGATAAGATGGTATGTGTTGATCTGCATTCAGACTCCATAGTTTTTTCTCTGGATGTGGACAGCATTTTCATCATGAGTGTTTTGGAATTGCCTTAGATCATTGCATTGCTGAGAAGAGCTAAGTCTATCAAAATTGACCATCCCACAGGGTGGCTGTTACTGTGTACATTGCTCTAGTTCTGCTCACTTCACCTAGCATGGATTCATATAAGTCTTTCCAGGTTTTTTGAAATCCACCCACTCATCATTTCTTATTGTACAATAGTATTACATTACATTGATATACCACAACTTGATAAGCTAATCCCCAGTTAAGGGACTTCCCCTCTCAATGTCCAATTCTTTGCCACACAAAAAGAACTGATATATTTTTCATGCACATATTTTAAAGATAGCTGGTGGGATAATGATTTTAAGCAGTGGGACAGTTTTCCTTTCTGCAAAATTAAATGGACCCTATGTGTATATGATTCCTAATATTGGTCTCATTAGCACTAGGTCCAAAGAAATCTGCTAAGGGGTCTTAGCATACATTTGTAAAATAGAACCTTGCATTCTCCAAGGCCCTCTGATATCACACCCAAACTCTCCTCACTGGGTTGATTGACATCACCCAAACTGCATTCCAGAGGTATTGTGGAAAGAAAACTGGACCTGGAGTCAGGAGACCTGGATCTGGGTCTGGCTATCTACTTTGTGAGACTAGAGGTCTTCAAGCAAAGGTTGAATAGTTACTTGTGTGTATTAGGTGAGCAAGATAAGCAACCTTGTTCAGGTACAGGTTAAACTAGATGACCTCTGATGTACTTGACAATTTTCAGACTCAGTGATTCTGTGACTTTGGGCAAGTTAATTTCTTCATCTGTAAAATTTTTTTTGTTTGGGATAGCTGATTGCCAGATCCCTCATGGACCTGACAGCCTATAAGTATTGTATTCTTTTCCAACGGTACAGTGAAAAAGGATCAAGTTGATGTATGGGCACAGCTGAAGCTAATTTGTGACTCCCTCTCTCATGTTCTCTCTCTGTCTCTCTCTCTGTCTCTCTGTCTCTGTCTCTCTGTCTCTCTGTCTCTGTCTCTCTCTCTCCACATGTGTGTGCATGTGTGCATGTGTGTTTAAATCAAACTTTAGCCTTCTCCTTCCAATCATTGCTTTCTTTTCTATCACAAGAACTACGAAGCTTCTATACTAGAGAAGACTGAAGAGGAGCAGACCAAACCAATGTTTCTACCTCCTACCACTTCTCATCCCAAGTCTACTCAGACTGCATTATGCCTGGAAATCAACAAAGAAAAACAGGGCATTGATGTAGTCAAGGAAGGATGCTGACAAGAGAACTCCAGAAATGATCATTTCCCCTCTCCATTTTTCTTTCTCTGTTACTGCTGCTTCATCCTTCTCCTCCCTTGAGTGATTAAAGGCAGCAATATGTCTGGTTGAATTTTTACAGTAAGTAAAGCTTCACTCTGTCACCTCCCCTTGTTGCCATACCATATTTCATAGGCTCATAGGTCAGGGAAACAAACAATTTAACTTCAAATGATGCCCAGGGAGGTTAAGCAACTTGCCCAAATACATTCAGATGCCTCCTTTGGCAGATCTGGCCTTACAGTGTGATTTTTGGAAGTCTCTGGAAGGTTTCTGTAAATTTCCATGCTCACTGAGGTTTGAAATTCTATGGTTACTACTTAATTATTTTGGTTTAAGATGTCAGGACAAAAGAGTTTCATGTCCTTTCTTGAGAGAATATTTTGGAAGGGAGAAAGTTAGACGGCATAGGATCCATAAGGGGGACCCCAAAGGGTGGGAAAGAGAGCATAGAGAAGCTGGAGATGCCAAAGACAAATACTTCATAAGTTTTCCTAAAGCTTGCACAGCCTTGGACTTAAGGCTCCCTGCTTACCCAGTTTTCAGATCTCTCTTGCCAGACATATTCTATTGTTGTCATAGGGGTGCTCTGTCATTTCCATAATCAAATTGTCAAAGGACTGTTTCTGAGGTTATTCCTCAACTGTGCAGAGAGAGTCTGAGAAGGAGTGAAAACTGGAAAGAACCAAGGTAAAGCGACCTAAGGCAAGTGTGACTCATTCAGTGATGGATTCTCCAGGCTCTCCTACCCCCTTCTTGCTTTCTAGACTCAATCCCTATTTGTCTTCTTTTCTCTCTTCCTCCTTTCTCGAAAAAGCTAGTAAGTTATCCTAGCCATCCAGGCTGGCCATGCTCAGTAGCCATAGGCAAGCTTGGTTTGCAATCAGAAAGCTCTAAGAATTTTCCCTTCATGGCATTTTCACTTGTTTACATGAGACTAATCCAAAGGATCAGAAATGGATAAGCAAGAAACCTCTTCTCTCTATTACAGAAGAGACAAGTTCAAACAGGACACTTCCCTGAAACATGAAACAAAACAGCCAGATTCTGGGGGAAGCAAGGAACACCCCACTCCCAGGCACTGACCCTGGGATGGCAGACATCTCTGACGTTGCTTTTGTCAACATTAACTCCCTTCAGCTATGTACCCAGGGCTGCCACCCTTTCCTTCTTCCCTCAATCCTTTGTTTAGCTCCTATTCATCTTTGGCCACATGCCAACTGTCCTTATCAGTTCCTGGCCATCTGCCGACACTCCTTTCCCACTATCAGAGACCACTGACCACTTCTCCATTCTCAACCAATGTGTTAGATGGGACCTATGTAAGAGGTGGAATTCAGAATATTCTGCCTAGTGTCATAAGTTGGACAGGTTGCAAAAACTCTGAATGGTAGGGGTTATAAATAGCAAGCATCATGGAAACACTGGCTGGCAGTATTATGGAGGAAGGACAAAAACACCAGTATTCATGAAGACAATCCATTACATGGACTGAAGTGAAGGGGGCTAGTGCAAGACTATGTGTGGATTGCCTGAATCAGTGAAATAAGTAGTGGAATGGTTTGAGCATCATCTCAGTTGGAAAAATTAGTAAGTAAAATTGTTCAACAGTCACAGTCATTTTAGACAATTCTATGAAAAGGTAATGGGATGAAAGAAATGGGAAGTGGGAAGTACAGAAAATGGGAAATGGGAAATGGGAAGCACAGAAAAAAAAAGAAAATGATGTGTTGCAGGAGCAACGTGATGTGATAAAACCCATAAATAATGAAGTATATACACTCTTCTTGCATGAAGCTTGTGCTGTGTAACACTCAATGGTACCATTTGGAGTTATATTCAATTTCTTTTCTGTTTTTTAAAGGATTGGGAAAATAATGGAGTGTAGGTACACAAAGGTTTTGGGCTTGCTAATGGTAAAGTCCTTTTTGTTTCATGTTTTTACAAATGTTATCAAGCCTGAATCTCTTGGTGGTGCTTTGAGAAGCCCATTAACTCTTTCAGGTAACTCATATCATCTAATATGTTTTGGCTGTCATTTACTTAATATTGGCTGCAAAATGTTAATGTAGTCCTTGGAATGCCCAAATAACTCTGGGGAATAACTGGGAGAACAAGACTCACTGTATTGTTGTCTGGGAAGAGACGGATCTTACCTTTTGTTTTCTTTCGTTAAGAGTCAGCTATTAGGGTAGTCACCTATTTGGAAAACTATCTCTCTATTATGTCTATAGATGGACTAGGCACAAGGGCATTAATAATCATTTTCCAAAGGAAGTGTCACCCCTGGACTTTAGTGTTAATCTTTCCTCTATTTTTTTGGGGGGGAAGCAGGGCAATTGGGGTTAAGTGACTTGCCCAAAGTCACATAGCTAGCAAGCGTCAAGGTCTGAGGCTGGTCTCAGGTCCTCCTGACTCCAAGGCTGGTGCTCTATTCACTGCACCACCTAGCTGCCTGCTCTATTCTTTTAATAACCACGTGACCTAGGGCATGTCATTGGGCCACTTTGGATTTAGTTTCCTCATCTGTAAAATGCATTCTTCCTCATTCCTTCCATCTCTTAAATTCCTATTTATACTATAGCACCCCCCACAAATATAACCTCCTCCTTGAAACTTTCCCTCATCTGCCTTATCTGTAACAACTTTCTCCCTCAGATTTCACAAGACCTTTTGTTTTGTAACCACTCTTGTCACCCATAATGGAATGTTGTACATCACCAATATTTATGCCAATGTCTCACCATAGCAATAACTAACATTTCTCAAGTGCTTCAAGGTTTGCAAAGTATAAGCCAGCACACTCCTAATATCTCTCCTGGCTTGTCTTAGGGTACACTATCCTCTGTGCCATCTCAGATTCTAGGGAAGATGGGCTCAAACTTCACAGAGTTGCTACAAAACATTAGCCTCACCAATTTTATTTAAATGGGGACATAGCTGGAGGATGAGTCACAGTCACACCCACCTGAAGCTGCCTTCCTTCAGCTTGACTACTTTGGGTCAAGACACAACTTTAGATTTCTGGTCCTTATCAGGTAAGCTATATGCAAAATCAGGCATGAACTCTAGGTCCTGTGCCCCACCCAGCTTATGCCCTCTAACTTTGGAAGCTCATGAGGTGCTTAATATAGCAATCATTTACCTGAAGGCAGAAAAATCTAGAGAAAAATAAGAGATAGTATTTGTTCAACTGTGCCTGACTCTTCATGATCCCACTTGGGGTTTTCTTGGCAAAGATATGAGTGTGGTATGTCATTTCCTTTTCCAATTCACTTTACATGTGGGTAAACAGAGGTAAATAGGGTAAAGTGACTTGCCTTGTTTTGGCTGTCACACACTAATAAGTATCTACAGTAAGTAAAGCTTCACACCTATCAGAAATGAGAAAAGCTGGAGGAGATGTTGGAAAATAGGTACACTAATGAACTGTTGATGGAGTTGTAAACTGTTCCAATTATTCTGGATAACAATTCGGAACTTTGTGCAAAGGGCTATAAAACTATGTGTACCTTTTTACCTAACAATACTGCTACTAGGTGTGTATCCCGAAGAGATCAAGGGAATGGCAAAACGATGTTAAAAAATGTATAGCAACTCTTTTTTTTTTTTTTGTAGTGGTGAAGAACTGGACATTGAAGAGATGACCTTCAATTGGGGAATGGCTCAAGTTGTGGTATGTGATTGCTATAGAATACTATTGTGCTATAAGAAATTATGAGCAGGATGGTTTCAGAAAAGCCTGGGAAGATTTTTATGAACTGATGCAAAGTGAAGTGAGCAGAACCAGGAGAACATTGTGCATAATCACAGCAATAATGTAAAGATGATCAATTGTGAAAGACTTAACTTAATATGATATCTGATCAAGATGATCCAAGACAATTCCAAAGGATCTGTGGTGAAAAATGCTATTCATCTCCAGAGAGAAGTGGTGAACTATGAGTGCAATACTTTCGAGGTAGTTAGCAGCAACATTACCAAGGTATCTTTGTAATAGTATCTGAAGGGAGAAAGAGTATAGACTACTTCCTCTCTTGTCTTTCTTTTGTTTAAAGTGGAATGACTAGAAATATAAAATCTATGTTTGTGTGTGATGAGCAGGCCGCATATGAGGTATCATCTGAAAGCTGCCCCTGCTCATTATGTCTTCTGCTCCACTTCATGGGGACCAAACATTCCACTATTTGAGACTTATTGATTAGTGAAAGCTTGACTGTCTTCAAGAATACCCTGTTACAGTACAGAGTCCTCTTAGAGGGGGACAAGTTAAATAATCATCAGCTAATATCTTGTCAGAGCTAGGTTATCAATATCTTTCTAAATTTGGTTATCAGCTAAAAGCCAGGCCCTGTGAGAAGTACAGGGTGGTGGTGGCAGTGGTTGGGGTGAATACAGGAAGAGGGAAGATGAATATGAAAGGGAAAGTGGAAGGGTGTCAGAGATAAATTTCTTCCCTTCACAAATTTCTACTGGATACATGTGTATAAAATTGTAGGTTTTGGTCTGAGAAGCCACTTCAACTATTGTGATACAGAATCAAAAGCTTCAGTTCTTTTATTGCTCTCACTAAGATCTGGGTCAGTGTTAATGGGAATATGTGAGGACAGGGATATGTTGAAAGGTAGCTTTTGGAGGTTGTGTCCTTGCATTACAGGTCCTGGCTCTGCCATACTTCTCAGTCTGCCATCTTGGACAACCCCCCTTTTCCCCCTGGGTCTCAGTTTCATCATTTTTAAAATGAGGAGGTTGCACTCTAAGTTTTTTTTTCCACCTTTCCACCTTTTTCCACATTTTCCACCTTCTAGATATGTCCAGAGAAGACAGTGTCACTTTCTCTCCCATACTTCTCATGTTGGCTGGGTGTGTGGTTCTGGTTTGTCCTTTGTTCTTGAAGAGAAACATGATATCAGGAAGATGGTGCCATGATTTGCAATTGAATTAGAGTTCCATAGAAGCCTGTTGGAGAGAGAAAGATCTTAGCAGGCCCTTGGAGAATGTTGGTCTATTAGAGAAAAGCAGAGCAAAACCCAACCTGACAGTTCCATCTGCTTCTCCTACTTGGACAACACAGTTGTGTGCTCTTATCCATAAGGCATCTTCCTTGGGTTAACCTTTGCTGAGGAGTGAGCCCTTGTTCAGTGAGTCTGCTGGGACATGCTCCATTTTGCTGCAGCCAGGAATCTTTCCCTGAGCTAAGAGAGGGCCTCCCTTTATTGCTCTTGGACAAAGACCTGATTCTGAAGTCAAGCCTTCACTAATCACATAGCGATTTGATGACAACTCTCTATCTGCCAGATAGTGGAAGCTTGGTATTTGTGGACCTGGTCCCATTGGTCACAGAATGGACTCCTAAAGTAATATACACTTCAGAGACAAATAAAGCATAAGAAAGCATCAGGTCATAGGAGAACAGCAACAGAAGGACTCACTGAAAGAAACAATTACAACTAGCACAGCATGACATGTATTGTGAAGGAAATTGAACAAGCATTTATTAAGTGTCTACTATATGCCAAGAACTGTGCTAAGCACCTTGAAAACATCATCCAATCTTCATGATAACCCAGGGAGGTAGGTCCTGTAATCATCCCCATTTTACAATTAAAAAACCTAAAGCAAGTGGTTTGATCACTAAGCAGAATTTAGGGAAGATAAGCTTTCCCACTTTATGTCACCTGCATAAGTTATCTAGCCAGTTCAACTCCCATAGGGCCTTTCTTACTTGAAAGAATAGGAAGGCTTATGCTCATGGTGTATCCAGTGACATTAGTCAAGCAAGATGGATTTACCATTTATATTAGATATAAGGTGCCTTGGCAGATCCTTAGAATGCCAGTATATATTCACACACTGTCTCTAGAGGAAATGAGGATGAGACTATACAAATAGAATTCCAAGTATATTGAAGTGGTGGGGGGGAAAAAGGTAGAGTTTAGAGATGTCTTCAGTGTGGAACAATATACAAAATCTTGGAAGAAAGACTGAACATGTTTTGATGTTAAGATTATATAAAGGGTGAGTGCATTTAATGCGCTCAAAATATTACTATTTCAAAAAATTTTAAAAAACTGCTAATGCTTTACAAAAAAAGAAAAAACTGAAGCAAACAGAGGTTAAGTGACTTGCCCAGGGCCACATAGCTAGTAAATGTCTTGGGCATCATTTGAGCTCAGGTCTTCAGGTCCAGTACTATATCCACTGCATGATTTTTTCCACTCTTAACATCAACTTCCTCCTAAACATTTATTCTTAATAGACATTCACTTAATTAAATATACTGCCATGTAGTCAACTCTCAATTTTCCATGCCAACGGATGAGAGTGGTAGGATGGAAAGCTCAAAACAACAGATAATCCCCAAATAATTTCTCTTTGGCTTTAGAACATCATATATGATTTCATTGGTAGCAGATTTATGTTTCTAATTATGTTTTGTGCAAGTAAACATGAACTTGCATTCCCAGAGAACAGATTTGCTGTTGGCAGGAAAGGCAACCCAGGAACATGCTGGGTGTCAGGGAAAATCCACTTGGGGATTAAAGAACTTGCAGCAGACTATCCTAAAGTGCATAATCCTCGTGTGGATAATTGAGTGTTGACTGCAGGTGAGAGAAATGAAATGACAGGAAGGGACCAGAGGGAAAAAAAGAGACACATTCCAGCAATATGAGTTTGAATGACCCCCCAAATAGTCTTGATTCATTTTGATTTTTTCTTGCTTCTGAATACCTTAAACATTTCATGCACATAAAGAATGTAATTGAAAAAATACACACAATGTCATATTGAATGGAAATGGCAATGAAAAGTTTAAATACTTTTCAAAAAGCAGCACGTCATAATTGAATGACAAATAAAAAAGATATCATTTTGAGCTTTGCTCTCTTTCTAGGCTGTTTTCATCCCTTAGGATATTATTTAATTTCCACAGTGATCATTCTTTAGCTAGAGTTCATTCAAGATAGTATAAAGAGTCTTGGATTCTGGGTTCAAATCCTCATTCTATGATTTACTACCTATGCTATGTTAGGCAAGTCACTTAAAATCCCTGTGTCTGACTTTTCTTATGTGAAAAATGATTCCCCCAGATTTTAGTGTTCCCCTTTGAAAACAAAGGTCGAACTACTATCCTTGACTACACTGGTATAGGGAAATCCCTAGTGAGGAAACCTCCTCCTACCAGTGTAGGTCAAGCTAATTTTAGAGCAGTGGTACTCAAAGTCTGGTCTTGGACCCTAAAAGGTCCCCAAAATCTTTCAGCTCATCCAGAAAGTCAAAATTATTTTCATAATACTAAGATACTTTCATTTATAATACAGTAAACTCATCTTTCTCATCTCTCTGTTTTTCTCTAGCTATCATATCTCTAGAATCTAACTTTATCTATCATATCTGTTTATAATTTATCTTCTCTATCTCTATCATCTCTCCATCTGTCCTATCATACATTTAAACAAAATGTCTTTGGGGTGGGGCTCCTCAGTAATTTTTAAGACCATAAAAGGGTCCTGAGACCAAAAGGTTTAAGAACTGCTATCTTACAGAGTTGCCTAGAGCAGTGAGAAGTTAAGTAGCTTGACTAGGGTCACACAGCAAGTCTGTTAGTGGTGAGACTTGAACCTTGATGTTCTGGATTTTGAAGCCAACTTTTTATTCACTCCTCCATACTTCCTGCCTCTGTAATTACATTGTCTTTCCTCTTCTGTGTATGCTATTTTCTACCAATATAAGGCAAACCCAAGGACAGGGACTATTTTGATTTTTGTCTTTCTATTCCCAGTATCTAATATAGTAGTTAGTGATACTTTTTATGATTTCATTGGTATTGGAAAAATTCTTGTAGAGACTCTCTACCATTGTACATCTGTAACTATTTTGTAACAGAGTTTTAGAGCTGCCTGGAAGAACTGAGAAGTTTAAGTGGCTTGCCCAGAGTCTAATAGATAGACAAGATTAACTAGACTATCATAGACACAGTTTTTCCTAATTCCAAGGTTAGCTCTCTGACCTTTATACCATGATGCCTTTCACCTGGCATTTAATAATTGCTTCATAAATTTTAATTGAATTGAATAAAATGAATTGCTGAGAGGAGGGGTTGGTTGTTATCCTTCATTCTTTAATAGGACCAAACTGACATCACTATGTGGGGTCAAGGTATAGCATGTCCAACTGTGGCTGATCAAACCAATACAAGTTCAGAAGGCTCACCACAGGTTGGGCACAAATAGTCTATATGAACATTTGCAATGAAGATGTCTCTAATTTACACATCTCATATTTCTTTTGAGCGATTGCAATTCTTCTTTGCTCATACGGGTAGAGGGATGAAGATACAGGGAAGCATAAATTGCAATGACTGACCAGAATCAAATTATCACACAACATTGCTGTATTTGGGATATACCAGAGAATTAATATTAAATACTTATCTTTGTTTTCTTAGTCCCTACTACCTTGTACATCTCTGGTAATCCATTGGATTTGTGATCACATTAATGTGGGTATTTCTCTCAATATCACACTTTTTAATCCACTCAAGCCATGATGACCCTTATCCTTATCTCTTGTTCATATCCCCATTATTCACGGAGATAATAAGTAGCACTTACCTCCCAGAGTTCTTATGGTGATCAAATGAGATAATATGTGTAAAGTGTTTAACAGTTCCTGGCACATAGTAAGTAGGCACTCAAAAATGCTTATTTCTTTTCTTTCCTTCCTATACAATACTAACCCTTCCCCTTCACCTCCTTTTTTCTGTCCTTTATTTTGAACATGGTATACCCATCCAAAATCATTGTTCAGTCAACGATTTTATCTCATCAAGTTTCAGAGATATCTAAGATATACCACACAATATATGTTAACGCACAGTTTCCCCTACTATAGCTTCAGTGGTTGAGATTTGCAGCCTTATGGTATTGTGGGTATTTGTAATTCAACCCTTAAGTAGTCAGTTAATACTTTTTTTTTGCATTCATTAATAACTTCTTAATAACTTGAAAACCCCACTGGAATTCCTTTTTTGTGTCTCAACAATTCTGCAATTACTAACACAGTTGCACCAATCTCCCCCTTAGCATTGTGCTAGTCTTAATTTTACCAATTTGCCCCAACCAGCATTCCAAGCTATTGATTCACTTAATTATCTATTGTTCCATTTGGCTTTGTGCACATAGTTTGCTCTGGCTTGACAACCACTTTCTCCTTATCCTTCTTCAATTATCTCATGAGTCTACCTCTTCAGGTTCTCCATAAACTTTCTCCCTTGGAAGTCAGAAGTAGAAAAAAAGAGAAAAGAGTCTATGACTCACTCCTTTTGTATTAGACCATTGTCTTACATTTTAGCAGAAGGATTTATGAGGATAAATCCTAAGATGAGTCCTAGAATGGATGATAGAGGAAGATTATAGCATCCGTGTTTCCAAATTTCTTTAAGGAAATACTAAATGTCTGTCTTTAGCTGGATCAGGAGTGGAGACAGGGGTTTGGGTCTAGCTGATTTCCTTGTCTTCTTAGTCTTTTTTATTATCACTGGAAAAGATAGTGATTAAAGTGAGTTTGGGCATGTATATGTGTGTGTGTGTGTGTGTGTGTGTGTGTGTGTATGTATTTCTGAACATACTTCCAGACTGGTAGAAATTCATTCAGTGTGAGGACACCAAGATAAATATTGATTATGCCATTTTTGGATCGATAATAATAAAATTTTGGAGCCACATAATCATAGAACATTAGATCTATAAGTGACCTTAGGGGTCGGATCGTACAGCTCTCAGGGATGTACTACTAAATGTTTAACAACTGGCTTCCTGGGCGGGGGGATATTTTTAAATTAGATCTACATTATTAACATTTCCTCTGTTACTTTCTTAAGTCTAAGTAATCAGTAAATCATGCCTTGATTTGTAGAGTTTATATATTTGTAGTGTTTATAGATCTGTAGTGTTTATAGAGGTGTAAATGCTCATTCTGAAAATTTAACAGTTGGCTTTCTGGAGTGGGTTCAAGCTGTCTCCAGCATACCCCTAAGAAGCTGAGAGAGATTAGGTGACTTTTCTCAGGACAAATAGTCAACTAGGCTTCCTAGGATGAGAGTCTGTGTAGAGAAAATGATAGCTGACTCTACTATCGGAAAGAGAAAGTGATTGGTGTAATGTCTGTAACTCACTCCTTTTGTATGAGGTAAGTGTTGACATTAGAAAATTTGGTAGGTTGCATGTATCTGTCTATTTATTAAAATTTCAGATGTCCTACCTCCCAAAGGCAGGCAAGTGTTGGTCTTCAAAACACAACATTAGAATAGGATAAAGCTTCCAGTGTGTTGGCTTCATGATATGACCAAATCTGAGTTAACTATGTCCAGGATATCAAAACCAGATACTTCATAAAAATATATAAAGACTCTCAGGAGGAGTGATAGCTAATATGTTACACCTTAAATCAGGAAACCTGGCTCTGAACCTTGCTTCAGATGCTAACTAGTTGTGTGACATGCAATTTCTCTGAATGTCAGTTTCCTCATATGTAAAATGTAAAAAAGTTGTACTATCTATCTATCTAAGAGGGCTATTGTAAGGAAATTACATCATAAACCTTAAAACACTACAGAAATATGAAGTATTTTAAACCAAAAGCAGATACATAAGTAAGTTAAGTCACATTTATAAGCAATTGTATATTAAATCAAGAAAAGGCAAACATCCAAGACATCTGCTAAGCCAGTTCATTAATACCCTGCCAATATTTTACTTATTCTAATATCACAAATTATACACGTCCCAAGAAAGGCCAGTATTACCTCAATGATGAGGCCATGCAGTTGCTGTGGCTTTGCTTGATATAGGACTGTAAAAATCCAATTGCCTAATTTGGCTGTGGTGAGGTCAGCTCTGTACTCCTCAATGCTATTTTTTAGGGGACTAGTACTACAAGGGACTGACAAACTTGGACTTGGTTTATTTTGCTGCTGGCAAACAAGCACTGGTTTCAGCAACTCCTTGGTACACAAAGTGAAGTGGGAAATGGAAGCATTTTCATTGATTGCTCAAGCCCCCAATGGCTTCTGCCTCAATCAGTTAAATATTTCAGCTAAAATTAAGTGAAATTGATACACCCTCAATTCTTGACTTCCCTTTGCGTATGTACACAGAGTCCATAAGAGCCAAGTATTTGCTTCTGGGAAAAGTTTTTTTTTGTAAAGTTAATGTAGTTCAGTCAGTGTCCTAAAAAGTGATTTGCCTCTGGAAGGATTCAGGCGGAAGTGGTAGAGCATTAACCGTAACGATGTTATTCTCCAAATTCTGGTTTATAGGCTAAGGCTCAAGTAGGCTAGATATTATAACCTTTCCTGTCTCTCCCAGAAATATTTGAGAGGAAAAAAAAAAGAAAGATGTTGGCTTGTTCAATTCACAGGGAAATATAAACGGAGGGCAAGAAAACCACAACATCTGGAACATGAGTAAAGATTTTGCTGGGAAAGACTTGACGAACTCTAAAAACAAAGTTCTAGACTTTACTAATTTGTTTTGGCTGCAAAGTCGAGCTCCATGCAAAGCTCAAAGAGGATTTGTCTGAGGCTCCTTCTGAAGAAATAAAAAGCCAACATGAACCAACATTAATGCATTGACTACATAAACAGTCAAGATAGTTATCTGATATAGGGAGAATATTGCTATACTGAGACTTTTTTGTTATTTATGGGATTATTATTGGAGGAAACAGGGCAATTAGATACTGCTTCACTCTCAGAGCTAAGGAAAGGAGGAAAGGTGTCAAACATGGTTTTTCAATTTGATTTCTTAATCATTTCATTCTTGCTGAACTTTGTAATTAAAACACATATGTCCCTGTGTTTCTGTGCACTAAGAAACTTTTTTTGCCTTTTCACTTTATATATTACAAATACTTTTTATGGATTTTGAATACTATGTGGAAAGTTTTATCTTGTTACCTTTTCATTGGGAACAAGATTTCTTTCTGATGTGGTGAGTCTAAAATTCTCAATACCTGATGACAAGCATACAATGAGGGACTTGAAACTCTTGAAGGTGGTAGTCAATCAACATTGTGGTACAGGGCAAAGAACACTAATTTGGCAGTAACTCCTCCTCCTCCTCTTTCTTCTCCTTCTTCTTTTCCTCTTTCCAAATGAGAGGTTTAGGTCCAAAGATATTATTGGAATTTGAACTCAGGTCTTCAGACTTCAAATTCAGTTTTCTCCTCCTTGTTTTATCTTCCTTCTCTGTTATCTACTATTTATTTTTTGCTTGTCTTGGGGGTTGTTTATACTTCTCTTCATTCCGTATCAATCCCATCATTCTTCTGATTCTAGGTCACACAATGTTTCCTCCCTTGGGTCAAAGTTAGATAACAGAGATTCTACTCTATTTCTTGGTCTAGTGTCATTGCCTGAGTAGGCCAATCCTAACTTAATTCAGGCTGAAATTACCCTTCAATGATTTCCTCTGAGCAGCTACAATGAAAAAAGGTATCAGCTAGTTCACTTAAAACAGGCCACTCAGAACAGGCCACCTGCCTGCAAGGGATAACATGTGGTATTAAATCCCGTGTGATAGGATTATGTTATGATAAAGCTCCCAGGGATATACATAAGCAGTCATATGAAAAAGGGAGAAAAATAACTGCCAGTAAAGTTAATAATAGGTATTGTTCTAAAACATACAACTAGAAATGAATACAAAATGATCCAAATGTCATTCTCCACACCAAGCTGACTGAATCTTTGAAGAGAAGAGAAACTACCGATTGCAGTCCTCCATCTAAAAAGAAAAAAACAACAACAAACTGAATCATCTCCAGGTTGCTTTCCCCTCCTTGATTTCAAAAAATGTAAACCTCTCTCACTGAGAACTACTGGGTGCCTAGGAGTGGAGACATTTGCTTTCACTCCTTGGTAATGAGCCTGCATTTTCTTCCTAAGTGATTCAGTAAGTGAATGAGCGAGTGAGTGAGTGAATATCAAACGATTTCTTTTCCTTTGCTACAGACTTGAACTGAGATTAAAGAAGACCAATGTGGGTAAGAGGTATGTCTGAGTCAGCAGCAGAGTGTGTTGGCTTCAAAGGGGGAGGATCCAGAGGGTGATTAGTTCTGCACCATTCTTTTCCTTGCCAAGAGTTTACTTCCAAGATGATAGGGGAGCCAAATAGCACAAAAAGATATTTGAAAAATTAAGCATTATTCCATATTTGACTATATTTAATTGGATGTAAATTAAAACATGTTGGAGGGATGTACTATAATTTTATTGGGGAGGGGTCAGGTAATGATTCCCCCTTATCATGCAAATTCAATACATGAGTTAGTGATCTGGTGGTCATTTACTGGTCTGAGTGAAAGGACTTGGTTTTCTGAGGCTACCTTCTGGTCTATGGGCATCCATAGAAAGGAATGTATTTTTCATGACTGCAAATCCAATTTATTACCTACAGTCCTCTCTGCCCCACAGTTAATGAGCCAGCAGTTGCTGATCATTAGAAGGGAAAATCATCAGAAAAGAGTGAAGAATTCCACATCACCATCCCTGTCACTGTGGGATGACTATTCCACTTTATTTCTTCAGACTGTCCTTTGGCTTTCCCTGAAATAGCCTGAGGTTATCAGAAATGCTACTGGTAACATATTCTATTTCCAGGGCCCCTGTTGCTGAAGCAGTCATGTCCAATGGGCTAGGCAGATGAAGTCTCTGCTAACCATCAGATCAAGAAGTAAGCTCCCTTCACATAAGTGAACCTGACCATGGCTACATCATTAAATCCCTGGCCACATAACCCATGCTTGAGAAGAAAGGGTGCATGTGGCAGGGCACCCCAGCAGTCAACCAGGACTGGAAAAAAAACTGACATGCACCTTTGCTCTTTGGAAGCTGGTAAGTATATCATAAAAAGGAAGCAAAAATAGTACTTGGGTTTTATAATATTGAATTTCCATATATTTATTATAGTACCAGCCAGAGAGACCATTCCAAAGGAGACAGCAAGAAGTTTATTCTGTTTATGTGGGCTATTGGCTGATTTTCTTTTGATGTTCGAAGAAGACTTGGGTAGAGAACTACTTATCCTGCATTGCTGACCTATGCAGAGCCAGCAAGAAGAGCTCTTTGGTTGACACAGATTGTAAGGATTTGTGTTCTTGCCAAATTCCATTGACTTATGGATGAAAAAATGTTAAAGTTAGAAGGGACCTTAATATAGATCACCTGGTGGGAAATATAGCAAAGTTGAGGAAACTGGGGACCTTAGAATTAAAGTAACTTATGCTGGTAAATGGTAAAGTCGGGATTAGACCCCAGGAATCTTGGCTTTACACACAGTACTCTTCCTAATATAATATAAGCCAGTTTGACCTCAAATGGGACTGGTATCCCCTTGAGGACTGTTCATTTGTAACAGCCCCAATATTTCCAGAATAGCCATTGGTCATTCCATGTATTAAAGTCATGGCTGAGATAAAGTCACTTCTAACTTTCCTTCTCTTCCCAAACATACAATTTTGATGAATTTCAACAAAAGTCAATGGAAGAGGTGAAGTTAAGAATGGAATTCTCCAGGACTACATTGGTTCTACTGAATAAAAATTGAATCCTCTCTGGGAACAGAGCTAACTCCTGGGTGTTAGGAAGGACTGTGGTGCATCTAGAGTACTTGATCATTGAAAAATAATACTAAGCTGGCTCAGTCCTAGCTAAATTTACTCAAAGTGTTTGACTAGAAAAAACTGGTTTTTCATAATTTAAAGAGCTGAATGAATGACTTGCTGAATTCTAATTGCTTGATGCATCTGCTGTTATGGACATGTTGAGTATCCTTTAAAATAATGTTACCTTGAGGCTTCCCATTCAGTCACTCTTTAGCTACTTAGAGTTTCCCCAGGTAATTTCAGAACCTGATCTCTATATTTTCTCCATGAAAAAAATAAAAGGAAAAGTCAAAGAACTTTCACTTCTCATGCAAAAACTGTCTTACAAGACAGACATCTCTTATTCTCTAGTAGTGCTACTCCTATCAGGCATCTATATAATCCACATGATTCACAGCATCAGTGAAAGGATGGGTCTAGTATGTCTAACTCAGGGCTCTTGTTCCTTATCTCCCAGTGAACCATATGTATGCTCATGCTTCTCCTCAGGGAACATAGTCTATCTTGGCACTTTGCCTTGTCATCTCTTGTACTATCTAAGTTCCTCCTCTAATGGGGGTTGATGGTCAGTTTCCCCTTTGGTGAGTACTCAGAAATGCAGAAACTTGGAATTGGGGAGAATCCATCTAGTTCAAATCAAACCGGAATGTGCATATTCTGGACAAACATACCCAATGGTTAGTTATCCAGTCTTAGCTCAAAAACCTCCAGTGAGGGGGAATCCACTAACTTTAGAGGCAGCCTCTTCTACTTTTGGATAGTCCTAATGGTAGGATTTTTCTTACATAAAACCTACATTTTGTTCTTTATAGCTTTTATCCATTCCTTCTAATTTTGCCTTCTAGGGTCAAGAAGCACAATACAATTTCCTTTTCTGTGTGAAGACCTTAATTATTTAAAGATAGTTATGACCTCTAAAAAAAGAATTGATTACAAGCCCAAAGTCCTCTTCTTCAGGTTAAACATCTTAGTTCCTTCAACAGATCTTAACTTTTGTAGAGAACTGGCCAATGAAGGCCAAAGTCTTGAAGCAAGTATAGATATTTTCTATTTAATTCCAATTCAACACCTGGAATGTTGAAAGCCAGTTTTTGTGCATGATAATTCAAGGGGTGTGATGTCCAAAGTCTTCTGATTGGCTATGGATTTACGACTGATTGATTTTGGAAGTGATGAGTCAGAAATGAATGTGCCAAGGGAACTTGTTTATCTCTCAATCTCTTTTCCTTGAGACTTAGAGTGAGGAAGATCATTTTGAGCTGATGGGTGTGGGAAGGCAACAGGCCACTCTCTTACTTCCCTTCCCTCTCTATGTGCCTATGAAAAGATGACACCTTTGTTTTTTCAGTGATTCTTCTTTCCTAATCCTAGATTAATGACTTCTTATCTCAGGACTATTATGAGATGGAGTGTCTAGGCAGTCATGTGATTGAAAGGTTATGAGGTTCCACCAGCAGTCACACTGGCAACGGGAATCAGAAGCAAAGACCACCAAACCTGGAAGCAGTAGCCCTGGGAGTTGGGGAGTACCTGAACAGCAACCTTGAGATGAACCAGGAGAATTTTGGTGTGGTAGCCAAGTGGTAGCTGAGTGAGTTAGTCAAGCGTCTTCCCTTCTCTGGAACCTGGGTAGAAGGTCCGGGGTGGAGGGAGGGGAGAAGGGAAGGGAGTGGCTGCTAGAACATTAGCATTCTGGCCAACAAAAGAGAAAGCATACCGAGGTGGAAAGATGGTCACTTGAGGATAACAGGGATCAAAAATCCATCAGTATGGAAACAAGTGGTGGTTATGGACTCTACAAAGGCACCAACTCTCCAAACCCAGAAGAAAGCTACACCCAAGGAAAAACTTCATAAGGACTCTGAATAGAGTTCCATTAATCAAGAACAATGAAGAATTATTTTTCCACAAGTGTTCTTTATAGGTTTTTGAAGATTTTTATTTGAAATTTGAAACCTCTGCACCATATCTATATAGGAGGAGGGTAAACCTGCAGTTTGGGAAGTAGGTTTTGTACCAGTAGTTCATTCTTTATCTTCTTTTAAAATCTCTTTCCCCAGAAGTTAATAGAGCTTGGTTGGAATTATAATGCTAGACTTCACAACCTTTCAGGATTACATTGTAGAACTCTGAGGAAAGAAGTGATAAAATGATCTTCTGGGAAGCTCAGTCCTTGAATATAAGTGCCCAGTTAGAATGAGCTCAAAGGAGTCATTATACCAGAAAGACACAAGATAAGATGGTTTACTATTTTGTTTGAGTTGGCCTTGTCTAGGGAATTTCATCCCTTGCTCAAAAAGCAATAGAAAGGAAAGAAGCTTGCCTGAATTCTCATCAGGCATGTCTAGCTACTCTGGTATATGTATGTGTACATATACACACACAATATATGTGCATGCATGTACACACACATAGACATGTATGTCCATGTATGCACATAGTATGCACATGCGTGTGTATATATGTGTGTATATATGTGTTTAGGTGTATGTATATGTATGTTTATATGTATGTATTTGTATATACACACATAATATATATACATATATATATATAATGTGTGTATAAACATTTAATTTAGAAGACCTACATAAATTGGGTTGGTTAAATACCCATAATCTGATCTATTATGCATATTCAGGGTTGGTTGGCTATTACTCTTCCTCTTCCCCCTTCTTTTCATATGTCTCTCCTTTTCTTCTCCCCATCTCCTTCCTTTCTTCCTTCCTTCCTTCCTTTCTTCCTTCCTTCCTTCCTTCCTTCCTTCCTTCCTTCCTTCCTTCCTTCCTTCCTTCCTTCCTTCCTTCCTCCTTCTCAACAACTACAAAGAGGTATTAAGTAAACTATTCTGCTTATGACACTATGGTAATCCAATCCAATGAACATTTATTAAGTGCTTACTATGTGCCAGGCACTATGCTAAATGCTGGTGATACAATTAATAAGAAGAAATACAGTCCTTGCCCTTAAGGAGTTTATAATCTAATGGGGGAGACAACACTGCAAAGGAGCAGTTGAAAGGCTATCTTGTTCCATGGAGCTGAAATCAGGCAGAGGAGCAGATACAGAGTAGAGAGGGCTGGTGCTATATCTGTGGGCTGTGGGGAAAACAAAGAGAAAAGACTTGGTCCCTGCTCTCAAGAGGTTTATTTAACCACATTAAGATAAAGGGATAAAGGGATTTACAGGGCAAAGACCTATAGGAAATTCCAACAGCTTTATCTCTGTGTCAAGGAACATCTCCAGTAGATTATCCAGGATATGAAGGAGGCTCCATCATAGCTGAATGTCCAGTCACTTCCTGGCTGCTCCCTTGTAAGTTTTATGGTTTGTCCTGTATCTCAGAAGACTTCTTGTTCACTTACCCTTGCTGGCAGTAAAATGTACCTTTCGTGTCTTATGGTCTAATCAGCTCATGTCTCTTCTGTACTCAGGTTCAAATTATGGGACATTGTGATGGCAAATTATTTATTTCTTCACTTTGATTCTCAGTTAAAAAACAGATGCTTCAGAAATTGTCATTTCTAGATATTCAGTTGCTTACCATACAAACAGTCCCATTCAAGTAACAGGTTTGAAATGGGAAAACATTTAATTGGGATAGAAATGAACAGTAAACCAACAGAAATCAATCACCACCACTGTCACTAGGAATTATAAATTTTGTCTCTTCCCCTGAAGAATAACCTAGGTCTCAAGTCCTCCAAATTCCCAGTTCTAATAGAGAAGGCATAAACATAGCATGAATTTGAGAGCCTTCAAAATCTTTCTCTTAATGTTTTCCAGCTAATTTGTGTCCTTCCTTAAAATGTAGTGCCCAGTACTAAACACAAAACAAAACAAAAAAAGCCCAGATGTGATCTGTCCAAGGCAGATTATAATGAGACTTTCATTTCCTTATTTCTATAAGTTATGTTTCTTTTTCTAGAGTTATATCACATTGGCTTTCTTGTTTGCTATATTGCCTTATTGACTGATATTGAGAATGTGGTCCACTAAAATGCTCAGATCTTTTTCAGACAATCTGCTGGTAAGCTATGTTTCCTTTATCTTATACTTATGAAGTTGATTTTTGAACCTGAGTTTTAAGACTTTAGAGGTATAACTGGTAATTTTCCTCCTATTATATAAGGCCTAGTGCTCTAGACTATCAAGATTTTTAAATTTTTATTAAAATTAATTAATTTATTTATTTTGCTTTTTGGAGGAGGGAAGGTAGGGCAATTGGGGTTAAGTGACTTGCTCAAGTTCACACGGCTAGTATT
The DNA here is from genome assembly GCA_011680675.1 of Gymnobelideus leadbeateri. NCBI lineage: Eukaryota > Metazoa > Chordata > Mammalia > Diprotodontia > Petauridae > Gymnobelideus > Gymnobelideus leadbeateri. The sequence goes on along the minus strand of WOXC01004198.1, from coordinate 936,183 downwards.
GTGTTGCATGTCTGAGGCCAATTTGAACTCAGGTCCTCCTGACTCCAGGGCCAGTATTTTATTCACTGTACCACCTAGCCACCCCTCAAGATCTTTTTAAATGCTGATTTTGTCATCTAGCATATTGACTGTTCCTTATAGCTTTACACCATCCATGAATTTGATAGGGATGCCATTTTATCTTTAATGAAGTAATTGATAAAAATGTCAAAGAGCAGAGCTATATGCACAGGTCCTTGGGGCACTATGCTAGAGACTTTATCAGGAGACATCAGACCCTTAATGATTACTCTTTGGATCTAGTCATCCAGTCAGTCCCAAGGTTAGTTAATTGTATTATCACCTAGTAGAGGAGATATAAATAGATGATAGGTAGATAGATATATGAAGGATAGATAAAATGAGAAAGCAGGGTTTGAATCCTGTCTCAGACACTTACTAGCTATATGGTCACCATGGGCAAGTTACTCAATTTCTTTGATAATCGTTTCATCATCTTTAAAATGAGAGGGTTGAACTCAATGACTTCTAAAATCTCTTCCAGCTCTAAATCTATGACCCTATAATCAAATAATTGTCTTCATCAAAATCTGTTTGCTTATGCTGATCTTGATCACTGCACGGTGAAATGAAATGAATAAGTATTATATACAGCTATCCCTCAACATTTACGGGTTTCACATGAGCAGTTTGGTTATTTGCATCTTGGTCAGTGATAATTAAATGGGATTTTTTGGAGAATTGTGTGTACTGCAGAAAATCACTGATGATATGCAGACATGATGAAAACTAAAAAAAAATTAGAAAGTCATAAAGTCATAAATATTGTATATTATGAATCTATTTTATCATTTACATATACTAGATACATAATTTTATCATTTACATATACTACACGTATACATACATAAATTTATTATAAACAGTTAAATTTTGTTAAATGTTTTAGTGCACTAAAGAACTATGGGCTACACACTCTCTTTGGGAAAGCCTCCTTTTTGTCTCTCTATTACCCAGACTCAGTCACATCCTGCAGTGATCATTGTATCTTGTGCTTTTCAATGGAGAAGTTGCTTTCAGCTATACTGGCAGCTGTGAAGATTCTGCAGAGTGTGCAAGACGCTGATATCTCTCACATAGAAACTGCATGGTTATGTGTTCAGTGTTTTTTGTTTGTTTGTTTGTTTTGTTTTATGTGTTAAATTAATATGGTCAGAATTATTAAAAACAAACGTTTGGAGTTGGGCCTAGAGTTATTAGCAGCTTTTCATACTTGTAGGGATCCTGTGCCCTAACTCGTGCAAATGTCAAGGGGTGACTGCATATACACAGAGAGACATATACTTAGACACATATACATATACACACATATATGCCAACATGGATCATCAACGTATTGGACAAAGATTGGACCTCAACTACCAACCATTAAGTTAATGTTCATAAATGGCCTAATTACAGCAGAATTGTTAGCATCTATACTCTCTTTTTGGCTACTATATCACTGTCACTGTAGAAATAGGAGACCATATGAGTTGGTGGTTAGCTTATGTTTTTATCCTTTTGAGTTAACAAGCATTTATCAAATGCCTACTATGGGCCAGGCACTGTACTAAACATTAGAAATACAAATACCAGTCAAAGAAAAACTGTTCCTACCCCCAAGAGACTTAAATTTTAACTGGAGAAGACAATAAAAGGGAGCTGAAAAGCACCAGTGAGGGCAGGAGAAGGTACCCTGAGTTGGGGCAAGGTGGCAAAGTTGGAAAATCAGAAAAGGGAGTAGGAAAAGAGTGAAAGATGGCTGCCTTGGTCACATGTTCAGAATGGAGGTTCCAGAAGGAACTCATCAATAGGCGAAGGGGAACACTGTGGTGGTATAAAGTAGTGAAATCCAGAGAGTCAAGGGGATGGTAAAAAAAAAAAGAGTGAAGAATGACTGGTGTAGGAAGTTCCTGAAAAGAAAAGTTTGGGAGGAACTTGGGAGGCAGGAGCCACAAAGGTGAAAGGAGCTTCAAGGTGAGAAGGTAGTTGAGGCATGGATATGTATTTATTTGTATTTACTATATTTGAGCTTATTAGGTAATAGCCTCTTGTTTTTGACACATGATTAGAAACCAAGAGCCAAGAAGTCATAATCACCTCTCTATAGCACCTAGTGCACTGTGCCTTAAATATAGAGATGTTTAATAAATATTTGTTGAATGAATGAATATAAATGAAAATTTATTAGGTAAAAACTTCTCAGCTGCTGTGCTCACCACCACACTTAATCTTATTTCCTGCATATATGATAGTAAATGTAGAGTATTCAAATATGTTTCATTTTGCCACAACCCTCCCTACTTTATCACATGTTGCTTGAACTCTCAGTTCTAGCCAGAATAAGTTCTCTGATGTCTGAAAGCATGATTGGTACATTCCACTCCCTTTTTCCTTTTGCTCTTCCTGTTCATCAGAATGAAATACCTTCTTCCAAATTTTTTATCCTATCAAAGTCCAGTTCAGTTCCCAACTCCTCTCGAAAGTTTCTCTTGATCATTCCATATGGATCTATCATATATTTCCACGGATACAGTAAATTTTTCAATATTATCATCTCTTTTAATTTCCCAGGATACTAGACATATTTTAAAAAATGTAATACATGCCGAACCTTTTTGTATAACAGGAGTTTAATGATTTTACTAACGTTGAGGACACTGGTTCTCTGCCTTCATTGCCACTCTTATTCTTTTAAATTTGATTTAACGAGTCTTTATTAAATAGTTGGTATGTGCCTACCGTTATACTCTCTACTGTTTGATTGCATAGAAGAGAAATGCATGACTTAGTTCTTGCCTTTGAGGGGGCTATGATTTAGTTAGAAAGATCTTCACCCAAGATCACTGGAGAAAAACGGTAAAAAAAATGTAAGCAAAATGGAAGGGTCCTGATCTGAAAGAGCAGAGACTATCTCTAATCATCACCTATTCTTGAAATATTGATCTAAACATGTTATTCTAATAAAAAGAAAAAAAACAAAGAAGCAACATTATATAGTAACTAGAGAATGTCTGAGAATCAGAAAGATCTGGGTTCAAGGGCCTTTTAGGACACATTAGCTATAAAACTTTGGTCAATTCACTTAACCTCTTAGTGGCCCCTAGGAAACTCTCCAAGACTGCAATTTGAAAAGAAGGTGACAGTATGTATTGTTTGAGAAAGTTTCTAATGAGGAGTTTCTTTCACCAATTAAATCACAGAGTCAGTATCCCACCCATAAAAGTCAAAGCATATGTTGAATTCATATTTGACTAAAGTAAACAGAAAAATGTAAAGGAGGGGACTTTTTCCTCTCATCTCTAAAATGACAAGAAGAGATCTTATGGACCATATGAGCAGGCTAATTAGAAGACTTAGTGATGTCATTAAAAACACTGATGCATTTTCCATTCTGGTTGATACAACTCAATACCATTCCTCCTACACAATACTTTCTCTCCTATTTCTGTGATTTTATACTGGTTACATTCACCCTACCCCCTGAATATCTGAGATTCACTACCAGGATTAAGGAAATGTTAGTTACTATCAACCTTCAGAATGGAGGACCTTGTATATTTTAATATTTTTCCCTCAGTCTGAACCCTGTACTGCTGACTTGGGAATAGCATGCTGAGAATCCAAGTCAAAATTGGACCAGGTGGTTCATTCAAAATGACATAGAATGGGATATAGGTCAGACATGACAAGGAAATATGAGAGCAGGAGAATTTTAGATTCCAAGTAGTTGTAGGGTTGAGAACTTAGTGAAAGACAAATAGTTGTAGAGGAAGAGAGAGCTTGTAGCTCTACATAATTGTAAATCATTTCCTATCCCTCCAAGCTCTTAAAAATATACTTAATGTTGGTGATCATTGTTGATTTGATCAGATCATGATTTTGAATATGCAACAGTTATTGGATGAGTGAAGGAGGGAGAGAAAGAGAGAGAGAGAGAGAGAGAGAGAGAGAGAGAGAGAGAGAGAGAGAGAGAGGTAGTAGTAGCAGCAGCAGTAGTAGTAGTAACAGGAAAAGTGCCTCAGCATGGACCCTTATTTTCTGATTTAGAGTAAATGTGTGAGTCTTGAAGTTCTAGGGGAAAGTGGGTTCTAAGTAGAGGAAGGCTAAATATCAGTTCCTAGTGATAATTTCCCAGAGAACAACATCAATATTTTGGGAGTGGTAATGATGGAGTCATGACAGATGTTAAATGAAGGGCACAGTTCTGAGACTCCTATAATCTCTACATGGGAAAAGAGGGAGCTCTAGAGCAACATCAACAAATGTTTAAGTACTTACTATATTTTGGACTCTATAACAAGAGCTAGGGGTAAAGAGAGTGGCAAAATTAGTCCTTACCCTCCAGAAACAGACATCTAATGGAGAACACAATAGAACCTAAGTCAAATGGGACCCTGGTTTAGTGGCAAGTGGTGAAATAATGATGAGTTTCTGTGAGTGAATCTTTTGCTAGATATCAATCTAGTATACAGCAAAGAAGAAAAGGAATATGATTGTAACATGCTAAGGAAAAGCTGCATCAGAAGGTCAACTAACTAACTAGTCAAATATGGTCCAGGAAACACGGAAAGTTCAGTAGGGCTAGAATTGATTCTGTGGAGCATATAAGCAATAGCTTTATGATGTTTCACTCAAAGACTTCTGGGTTCCATATGCTTTTCAAGCCCCGCTAGTTCTCAGAGGGCTGATGAGACTCAGCTGGGGCCAACACCATCCCAGGTACACATGACTCCAATCTTTGATTACCAAAATAAAATGGCCAGAATTTGGTCTTTGCATACACAAAGCACACAATTACAAAAATTCATGTTTCTCCAGCATACAGTAAAGCAAAAGAACTTGTGTTTTATTTATTTCACAAAAGGCAGATTTCATATTTGAAGATAAATACTTTATTTTAAAAGATTTAATAGCATGGCTTTAAAAATGTTTCTGATTATATTTAAGATGTTAAAACAAATCTGGGTGTGATATTAGTCTTCATTTATGCAAACTGAATAAAAATTCTCATTACTGTATCTTCTTGATATTTTATTTTGAGATATTTGAACAAGTGTTGATGACCATGTTGGGCCCAAACAATAGTCCTCTCTTACTCAAATTATTTGCTTTCCTTGTATCACTGGAAATGAAAACTTAGTGAATGCATAGGAAATATTGATTTTCTTTTTTTGGATTCAGTTTTGCTCCATCACACATCATCAACTTGGCCTTCTTTTTGCATTCCATTCAAGTTTTTTCCATTAACTTCTTCAAGTTCTACCCTTTTATCTTTTTTTCTTAAAGTCATTTGAAAAGAATGAGTGCCTAAGAAAGAGAATTGCATTTAATTTAATATAAAAAAGACTTATCTACGCATTTACTGATTCCAGTAGAGGACTGGCCATATGTGACAAGGAAGCTAAAACTTGTAGAAGTCAAATGACTCTTATACACAAGTAGTAAGAATCAGAAATAGAATCTGAACACATTACTTGCCTCACTCCAAGCCCTAAATTCTCTAGATATGCTGCATAAGTATTATTTCTACATCTATAAAATGAGATAATAATACTTGTAATTAGTCACTCAGTAAATATTAATTTATTAAGTACTTGCTATGTGCTAGGCACTGTGCTAAACTTAGTGGGATAAAAGAAAGGCAAATGACAGTCTCTCAAGGAGCTCATGGTTTACTCTGGGAGACAACTATGTATCCCCAAACACTTCCCTCTTCCCAACATACTCAACATAGCACCATTTTTAGGAGTTGTTGGGTTAGACCATAAAGAAAGGTTCATTGCCTAGAAACTGGTTATAAAATACATGCTATCTTTGAGTGGTAGAAAAGTTTGTGGAGTTTCATTCTTCTTCTACGAGCATATTGACTCTGAGAGTTCTATCACATTACCCTGTTCTAATTTTAGAAGCCACAAAGAGTCTCATCAGGAAGGACTGAGATAAAAATTGGGGAAATTTAAATGGGCAAACTGGAAAATGGGAACATACTTGTGAGACAAAGTCTAGAAAAGGGAGAGGTCAACTCTGGGTCTGGTAGGGAAGAACTAGGCCATAGGGTACTACAGCTTGGAACCTGAGAGAGTATCATGATGCTGCTGCTGCTGCTGCTGATAGCTTAGCATAGCTCTTTCTAAGGTTTGCAAAGTACTTCAGAAATATTTATTTTCTTTCCACAATGATCCTAGGAGATAGGTGCTATTATTATCCCTATTTTACAAATAAGAAAACTGAGGCAAACAGTAGTTACAAGGATTGCTTAGCATCACAAATCTAGAAAGCATCTCTGGTCAGATTTAAATTGAGATCTTCTTGATTCTAGGTCCAGACTTTATCCACTACAACACCTAGTTACTTTGATGAAGGATGAAGTCAGAGATTCAATGTATTAGAAGAATGAAAAGAAGGAAGTAGGAATTTTTAGCCTAGAAAAGAGGGAACTTGGAGGAGATAGAAGGGGGGATGGGAAATGGGATAGTTGTCAAGTATTTGAGAGATTCAATTCACTTTGCTTGAACCCAAAGTATAAAACTTCTAACAGTAGATGGAAGTTGTAGAAAGACAACTTTAGGCATGGTTTAAGGGGGGAAAAACCTTCTGAAAAATTACACTCATCCCGAATTAGAACGGTTTGCCTTAGGAGGTAGTGGGTTCTTTCTCATTGGAAGTTTTGTGACCGTTTGTTTGTAGGGGGAATTCTTGTTAAAGTATGTGTTCTACTTCAATTCAATGGATGTGATTTACTGAGGACCATAGTTTAAATCAATACTTTGTTGAAAAAAGAAAATTGTTCTCTCAACCTTGTAATCTCTTTGGGGACTATTTCTTTATTAGTAAGGGCAGCCAAAGAGGGGCATCCAAAACTTATCAGATACCAACCAGAATATTACCAAGAATGTGAGAGATAAACACCTTCCCTGACCTGAGATTTGGGCTAGATGGCCTGTGGTATTCTTTCTCATTTGGAGATTTTGTGTTTTTTATTCTAAGAGCAGTGGTGAAACTACATTGAAAAAAATGTATCTTATTTACCTAGGTCAATTGCTGTTCTTTGTGCTCTGAGAGGTTGATCAGACCAATATGGGCTCAGAAAGCTGTACACAAAAAGTCCACATGAACATTGGGAGTGGAGATGTCTCTAAATGTGCACATCTTTAATTACTTTTGTGCTACTGAATTCTTTGCTCCGAGACCAAAGAACCTTCTTTGATGCAGGAGCATCATTTTGGATGGCCCTGTGCCAGTATCTCCCATGTCTTACAATTAGTTCCAAAGTTCTTGAGGCCCGGAGTGGTGAAGTCACTTGCCCAAGCCCATACACACTAGTGGAAGAGCTGGTATTCACAAAGCGTCTTCTCTCCCATTCCAGTGGTCTTTCCTCCATTCCCTCACTTGCTCTCTAGCTAGTTGCTCTAGCTCTGACTACTGGCTGTATGTATTATCTTCTTCCCTCCAACTCATATGTGCCTTAGTTTCCCAGCACTACACAGGGTGACTAATCCCCATCCATTCAAGGTTATCAAGTTAGCTGTTTGTGCTTCATTTGCTCACATCCCTTCTTTACATCCTTTTCCTCCTTTTTGTGATTCCTTTTTCAGGGCCTCAATGGTCTCATGTGCTCTTTTTTTCTTCCCTTATTATTAAAGTAATGGCTCAGGAAAAATAAAACTGATACACGCACTGATATATAAATGGCATAAAGCTTAATTGACCCTGTCTTTCAGGGGTCACTTTATTTTACAAAGTCTTCAAAAAAATGTGTCATTAATGGTGGAATTTTAGCCATTGATAAGTAAAGACATTTTGCAAGGCAATGAGGGTTTCCTGGAAGTCTCCAAATCTCACCATAACAATAGCTACTTTCATTATTTCTTCCTGAATCTGAATGATTCTGGAGCAAACTTCAGGAGACACGACATACCCTGTGATAGAGAGAACGAGGATACCCAGCCTCCATCATAACTGTGACTTGCCTCCAATCACATAACTAATAAATATCAGAGCCAGGACTAGAATCCAGTCTCCTGTATCCCAGTCAGATGCCCTGCCATCCTCCCCAGATTCTTTGCCATTTCCTTCTGTTTCTCTTCTTGACCTTTGGGTATTACTCTCAGTGAATGATTTTTTACAAATTGCAAGTAATAATTTTTTTCAAGGGAATTTAATGTTCTCAGTACATATTTCAAAGCTGAGGAAGGGAAAAAACAATTTATATGAATTTACTGAAAATGATTCCCAAGTTCATGTTCATAAAATGCTACTAGGAGGAGATTAATTACAGTGGTAATTAAAATGTAATATTTACTCATAAAGCCATGAACGGTAATTATAAAGCCCAAACTTTCACTTCAGAAGGAGTCCCCTTTGCCCTCTTTTATAAGCAGCATTCTCTTTTAGGCCACAAACAGAATGTGACTAATATAGATACAGATATGATATAGATATAGATATACACATATATGTATATATATGCATGTATGTATGTGTATCTGTAGACATGTATATATGTATATTTTCTTTTCATGAGAAGTGGCAAAATTGCAGATTAATTTGGGCTCAGACAAAACAATAGGGGAAAGGACTTTAGTGCATTTAGTGCATTCAGCTATTCCAGCACTTCAATCCTGGATGTCTAAAGTTGGAAAAAATGGAAATGTTGACATTTCTTTAAACAATAAAAATTACAACTGATTGCAAAGGTGCCATGAGCTGACATTTACGGAGATTGCCCACCTATTACAAATATGAAATATCATAAGTAATTAGCTCCCAGTAATTACCTGTCCCTCGTTATTTTGCTTTTAGAATATTTTTTAAAGCTTAGGTTACTAAAATTTCAAATAATCCTGGGCGGTGCTGTCATGGTTCTTTATCCAAATGAATCGTAGACTCTTGTAAACAGTCCTATGATCTGATTTCCATTGGGACAGGAGTTGTGAAAGGCAGGGGATTTGCAATGGATTTACACGTATACTGTTTCAGTTAAGTTACCAAGGTCGACTTAACAGCCCTTTTCCTCAGAGTCTTAAATACATTCGCCACCCAGCCTCTTTCTACTGCCTGCAAAGAAATGGGTGATGAGATTAAAATGGGGGCCCCCTGAACTTCAGTGGAAATTCCAATTTACATTCCTTCAGCAGTCAGTGGAGTCTCACTTAACGAGCTTGGTCAAGTTGCTGGAAAGCTGACTCTTAGCAAACATGCTACCTGGCAGGGAGGGGGCAGATGACTTTCCTTTCAGAAGGGGTGCTGCTGGCCAGTGAACACTGGGGCCTATATAGCTGTGGGGGCTTTGCCTAAACAAGGCTGCCTCAAGGGGTATTAGCATCAGAAGAAGTCTACTCCTCCCAACAGCCTTGCCCATGTTTTTCTCCTTCCAGAATAAAAGAAGATTGGTCCCACACTAATAAACTGGCCTTCATTAAAGGATGCTTACCCTAGACTGGAAGCATAACAAACAAATATTAATGACACACCATTGCTGGTTACATTTTCAATGAAGTTTAAATCGTCTGAGTTATGATGATTAGCTAGAAATGTACAGATAATAAAGGTAAATGAGATTCATATTTAATCCCCAACTCTAAATGACTGGTTTGATTGTCTCATTCACTTGGCAAACAATTTCTTTTCTAAATGTTATTTCAGCCACAGATATAATTTCTTTAACACAGCAGAAAGGATCCGATTAAAATATGATACAGAGCACTTACCTTGGACTGATTAATAATATGCTTTGGCTGTTCCCATGTTACCATGCTTAAAAGCATAAAGACATGCTTTTTCTACCCTTACCGATAGAGATAGATAGATAGATAGATAGATAGATAGATAGATAGATACTTTATGTGTGCCAAGGATTTGTCATTCTAAACCATTGCTTAAGTGGTAGGTATTCCTTGGGTCTATATTTTCCCTAATCAAGTCATAAATTATGAAGCTATTCAATAGTAGCATTGCCTTCCCTGGAAGAGGTATAGAAGACTTCATCAAGAATCTCTCTAAAACTTAAAAACAAAATGGCTAAGTTGCTATGCATAAACTTCCCCACTTACATAAATACTTAGCTTTTAACCTCTGGTTACATGGCAACATGATGAAAAGTCTAGAGCAAAAATCAGTGGAATTCAATCAATGTAGTACCACAAACTGATTTGGATTAAATTAATTACTTTGGCTTTAATAGTACAAGAGTTGGGCTGTGTAACCACCTCAATTTTACCTCTTTACCTTGTTTGTCAAAGGCACCGGGGTCATAACATATAGTTTGGACTAAAAAAATCCAGACACTAGTTTCTTAGAAACACAAAATATTTTGTTGTCTTGTGGTCATCAATTCCTGACCCTGAGTGCACTTACACATGATACAATTTCTATTTAACTGGGCTCTGCCTTCAGATCAAGGACTGCTCAGGAGGTAGAAAGAAAACGTGTCCTTGAAGAAAATGCCTTTGAAAACATTCTCTTCCTCTTTTCATTCACCAACCAATTTGAGCTTCTTAAAGGTGGTCAAGACTGTGCATTTGCTCCCCCACCATTCTCCCTCCCCCTTTCTTTTCCCTTCTCTATGATGTTTTACTCCTCAGAATCCCTCCCACTCCACCCCCCATTTGGCATCTCTGGGAGCTAAAACATCAGCTTTGAGTAATTATGATGGGAAAGTGAAGCTTTGAACTTGCCATGAGTTTGGGAAACTGGAAGAGCGGCAAAGTATTCCTCTACCCCATGGTCCAAAATGACAACATTCTTTAAAACTCTGCATGAAATGAAATTCAATCTAATTCTTCTTTCTTACTCATGTTAAAGGACCCTTGGTGTAAAATATTACATTTTCAAGCAAAAGTGCAAAGTTAATCTATCACAATGCACCTCCAGGTGAGATTTATTAGAGGTTGCTTTCTTAAAAAACAACAACAACAACAACAACAACAAACAATCCGGTGTGTTCTTTGCACATATGAGTGCCATATTCCTCTTATTATTATCCAGTTGAAAAATTCCCAGTGTGTGCAACGCCTCAGATATAATAGCAGGCATGCCAACAGAATATGACACTTATGCTAATCTGCACCCTGCTGTGGAAAAACATACACAAGGATTCCATTACCACATTCATTAGGCTGCAAGACACTTCATCCTGAATAGGGATTATGAACCAGAATGGGCTGAAAACAGTTGATTGAACCCACTTAGCCAAATCTCTCTGACATTAGCCAAATATTTCAGCACCAGCGAAGAGACTGCCTCATCTTCTGTTTTGAATAAATCCTATTATGAAAGTTTGTCACTGCCCAGAAAGTAAGTGTCAAACCAGTCTCTGGACAGAGCTGGTTATTAGCGGAGTTGGAGAAATTGGGCACTGGCTACCTACTTGTGCTTTGATCTGTAAAGGATAGTTTCAACATCTCTTACCATCTTACAGACCATGCACCTGCTACAGTTCAGCCCACACTTCCTTACTGATCCCAGGCAAAGGAGTCGTCTAGTAACTTGTTTGAATGGGGAGAGGGGCTAATTAGGATCAGATGAAGAAGATGGCCAGTTGACTGTCGAGCCTGTCAGTCTGCTAAACTGAGTACTCCTGGCTGTGTGCTATATGCAGGGCACAGTTGTTTCTTGTTTTTCCTATTAGGCAGAAAAGTGAAATAAAAAAATTTAAACATCTTCAGAAACAATGAAGGAAGGAACCCAAGTTACTACCTGGGAGATACGGAATTTGGTGGGTGTAGCCAGAAAAGGGAGGGGGGAAGGTTTTAAACTTTTTCATGTTTAACTTTAAAAAGATCATAGTAAAAACCTCCTGCCTTTAACTAGTTTTCAGATGCAGGGATCTTTTGTCTCTGTCCTTCCTTGTCGATGAGGCAGCTAACGAGCTATAGTGCTTCCTTGCTATATGAAATTGTCGGTTCCAACTGACGTGTTCCTCACAAAGTTAGAGACGAATCCAATTTTCGCAAATCGAATCACACCCTCGAAACCCCAGAGAACCTTCTAACTAAAGCAGCCCTGTGGTGAATTAGGTGGCCAAAGTAAAGTGAACATCCCATTGAAGCACAAACACCATTTCATTTATCTATCCCCTAAATTCGGATTTTTATGGACCGGGTTTTCTTAAAACGAGCCCCGCCTGAACTCGCAAGCAGAAAACGGGGCACAAGCCAAAGAGCACGGACCGATTTACAGAAATAGAGCCGATGCCCCCCTTTCCCCCGAGAAAATGGAAATGACAGAGAGACCGAGCAGCTTGATTTTTCTTTGCATACTTAGGTTGCGTCATATATTCGGGGAAAGCACAACTAACCCCTTGTGTTGTCTCAAAACAAACCCCATCAATAACTGCTTAGGCTGCCCATAAATCCACGGGAGGACGCGTGGATGCTCCATCAGCAGCCTGCACTTCTTGGGGTGAGGGAAGGCACGGTTGGAGGGCAGGCGAAGTGTGATTATTGCTAATTCGCCGCTGCAGCCCAGCGCCAGCGCCAGCGCCAGCTTCTGCTACATCTCCAGGAACCGGGGACTGGCGGCCGCTGGCTTCTCACTGTCTGTCTGCTTGACTCGAAAGCCTGCGACCAACTTCTCAAGCTCGGCCTGGGTGTTCAGGGAACCAGCCTTGGAGACAAGGTGGATTTTCTCAATTAGCTCCCTGCCCCACCCCCCAGCCCATTTTCCAAAGTGGCCTAGTCTGGGTTTTCCAGGCCAGAAAGATAACGGGGAAGCATCAAACAGGTTGGAAGAGGCTTTTTTTTTTTGCTACAGGAACATGCCCCCTTGCACTGCGATTGTAATACAATCCTTCCTCTCTGGGGCCGCGCAAGCTACAGTGCAAAACTGTGTTTGAAACCTTTTATCATTCATCGTCTCCAGACTGAAATCATTTTTGACAACCTCTGCAGAAAACAAGCAGCTTTCTGGCTACTGGCGAGCCGATTAAAGGGAGGAAACACATGTTCACTGTCAGACAGAGCCCCTGGAGAAAGCATTGACAACCTTTTAACCCCCTTTCCCAGGGAAAGTGCCCAAATGTTTCTCTGGAACAAAACCCCCGCATTGTTTAAGCATCTTTTCATTTAATATATCTTTTTTCCCTCTTCTTATGGCAAAATGATTAAAAAAGCCGTTAGTCTTTCCATTTTTATTCTGGATACAGTGTCTGTTTTTCTTTTTTTTTTTTTAATGAACTGACCACCCCCCCCCCCCAACACACACATTCTTGAAAAAACAGTTGGCCTACAGTCCAAATACCAACACATTGACTAGTTCACTAACCTCTACAGTGATTTCTTCAAACTAGCCAAGAAACTGCAGGAGTGAAATTTTCTGAACAGTAGGAAGGCTGAGGAGTGGACATTATTAGCACGCCAAGCTTTAAGAGCTGGCCATGGAAACTTCTGAGAACTTCATAACATTGTGCCAGGAAGCTCGGTACGTCTGTACATTACTTATGCATATGTTATCAAGCTGAGTACTTTCCATAACATTGCTGTAGTGGCTGCCAGAAGGAGAAGGAAAATGTTTGACTCAAAAGCTTAAAGTGTATGTTAGGTGTTGGGGATTTCTTTCTTTTTAAAACCTCATTTTAAAATGTTAGTCTTGTAATGTTCTGAGTGTCAATCCTTTAACCTAAAACTTTACTATATTTTTGCCTTGTTATCAGTGCCTTGGAGTGTTTTGTCTATTGGGACATTTTTGCTTTTACAGCTGAAAGATGCAATTCCAGAGGAGACAGATGCTATAAAGTCGCTACTCAGAAGAGGCTGAGGCTGGGAAATGTACTATCAGTTGGCTACCTTCACTGTTCTCTACTTGTGAACAATAAAAGACTGAAGTATTCAGCAGACATGGCATTCCATATGAAGCTTCCTCCAAGACTTCATTCCAATGTAGGTGTTGGTCACAATGCAGGCTGCAAATTGAAAATAGCTCCATCCCTCCCCTCCACCCCCTTTCTAAATATAATTATTCGATTAAAAAAAAAAACAAGCATGCATTAAGTAACTACTGTATGCAAGACAATGGAGATACAAAGGTGGGGGGGAATCCTGTACCGGCCCCCAAGGAGCTCAGGTTCTATCTGGATTTTCACTCAGAACTCAAAGAAACTCCTTCTCCCACCAGTACCCCACAACACTACCCATTTCTCCCTTAAATCCAGAACACTAAAGTTTGCATACATGAGCAATGCTCAGCACATTTTCTTGGTGTTTCTTCTTTTAAAAAAATCATGTCTTTGTCCTTTTAAAAATCTGCAACCAATCAAGATTTTACTTGCTAGAGGCACCTCAAAATGAATTTTGGCAAATAATTTCTTCAAGGCCAGATCATATTCTTTCAACTAAATAATACATGCCTAATTTTTTCTAACACATCTGTTATTTCTTCTCATGAAAAAAGGAGAAAAATGAAGGAAGTTATGGTTTCCTTGTACCAAAAACAGCAAAAAAATATGCTGAAAGTTGAATATTATTTTGAGTAAAGAAATTACCTGCAAAGTTGCTGACCTTTGAGGTAAATAGATTCTTTTCAGGACCAATGGTGAAATTAGTAAATGACATCTTACAAGATTTCACAGTGACCTTAAATAGAACTATTTGTTTCCAGCAACTCTGTATGTGGTTGCCATCTTTAACTGATAAAGGCAGACATAGTCTTTTGGATAAGCAGAAAGAGGTCACTTGACAGGAAAGTCTTAACATGACTTAAAGTGAGGACTAAAATGCGAATAACCCAAGAAGAAGTGACACACTGTTTAAAACTTATCTCACTGCTTGATACTCCAATGCATCCGGGCTTTCAATCATATGACTACTCCCTCCAATGCTACAGACTAAATCCCACCTACATCATCTCATGCCATGTGCCTCTTCCTCATGTCTACCCACAAATCTGCTTTGCTGTGGGGAGGAAAAAGCTTCTTCCTGGTTTCTTGCTATTCAGTGAGTACCACTAAAATCTAAAGGTCGAGCATCTATTGTCCCTTGACCTCACTATATTACTGGCCCACCTCCTTTTCTGGTTATACATTTCTTTGAAGGTCCTCCTTTGTGTGCATAATTTGTCATGCTATATAATCTCCCCAATATGATCCCACGTCTGTTCACTTCTGATACCATTCACTCTTCACCTACAGTGTCTATATAAAATGTATTGATAGGTTAGATCTTTGGACTATCCAACTGCCTATAATATTATTGTTAATAGGCATTTTAGTTGATTCTTCTTTCTTGTGTATGTGGTGGTGTTTGTTTTGCTTGGGGGGGTAGTCTTTCAGTAGTTTCTTTTGATGGTCAAAATCATAGAACAATTCTTGAGGATAGAATAAAGGAGAAAAAAAGGAGAAAATGATAGCTTCTCTGATCATTCTTTTGATGACTTTAAAAATAAAAATCTTTGAATGGATAGCCACAGCTACTGAACAACCAGGAGAAAAATTTTCTTGTGACCAAAGACCTTTACAATGTCAATCAGTTCAATGACAGAAGTTGATATGGTTTTATCAGTGGAAATTTCTTTAAAGAAAAGGGGTTACCATGGTTTTCTCCTGCACCTTCAGAACCATCAGACCTTTCCATCTGACTTTCGTGTGTATTATTTCTTCCTTTATAATAAGAGCCCCTTAAGAATAGGGGCTATCATACTTTCCTATTTGTATCCCTAGAGCTTAGCATTATATTTTGCACACATATTCTGTCATCTCAGTTGTGTCCAACTCTGTGACTCCATTTGGGGTTTTCTTGGCAAAAATACTGGAGTGATTCTTTCTCCAGCTCATTTTACAGATGAGGAAACTGAGGTAAACAGGGTTAAGTGACTTGGCCAGAGTCTCACAGCTGGTAAGTATCTGAAACCAGATTTGAAACCAGGAAGATGAGTCTTTCTGACTCCAGGCTTGGCACTCTATTTACTGTGCCTCCTAGCTATCCCACTTTGCCCATAAGAATTTAATAATTTTTAAAATTTATTTATTCACTCATATAGTATCTTTAATTTTACAAAGTACTTCCTCACAAGCATTTATTGTTGCCCCTATTTTATGGGCAAGAAAACTGAGACCTAAAGCAGTTTAATAAACTGTCAAAGGTTGTATTGATAACATTTACTTGGAAATGAAACCCAGGACCCCCAACTCCAAATTTATCATCTTTCTCATTGAATCACAAGATCTCTTTCCCTTTGTATAGGGTTCCAAATTTACAACCAAATAAAAATTTGCTTTGACAACTCCATCTATCTTTATCTACAACCCCCCACCTTTTCTCTTCCTCTTTCCCTTCTTTGAGTCATATTCCCTTTCCATTTTCTTTTCTCCCACCCCTCAAAAGCCTAACTGGTGACTATGAGAAGAAATGGAGAACAATTTCAGAGTTAGTAGCAGCATAGGAATGCTGGTTTTACCTTTACTATCCACTCCTCCCCTGCACCACCCCTACATGACTCAGTCATCATCCTTCACCAGCCCCTTTCTGGGTGATGGATAAATGGTACCCAAAAAATGACCCAGAAAGGTATGTATGTTCATAAAGAGCAGATAGAGGAAGTATTTCCATTTTCAGATAGAGGACGTATTTCCGTTTTCCTTCTATGACACATAGTATTGGTTTTCCTCTAATTAAAAGTCACAATAGTGATTATCATTATACCCACATTTTCCCTTCTTTTATATTTAAGTCAGAACCATGTTTCCTGGTAAGAACACCACATTCCATTCATTGTTCTCTTTCCGTCCATGCCTCTCATTTAAGGACTGTTACCTATTCTCAGAGACAGCTTTTTAAATCTTATTACAGTTTTTTGATAAAGAAATATTCAATATTGTCAGTCTCCTTTACATCATCAGGCTGTGTGTTTTTCCTAGTAAAGTGAAGGGCAAGCTTGTCTCTGGCACAGAATCCTGCTGCAGTAGCCATAATGGGAAATTTTTGTCATCTGTTTCTGTGATTTCTCCTTGTTGACTGTCATTTACATGAACAGAAGATTTCTTCATTGGCAGAAGCTCTGGGCACTGGAATGCCATCTTCCTAGTGACAATGCACAGAGAACCAAAAATATTTCCATTTTCAGCCTCAGGAAGTACAAGGAGGAGGACATCAGAGACCAATCTAGAAGAAGAACTCCAGCAGCTGCAGTTGGCCCAGCAATCTCCTCTTCTATTGTAGGCATCAGTTATGAGTGATGAAGGATGAAGGCTGCTAAACTTCCATTGATTTCATGGTGATTCATATACTAGGGTTTGCTCTCATCATAGTGACAGCAAAGTGACATAGTGAAAGCATAGTGACACTGGACCATAAAGATTGTTTGAGAAAGAAGAGGAGTTTAAAACCAGTACTGGACTTGGGTAATCCAAAGGAAAATAAACTTTGAATATAATGAATAAGCCAGGAATAGGAAAGAAGACTTTCTTAGAAATGTGATCAGACATTAAGGAAGTCCTGCTCCTTCTTCTCCTTTCCTCCTTATCTCACATTACATCTTATATCATCTCACATCACCCAGATCTGTCTTCTGTTACTATTTCTTCCTTCACTCCTGCCTCACATAGTGAGATGGCTCTTCTCCTTGCCAAGGCAAACCTTTGGTGTATGCATAAGTATATATCCTGTCTTTGCCAGTAAATTGTCCCCTCTGTCACCTGCTGTCTAACATATATTCAATCTCTCCCTGCCTATTGGCTGCTTCCCTACTGCATACTAACATCCTCATGTCTTCTCCATTCTCAAAAAACCCCCCCTTGACTCCTCCTCCCCTGTTAATGATATCTCCCATATATCAGCATATATTATCCCATATTTCTTCTGCATTTTAGGATCGCCTCCTTGACAAGGCCATCTACTTTCTTTCCTCTCATATTCTTTCCAAATCTCAACAAGCTGACTGCATACCTCATCATTCAATCAGAACTGCTCACTCCTAAGTTATGAACCATTTCTGGTCAATTTTATTTATTTATTTATTTATTTTGCTTTTTTTTTTGGAGGGCAACTGGGGTTAAGTAACTTGCCCACGGTCACAGGGCTAGGTTTTTGTTTGTGTGTGCCTTAAGTGTCTGAGGCCAGAGCCAAACTCAGGTCCTTCTGACTCCAGGGCTGACGCTCTACTCACTGCGCCACCTAGCCACCCCTCTGGTCAAATTTAAGAGTCTTCTCAATCCACATCCTTTTTGACCTCCCTGCAGTCTTTGACACTGTCAAACAACCTTGTTTCCTGATCTTTCCTGGCTCTCCTCCCACCCATCTGACTGGTGCTTCTCAGTCTCCTTTGCTGGATTTTCATTCAGATCATAAATGTCCCACAGGGCTCACCCAGACCCTCTTTTCTTCTTTCTCTGTACTACTTCACTTGGTTATCTTATCAGCACCCATAGATTCAATGGTCATCTCTATGCTGATAATTTTCATGTCTACTTATGCAACCCTAATCTGTCTGTTCACCTTCAGGCTCACATTTACAGCTACTCATTGAACTAGATGTCTCATAGGCACCTTAAATTCAGTGTGCCCAAACACAAATCATTGTTTTTCTACCCAAATTCTTCACTTCTCCTCTCTTCCCTTTCACTATTGAAGGTCCCATCATTCTCACAGACATGGACATTCACAACCTAGGTGTCAGCCCTAACTTTTTACTTTTTCTCTCCTCCTGCCCCCACCATTAAGTCTGTTGTCAATGCAATTTTACCTTTTAAGTAATTGTAAATTTTGCCTTTAGCCTTTACCCCCTTTTTTTCCTTTGACACTGACCATAGGGTATTCTGATATATATCTGATTCAGGCATTCATCATCTCATACCCAGATTATTGTTGAAACTCTCTGTTTGGTCTGCCTGCCACAAGTCTTTCCCTAGTACAGTCCATCCTCTATCCAGCTGTCAAATTGATCTTCCAGAAATGAAAGCCTGACCAGGTCACCTCCCTATTTAAGACATTCCAGTGACTCATTATCACTGCAGGATCAATTTTTAAAACCTCTGTTTGACTTTCAAAGTCCTTCATTACCTGTCTTCCCCACCCCATTTCCAGTCTTCTATATCTTATACCCTCCCCTACACACACATTCCCACACACATACACCCACACACACAAACACACACCCTGCATACACTGGGATCTACTGAGACTGGCTTCCTAGTTGTTCCTTGAATGAGACACTTAATCTCTCTATTCTGGCCATTTTGACTGTTCCCCCATGCCTGGAATGTTTTCCCTCATCATCTCTGTTTCCTGGCTTCCTTCAAATTCTAGCTAAAATCCCACTATCTGCAGGAAACCATCCCTAATCTCCATTAATTCCAATGTCTTCTTTCTGTTGGTTATTTCCAATTTATCATGTATCCAGTTTGTTTGCACACAGTTGTTGCATGTTTTCTTCCTCATTAGACCAGGAGGCCCCCAAGAGCAGGAACTGCTTTTTGCCTTTCTTTATATTCCAATTATTTATCACAGTGTCTGGTATATAGTAGGCACTTAATAAATGTTTATTGGCTAACTATTGATTGACATTACTTTAGTTATTTAGGACATGGGACCAACTCCTTAGTGGTTTACTGCACTATGACCTAGTATGTCCCCAAACCCACTTAAATAATTTCCTAATGGGAACTATTATCAGAGCTGTCACTTAAGATGCACTTGGAACCTAGGGTCATACCTACAGGGGAGAAAGACCCGTGTCAAAACATGCTATATGTTCTTCTTACTTTTCTCATCTCCCCCAAAATTTTAAAATCAAAATTTGGTTAATATTGTGTAGCAGCAAGCACCCCAATATCCCCAGGGTGACTGCCAACACAGGTTCTTAGATCTGCTTTTCAAAAGGAAAGCAACTCAAAATGGGTTAACAAGCTTACTTTAATCAAACAAACATATTACCTAGTTCAGGGGAAAAAGGTCAGCACCCCAGATTTCAGAGTTACAGAACTTACAGATCAAACAGACAGGCTTCCAAACTGTCCAACCATTATATCAATACCAAATCACAGTTACCAGAGAGGAAAGCATCAACATCTGGGTTTTCAAAGCCGGGGGACTCTCAACAACGGCTTCCCGGAGTCTCATCTGGTTAAATCACACAACACTTCTCAAAGTGAGGCCCCAAAACAAAGTCTCTCGTCAGAGTTTATATAGCCTTCTCCTGGCTCAAAGATTGTAACAACCTCCTTGACCCACTGCCCAATCACAAAGTATTAAGGTGCGGGCTTTCCTGAAAAACAAGCCTCCCACCACAAGCTCCAGGTGCACTTAAGCTAGGGGCAGGGAAGATCTTTAAATTTGCATTTCCATTACATATTGTTAGTATATTTTAAATTTATGTCACCTTAATTTTGAAACATATCTCTCCTTTTTACTCCAGCAAGGTAGATCTTGCAAGAAAGATTAGGGGGAAGAAATAAAAAAGATGGTTGAGTAAAACTAACCAACACAATTGACTTAGTCTGGTAGCATGTGTAACTTTCCATACCTATGGTCCCTTTCTTCTGCAAAGAATCACCCAAATATTCTTATTAGATAAAACAATTAAAATAAATGCCAAATTCAGGCTTCAAGGGATGGAATCTGTAGTATATGTATGGGAAAATTTCCTGATTTGTTGTTCTTGTTTATTTCATAGGGATTGGGGAGGAAAGTCATACAGATAGATTTAATATGTAACTTGGGCCTCTTTCAATATGGCTCCCTAAAAACTAAACCCAGGTTCATTGGTCAATTAGGATCTATCATCCAATTAAATTAATGTAAGTAAATTCCTATTTCCAAGGAATCTCAGCATACCAGACCAGACAGCATATGAACTGAAAGCAAAATATATGTAAATAAAATGAAATCCCAAATAAATATCAAGAAATTGAATTGCAGCAAGTTACCTCAGCATCAGTGGTTTCTTCTCTATTGATGCCAAGAGAAATTCTGAGTCAAAGGCCCATTTATCCTCTGTGTTTTCAATATAACAAAATAACACAGCTGATTTGCATTCTTATCACATTATTAAGCAGTATTATTCACAAATAATCTCTTTTGGATCACTTCCTCTTCATCTTAGAACTTCTAAGAGCAAACATCATCTTCTTGGGAACTGGAATTTTAAGGCAATAGGTTGAACCTTAATGTGTACCTGTTATCTTTGCACCTAGGGCTGTTGGGAGGCTCGAATGAGATAATGGATGTAAAGCACTTTGCAAACCTTAAAGTTGGTGGTTGTTGTTATTGTTATTGGTCTCCTCACTGGTGATTATTCCATTCTGAGTCTTCTACTATATTCCTGCTGAGTTCAAACCATGTTTATAGAGTAATACAGGGACACAGTAAATTTTTAGCAATAGGGCTCTTCCCCTCCTTCCCAAATGTATACACACACACACACACACACACACACACACACACACACACACACACACACACACTTTTTTTTTTTTTTGCATTTTAGAGGGCAACTGGGGTTAAGTGACTTTCCCAAGGCTACATGGCTAGTTTTGTGTTAAGTGTCTGAGGCTGGATTTGAACTCGGGTCCTCCTGACTCCAGGGCGTGCTCTATTTACTGCACTACCTAGCTGCCCCCTATGCAAACATATTTTAAAATTCAGTTTGCAATTATAACACTTTCTTAAGCCTATATAGTCAACAAAGCAATGAATCAAGGCCCAATTTGTAACAGTTGCTGATTCCTGAGGTATAAATCCTCACACTGAAAGCTTAACTATCTCTTGAAAGACAACTAGAGCTGGTTCTAGGGCAGCCATGCTTATATCCATGCCTCACCAGTCTAGAGCTCCCATCCCTCATCTGTGCTCTAAGATTGGTCTAAGCTTTACTATTTCTTGTTAATTTTTTCTCTTTAATTTCTACCACCCTGGTCTCCTTTCCCTTCACCTCCCTCTGATATTTCAATATTCTTTTCATACTCTCTGTGCTGAAAGTATACTCCTTTCATGATAATCAGTGTACATTTTAGCTGATACCATCCAACAAAGGTCACTCATAGGCCTCTGGAAAATGTAGAAAAGAGAAGATGAGGTTTATGTAGGAATTGCCCCCCAGTCTGCACATGAGCCTCAAATCTTTGGTATTTTTGCCTTTGCCTCCTTTGCCCCATAGGCTACCTCACTGAGATATAATCAGTATAACTCTCCCTACAGTTCAGGCCTTACCTTGAACTGACATCCTATAAGGATGGTTCTAGCAAGTGCACAGGTTGGAATATGGATGCCCCATAACTAATCCTATGAAATGAACTATGAAAAATTCAAAGCACTCATTTTACTAGCTTTGGGTCAGCAGTATAATCTATGTATAGCAAAGGATATCAATTGAGATCCTTGGATTATTGCTCTCAAAATAAAAAAGCATGACCCATGCTATCTCTTTAACATGCTAATTGCACAAATTATTGGAGTCAAATTGTTTTTGAAGGAAAGGTCTGCTAAATTTCCTGGCAAAGATCAAATTTATCTCCCAGGTCTGCTGTTTGTAGCTCAAATTCTTGATTCCACTTTCTGCTAGTCATTTCACTTAGAGGCAGCATTTATGATTTTTAACCATGTGCAGATTAAAATGTGTAAGATAATTTTAGTGGTTAAATTAGGTCCCATTTACAGGTCAGAATCTTAAACGCAGAGAACAAAATTCCCAATTGCTAGTTATCTTGTTGAAATCAGGCACTTTTAGTTGAAATGACATAGAAAAAAAGCTTGCTCTGTATCATACATATAGAACAAACAACTGCATTCACACCTATGGAGGTAATAAAACTGAGCCTGTTAACTATGAAAAACATGAAAGGCTGAGTTCTAATCTTAGGATCAACATTTTAGAGTTGGAAAAGACCCTTAGAGGCCATCTAGCCCAAGGGTGTCAAACTGGAGAATATGGCTTGAACCAGATTAAAATGTAATTGGGAAATGTTTAACAAAATAAATAAAAACAAAATACAACATAGATAATGTTATTAATTTGGAGTTTTCTGAATCACTATGTAGACACAGGAATCTGTTTCTATTGGACTTTAATATTCTAGATCTAAACCAACTTTCTTGTTTTATATAAACGAGGAAACTGAGTCCCAGAGAGTTTGACTTGTCCAAGGTCATATAGGTAGGAAAAGGAGAGCAAAGCCAAGGTTCCAACCTAGGTCCTCCATCCCCAAATCCAGCATCGTTTCTACAGAACGACTTCACAAGCACAACAAATATTGCTTCATTGGATCTTCATAATAATCCTATGAATTGAGTACTATTAGTATCTCCATTTAGTAGGTTAGATAACTGAGATTAAGAGAAGTTAAAATGATTTGCTCGTGATCTGAACATTGCCCTCTTTTAACTCCAAATTTATCCTTATTCTTAAAAAAATTTCAATTAAACATTATTAATTTTCTCTCCTTCACCCCTTTGAGTGGAAAAAAGAAAAACAAAAATAAACTCTTGGAACAAATATGTGTAACCAAGGGGGAAAAATCCTACATTGACCATGTCTAAAATATGTCACAAATATGTATCACATTCTTGTACCTTGAGTTCATCACATCTTTTGGGAGGTTAGTAGCATTCTAAATTTTTCATCCCCTGGAACTATGGTGGGTCAAAGTTCTTAAGTCTTGCAATGATGCTGTTATTGTATAAATTGTCTTTTGGTTTCTGCTTTTCTCTCTGCATCAATTCATACAAACCTTCCCGTGTTTTTCTGAAACCATTTCTTATGACAGAGAAGTATTCCAGTGCATTCATAGGTCATAATTTGTTCAAACATTCACCAACTGATAGGGACTCCCTTGGTTTCCCAGTTCTTTGCCAATATAGAAAGAGCCTCTATAAATATTTTTTTCATGTGGGTCCCTTTCTCTTTGTTCTCTTTGAAATATAGGCCTATTAGTGATATTACTGGGTCAAAGGTTTAATACCATTTTTTGGGCATATGTCCAAATTGTTTTCCAGAATGATTGGGCCAATTCATAGTTCTACCAACAGCGCATTTATGTACAGAGGCATTTTCCTGAAACCCTTCCAACATCTATCATGGTTTTTTGTCAACTTCACCAATCTGATTGGTATATGATAGAATCACAGAGTTGCTTCAATTTGCATTTTTATAATTATTAGTAGTTAAGAGTATTTTTTTATATGGCTATCAATAGCTTGGATGTCTTCCTTTGAAAACTGCCTGTTTAAATCGCTTGACCATTTATCATTTGAGGGATGACTCTTATCCTTATAAATTTGAATCAGTTCCTTATATATCTTAAACATGAATTCTTTATCAGAGAAACTTGCTATAAAGTTCTCTCCTGTCTTAGCTATTTGCCTTCTACTTTAGCCTAAATTGGTATCTTAATTTTAATATAATCAAAATTGCCCACTTTATCTTCTGTAATTGTTTTTATTCCTTGTTTAATCTCAAATTCTTTCCTTAATAGATCTGAAAGGAATTTTTTTCTTTGCTCATCTAATTTCTTTATGATTTGACCTTTTCTTTATAATCCATGTATTCATCTGGAGCTTGTATATGGCATGAGGCATTTTTTTTTGTTTTATTTTGCTGGAGTGATTACCAGTTTTCTAGGCAGTTTTTGTTGAATACTGAGGCATTATCTCAGTTGCATACAGTGGATAGTGCACTGGACTGGAAGGAAGGAAGACTTGAGTTTAAAGCTGACTTTGGACACTTGGTAGCTGTGTGACCCTGGGCAAGTCATTAACCTCAGTTTCTTCATCTGTAAAATGGGGATAGTAACAGTATCTACCTCTCAAGGTGGTTGTGAGGAACAAATGAGATCCTATTTGAAAACATTTAGCACAGTGCTTGACGCATAATAGTCAATGCTTGTTCTCTTCTCCCTTCTCAGTAGCTGGAGTATTTGAATTTTCAAAGACAAGGATATTAGCTTTATTTATTTCTATCGGTTGTCTATCTGATATGTTCTACCACCAACATTTTTGGTTTTTTATTTTTATTTTTTTACCATTAACAAATCACTGTGATTATTGCTGATTTGTAGACTAGAGATGTGGCTCACACTTTACAATATACCATGCAAATGAACATTCTGATATGAAGGGGAATTGAGTGAACCTATTAACTCTATCTTGTGACTCAATCCTAGCGCTAGCTCAGTTCCCTTTCTATTCAATTATGAGTCTAGTCCAATTTCTAGTCTTGTTAGAAAACTTTATTCAATTATGAAAGTTGTGATAAAGTTGAATTGCATTGTTTGAATCTCACCCTGTGTGGCTGGGAAACTGGACCACCTCTACTTGTTGCTTAGAGACCCTTAAACGACCTAGGTTTCATTGACCAGAAACTCAGTCATGGATTGATAGAAGGAGTTTTCTTACAATTACACATCTCAAGCAACCCATATGTCTTGTCAGAAAGTGGCCCCATGGTGGGCAATTAGTTATTGTTTCCACATTCCTTTGATTGAATACAGACCCTTAGGGAAAATGGGGCACCTCTTTTTCCAACTTCATGGAATTATACTTGTTTGCGCTTGCCCTTCAAACTTGGAAAGTTCCTAATCTTTTCTCCAATTAGAAATCAAATTACCTCATTTTGTATTCTGGCTGTTTTCTTTTAATGAATTGATCTTATTTGATCAGTTGTTTTAATGCATAAAAATCAGAAGCTTGAACATTTGTTCCCCAGTCACTTCACCTTTTACCCACCACATATAAGATTCTTAATTTTTTCTCCAACCAAGCAAAGAAGAAATATGTATGTAGGAGAAAATAATGTATATCTACTATCTGATGGTATGTACCACACTGAATGATATGTATCACACAGTATAAATTTGATACACTTCAACAAATATTTATTAAGTACCTACTATCAACAGTGTATTCCTTTAGGTAGGAGAGGATATTCCAGTGGATCTGTGATCCCAGTGATGAAGATATTCCTTTCAATGATGAAGATCTCAACCCATCTGTGCTTGCCCATCCTAGATTACTCTTGTTCATGTCCTGTCACAAGTTTGCCAATGAGTTACAGAATTTTCTCATGTTCTCTTGGTTTTCTTGACATCACAGGGGTACCAATGCATCACACAGGCTCTCCACCTTTCATATTGCCATGAGACCAGTCCACATATTTCTTTGATGATTTTTTAAAATTACTGCTCCTCCTTTGTAATCCCTTCTTTGCAATATGTTGCTGTCAACTCATGGCCACCATAAGCCTCTCTATTGTCCCTTGGGAGATTTTCACCTTTGATATTGTAGTGTTATATATATAATCATATGCCATTATGAATAATATTGATATTAAGGACACATGTCTTTGTTTCAGGCAGAAACTTGAAATCATCAAAAAAATTTTTTAACTTCTCAAAGGCAATTCAGCCTACTCTCCTCCTCTTCAACTTTTGACCCAACTTATCCTCCTTAGTTTCTCATCTGTAAAATGGTGACAGTCATAGCACCCACCAGGATTGTTGTGAGGATCAAATGAGTAAAGTGTTTGGTACAGTGCCTGGCACATAGTAGGAGCTTAATAAATGCTTGTTACCTCCTTCCTTCCTCCTTAGAAAACTGAGGCAGACAAAGGCCCTTTGACTTGTTCAGGGTCATGCATCGAGTGAGTACCTTCTTTAAATTCAGGTCTTCCTAACTCTAGGCCAATTGATCTATTCCCTATTCTACGTAGCTAACTAGGGGATATGGATGGAAGAAAAGACATCAACAAGTTCATACAGAAATTAATGAGGAATCCAAAAGAGACTCATTTAGATGATGAAAGTAATGCCCAATGACTTGGGGATTCAAGATCATTGACTTAATACACAGAAAACCCAGTTGGGATCCCCAGTGTTCTGGCAGCTAATTCAGTGGAGACATTGAGATGAAAATTAAGTATTTTCTCTTAAGGAACTCTCATTCTATGGAGGAGAAACAGCATGCTTACAGATAAGTAAACAGGAGTTACTTTAGATGGGGAAGGGAGTACCAACAGTGGAGGAAGGGAGAAATCACTGAATACTACATGGAAGATAATTAATCTTTTATTTCAGGTGAAGAGTAGATCTGGGTAATAGAGGTTTTTCTCAAAGCCTTTATAGATATTATGTTGGAACTTACTTCCATTGCAACTGGAGTTGCTGTATTTTATACCGCTTTCTTCTTCTGAATCGATATTTGATCATATGGACAGAGGGGTCAAATTTGTGACTGTTGGGCCACATACAAGGCCAGCAAAAGTCCCCAGTGCAGCCTGAACCAGATTGAAATGTAATTGGGGAATATAAATAAATAGATAGATAGATAGACAAATGAATGAATGAATGAATGAATGAATGAATGAATAAAATGCAGCATAGACAATGTTAATTTGGGGTTTCCTAAGTCAAACAGGGATTCCTTTCTTTTTGTGTTTGACCCCACTCTCTTAAAATACTGTGTCCACACAAGTTACCAAGTAACCTTTGATCAGCAACTTTGGTAATCTCCTAGAAGGACCAGCAGGAGTAGGACATAACCTTCCTGCCTCTGCCTACTGCCCTGAACCTGGCCCTCCTCAACCTCCTAACCCCTTTATGTTCTTCTAGGATTTATGGTCACTTCTCCTATACAATATAGAGAAGTATATGCGTTCCTTAGAAAACCAATCAAATCACATGCTTATGCATTTTCATTTTCTTTTTTGTTTTCCTTTCCCCATGTAAGTATCCCAAGGCTTTGCATTAGATTTATAGGAGTTGAGAGTTCATCTCTTTTTCCCAAACCCTCTTTCCTGGGTATGCTAATTGTGTTCTTTCTGTCAACCTGAGAACTACTCCTCACACCTGGCAGAACTCTATTGATGCTTCTGTCCTCATCTCTCTTCTCCCCTTTTGGGGGTTTGGGCTGGACCTATAGACGAAAAAAAGCATGTGATGGGCTATTTGTTATTCAAGAAGACAAATGCTGCATATAAAATGACGGTATCTGCAGCTGTGGATGGCTTCAGTGTCATTAAGTTGAGCACGGTGATTATCTGAGTAAAAGACAGTTAAATACTTAGTATGTGATGCTATTTGAAGTGCATGTAATGGTCATCTATAAAAAATAGTACTACTAATGTCCTTTCAAATACTCAGTTAACTACATCCTCTCCTTGGAGCGTTCTTATAGGAACATAAGAAACTAGCTAGTGCCATTGCCTAGATGACGTACCATTTCTGGATTTCAAAGCAAATTATTAAGGCCATCAATTTGAATTCCTTCTTAGGATCAAAGGGTGATAAGATCATGGATAACATATTGTAGAAGATATCAATCAGAGGTCATCTAGGTTAATTCTGTCATTTTACAGATTGTGAAACTAAGGCCCAGAGAAGTTTCAATCTGGTTCAGGCCTTATATGTAGTCTATGAACCATGAATTCGACATCTCTGTCCATGTGATCCCAAATCTATTAAGAAGAAGAAAGCAGTGCAAAATACAGCAAATCTATTTGCGTAGGAAGCAAGTTCCAAGATTAAACAAGCACTAAGTAGTAGAGGCTAATTTGAATCTCTTCTAGCTACAGATCAATCAATAAAGAAACATTTATTAAATATCAATTATGTGCCACACACAATGTTTGACATGGGAGATCCAAAGGTGAAAATATCCACTAGAAAGGGTGCAAACTATACACACATAAGTATATGCAAAATGGAGCTATGAAATTTTATGTATATTTTTGCATGTATATAAGTAAATTCAGGCCAATTTGGTAGGGAGTTGGAACTAGCAGCCGGGAGATTGTGGAAGGCCTCACAGAGGTGGTGCTTGAATTGAGCTTGGGCGGAAACTAGGGCTACTAAAAGGTGAAGGTGAAGAAAGAGTACATGCCAGTCATTAGGAACAGTCTGTACAGTCTGTATGGAGGTGGATGTTATATGTGAGGAACAGCAAGGTCAGTTGGGTTAAATTGATGACTTTGTGAGAAGGAGTAATGTATCATAATATAGGAGAGGTAGGTCAGAGCCAGGTTGTAAAGGGCTTTAAATGCCAAATGACAGAGTTTGTTTTTTTGTTTTTGTTTTTGTTTTTTGCCCTAGAGGCAAGAGGAAGCTACTGGAATTTATTGATCAGGTGAGTGACATGGTCAGACCTGTGTTTTAGGAATATCTTTTTGGCAGCTGAGTGAAAGATGGATTGGGAAGGAGACAGGCACCAAGATCAATTAGGAGGCTATTTTCATGGTCTGCTGGGGCGGGGGGTGGGGGGGGTGGGGGGAGGGTGATGGGCGCCTGAACAAGAGAGGTGGCTGTGTGTTTGAAGAGAAGGAGGCAAATGTTAGAAATGTTAGAGGTGTAATCAACAAAATCATTCAGATGACTGGATAGGTGAAATGAGAAAGCACAAGGAGGAAAGGGTGACTTCAAGTTTTGAACTGGGGTACTAGAAAGATGGTGGTGATCCAGACAGAAGTAGGGAAATTCAGGAGTGTGACTGAAAAAACACCACACTGCTTCTGTGTGCAAAAGAGCATTGCTAGCCTCATTTCATAGGAACAAGGACCAGTCCATGTGCTCAAGATTATTCATAAGTCGATCTGACAAAGAAGAGTAGATTTATCTGTAACAACTGAACATATTCTCAGCATTTGGGTCCCTTTACATCTTCTGTGGTCTCCCTTGATCACCATATTCCAAGATAAACTTTCCATCCTCTGAGCTCCTATGTTATCTAAAACATTTATATTCACTGCCTTGCACAATGGCAAAGTATTTTCATGTGTCTAATCTACACAACTAAACTTCAAACATTTTGAGGGCAGGGATCTTTTCTCTTTTATGATGAACAATGCAGTGAGTGTGTTGCTTGATCGGCTTGAATGAATGAATGACTGATTTCTGCTTTGTGAAGAAATTCTATCTGTTCAATAAAAGAGATACTATTAAGGATGTTTTCTCATTCCAACTTGGTATATCAGTTAGTGGATAGAGCACTGGGCCTGGAAGACATAATTACGAATCTGACCTGAGACATTTATTACCTTGTAATACTAGGAACACAGGGTCATTGGTTTCAATTAGCCTCAGTTTTTTTCTACCATGAAATGGGAGTAATAAGAGCACTTATCTCTGAGGGTTGTTGTGAAGATCACATGAAATGGTTGTTGTTGTGCAGTTGTGTCTGACTCTTCCTGACCCCATTTAGGATTTTCTTGGCAGTGATTCTGGCATGGTTGGCCGTTTCCTCCTCCAGTTCATTTTACAGATGAGGAAAGGAAGCAAGCAGAGTTAAACGAATTGCCCAGGGTCACACAGCCAGTAAGAGTCTGAGGCCAGATTTGAACTCAGAAAGAGGAGTCTTTCTGGCTTCAGGCCCGGTGCTCCATCTACCACACCACCCAGCTACCCTGAGTCCCCTAGCTGCCCTAACATGAGATGATATTTGTAAAGTGTTTTGCACAGTGCCTGACCCACAGTAAGTATTTAATAGATTCTTTTTTATGTGCAATTATGCTAAATGTATTTCCATATTTTTCATGTTCTGAAAGATGATAGAGGCCAACAAAACAAACAATAATGAAGAAAGTGAAAAATCATACACTTTGATCTGCATTAAGACTCCATCAGTTCTTTCTCTGGAGTAGGATAATGTTTTTCATCATGAGTCTTGAGAATTTCTTTTAAAATTTTTTTTATTTAATAGATTCTTGTTTCTTTTCTATATCATATCTGCTTCTTAGACAATATCTATCTACGTCAATAGGAGAAAGAATGTGCAGTAGAAACAAGTTTCTTACAGGGGCCTACTATGGTCACACTTATGTAGCACTTTATAATCTCTATAGAGTTTATAAAGATGTAATTACTCATCTAGAAATCTTTCTACTCATTGTTTAATTTATTCCTTTTTTTTTACTCTGCGAATGAAAAAGGGCAAAGGACTTTTGCTGTACAACAAATTCATCCCACCCTTCTTTGTGTTTCTTTGTTCATCATAACTCTGTATTCTGAGCAGCAACCATATCAAAACATGTTATGGTTGGGACTGAAGGTTGGACAATCTCCATATAGATGGATGAATAGTCATGGACGGTGAAAAGGCCCAAGGCTGTCGAGATGAATAATGCAATGCTCTAGTTAGAGAATAAGGGATGAGTTTGTCCACAGGGTAGATAACCAAGGAATGATCGGAGTTTCATTTCAGAATGAGGATCTCCAGTTTTTATTGTCACCTGAAAATGATGCTCAGCTTTCATTTTTGCATCTTCCCCAGTGCCTAGCACAATGCATTAAATGAAGTAAGTACTTCCCAAGGATGAATGAACATTTGCATGTTTCATTGTCCTCCATCTTTTATTTGGTAGTAGAAGATTGAGTTCTCCTTGAATTTCACAACAACCCAAAGAAATAAGTGCTAAATGCATTATTATTCCTATTTTATAGATGAGGAAACTAAGGCCAAGAACTTAAGTGACCTAGAAATCAGATCTGAACCCAAGTTCCTATGAGCAGGGTTCTCACTCTATCTGCTATGGTACATTGACTCTCAAAGATGAAGGCACGGCATGAAAGTTCATAGAAATGGATTCCACTATATGACAACGATGTTTTGCAGTCTGATTCCTAGTGTTGCATAATTTAGGTTTTTCTTAAGAAGTGAAAATAGGAACTGTGTGTGGTTCCAACTCTCCGATATTGGGAAGACAGTGCTAAGTGAATGTTTTTAGTTCCACAGGAAGAGGTCACAAAAGTACACATATAGGCTAGATCGGGTTTAATGTCTTCTTTATTCCTCTAAGTTTCTTTGGAGAAAAAACAAAGCCTTTTGAGCACAACCAAAAC
Source organism: Gymnobelideus leadbeateri (assembly GCA_011680675.1). Lineage (NCBI taxonomy): Eukaryota > Metazoa > Chordata > Mammalia > Diprotodontia > Petauridae > Gymnobelideus > Gymnobelideus leadbeateri. The sequence continues at coordinate 904,391 of WOXC01004198.1, read as the reverse complement.
TCCTGACCCCAAGCTGCTAAGATTATTTAGCCCTACTCAAGTAGGCTTCATTCCCCACTCACAAATCTAATTACAATGACTAATACAGGCCTCCTAATCAAATGTGGAGAAAGTTAAAGATGCTCTGGTTGGGTCTGTCAGTCATAGCAAGACCATCATTAGTTACTATTTTAATGGTTCATTTGATTAAATGCTAAGCTATTGTCTTGTAATTATGTGTATTCAGTGGAAAAATACTCAAGTTCAATTAGGAATATATCTTTTGCTGCACTAGGTTTAATGAAGTTGCAATATCACCATAATAAGAAAAGAAGAATTTTTTTTTAATGGCAATAGAATTATTTGCAGAGAAGTAGCTGGCATGTGTAATCTGATGAGCTCACTTAAATGGTTCAACTGTTGATCAAAAAAGCAAATTATATAAGTGGATACTGCAACCCAGAAACATGTGGACACAGCTGGAGTGTCATGTGTCACAGCCCCAGTCAATGCCAGCTGGCATTCAAACAAAGACAGGCCGAGCCAAACAATTGCTGTTATTCATAACAGCAAATGTGCATTCAAAACACACAGTGCAGGCTTTATAAAATAACTCCGTATTCAAATGCACCCAGGCTGCTGAGTTGTTTTTTCATCGCATGGTGCTGCATGCCAGGCCAACATGGCAAATCAACTCTGCTGTCCAGAAGCTCTTGTCTTTACCCAATTAACCAAATCACTGTAACGTTTAGAGTTCTCCATGCATTTTACAGAGTGGAGTCGAACTAGAGGCCTCGGTGGGACAGCCAATGCTCTTCTAGAAGAAATCAGCTTCAGTTCTTTTGAACAGCACATGTCATATTAAGCCATTGCATACAACAGGATGGGGAGACGTCTCTAAGCAGGCTCTTTTTCAAGTCTAGCTATAGAAATTAGAATGGAACAGCTGAACGTCCTTGCAGTGGTTTGTGGGAACAGGAGGACTTCCAGCCTGTGACCTGAGGAAGAGTGGGGACATACTGGAGGGAGTAAAATAGCATTTCGGTTGTTGCTGTTTGTTTTTAATGTTATTATTGTTTGTTTTCTTTCTTAGGGAATAAAAATGACGTACAGCAAGGCCGCATTAGGAGACTGAGGAGAATCCTGGAATATTGTCAATTTCACTATTAAGCTGTTGCCCCAAAGACATGGGAAATAAAGTTGAACCACTGTTTTAAATTCCTTGCCTATTTTCTTAAATATAAAAATGACAACATTAGTTTGTGTGCCCCTTTGTTTTAAGAGGCATGGATTTTGGTCCAATCAAGTGCTGAAATTCAGCTGTACTGGAACAGAAAAAAAGGAGCAGCAAGCTCAGTCTCTTAGGCATCAGTCTTCTCATCTGTAAAAAAAAGAATAAATATCTAATATATCTATTAGGTTTAATGGATATGATAAATATTAAAACATAATAAACTGCATAATAATTATAATATAATGAATATTAAATATAAGAGGTCTAATAAATATTAAAATACTTGAATGACCTAATTCATAGACTTTTCTGAGTATGTGAAAGTGTTCTGTAAACCTCAAAGGACTAGAAAAATATGTTGCCCTTATTATTGTCCTTGTTATTAATGCTGTTATAATTATTATTATTACATTTTTTCAGATGGTTCCAGCAAAGTTTCATTCCAGAGCCATATTTAACCATAACACTATAAAGTACATGGTAAACTCTAGCATAAATTCTCTAAGCAAATGTTTGAAATGTTCTCATTTCTTGGGGTAAGCCATTCCGCACCAGGAAAGACAGGCTATAGTACAGTAGAGAAAGCCTCAGAGATAAGTGCTCAAATTCCTGACTCTGCAATTAACTGCTGTGGGATCATGGCCCAATGACTTCTCCTCTGGCCTTCCTTGTCTCATCTGTAAAAATAATAGCACCTGTTCTACCTACCTCATAAAGTTTTTGTGAAGATCAAATTAGAAAACAGACAAGGAGAGTGTATTGCAAAATATAAAGCACCCTCCAAATGGAAGGGATTAATGAAAGATCTGAGGACTGGCTGGCAATAAGGAAAAAGGGTTAAGGAGCAGGAAATAATGGTCCCCTTGCTTAATCCTCTGCGCACTGCTGCTCCTTACCCCACAGCATCTTTTAAAAACAGGATCAATTTTAAAGTCAAAAGTGTCTCCCTTCCCCTGACTTAAGATGGTCCCTAGGAAGGATTTGCAAAGTTTTAACAGCTGGCAAGAGCAAAACGGCTTGCATTATTTTGTTTCCATGTAGCCTTCTTTCAGTGACTGATGGCTTCAGTCATACAAGATATGGTTTCAATTTTGCCTTTGAAACCTAGACGCAGCTACAGTGGTAGAAGCCTGTCCGTGATGCATCTGTAGATCCTACCCTGGTGAGTTGTGACGGGGCCACTAGACTTGTTTCATCTGTTGATACATATCTGGTATGTCACATCACAAAACCCACCAGAAAAATGCTCCTCCTCGTCATAACCCTCATCTCTTGCTGAGGTCTCAGAGTGCATTGAAATAGGCTTTTTCCTTCTCTGATGTGTCAAAGGGAATTTTTTTTCCTGCCAGTTCAAATTTTCAGAATGAAAATATACTGACCAGTAAGTAGCACAGTGGTCCCAGTTCAGTGAGACATGTCACAGCAGGTCATGGATTTTGATCTGCCAGAGTTAGAATACTCCGTGTTAGCAACGTGCAAAGATTGGGGCTGCTGGGCATGATGACAGACATCTTTGTATGTATAGTGACTAATTTCTCATTTAAATTCAATAACCATAATCACGATCATAATGCCAGCTTGCAGTGCCTTGCATCTTAAAAGGTTTTCCAGATACAAAACAGTCTAATTTAGTACTATCCCTTCTCCCACATACCAAGTACACACAGTTCTAGGGGAGTGGACTCAATAACAATATCAAATTTCTATAACACTTTCAGGCTTTCCCAGTGCTTACAGTCAAGAAGCATTTATTACCCTTGTGCTTTCTGTACAATCACCCTGTGAGGTAAGCAACATGAATATATTCATTCCCATTTTCTGGATATGGTCGGACTCAGTGAGGCTGTCACTTATTCTGTTATCTGGCTAATAAATGTCAGAGATGGGACTCGAACCTGTTTCTTGGGGCTAGTTTTTTCAGTGCTCTTCATTATCTCACAACATACCTCTTTAATTAGCTGCGGAAATTGATGGCGAGTAGAAATGACAGAGAGAGGAACACACTAAGAATCTGGAGAACGTGCAATCTCTCTTTTACTTTACCAGTGACTAGCTATGTGAGCTTGGACAAGTCATTTAGGGATCCCATGCCTCAGTTCTTCCATAGGTTAAATGGAGACATCTCTCTACCCCACAAGACTATTGGAGGGCCAATAGTCTTGACTATTGTATGGATATTGATAAGGATAAAGCACCATACAAATGTAGGGGTTTATAGCTATTAAATAATATTTAATAGGTAATATAATAATAGTTCTGATGATAAGAAAGGAGAGATGTATGTTATATATAGATATATATTATATATTATATTATATAGATATATGTTATATATAAACTATATATATATAGTGCTATAGACTTGTGATGTTCATATAGACTTCCCCCAGATATGTGGACCGCTTAATTTATACCCTTATCTCATGATTTTGCCCAATACGCACTGTGGAGATTTTATTGATCTTTGGATGGTTTTTCTTAGTCTGTTTAGCCTGTTTGAAATGACTTCCCTTACCATAACTGTCTATCCATCTCTTTTTCATTCTTCAGAGTTCAGATGAAGATTTACCTTCTCCAAGAAATCTCTCCCATAAAGTCTTCCTAGACTACTTCAACCCATACCAATCTTTTCTTATTCAGCACTTACTGTCATTATCATTTATTTGGACACAAACATAGTCAGTCAATAAACATTTGTTAGGTGCTTTCTATGTCCCACTCACTGGGCATACAAAGAAAGACAAAAGTCAGTCCTGTCCCCTGAGGAGCTCACAGTCTAATGGGGGAGGTAATATGGAAACAGCTATGTACAAATAACCTATATACAGGATAGATAAGATGTAATAAAGAGAGGGAAAGAACTAAGATTAAGAGGGATTAGGAGAGGCTTCCTCTAGAAGGTGGGATTTTAGCTGGGACTTGAAGGAAGGCAGGGAGTGGTATGGTGGATATATAGTCACCTTGGAGTTCTGGGTTCAAGTCCCAAATCTGACATATCTTGGCTATGTGAATGCAGACAAGTCCTTAAACTTTTAATCTCAGAAGCACTACTCCAAGGCTATATAAATAGCAAAAAAAAGTTACTGATCGACATTGGTGGAAGGTGTTTTCATACAGAGAGTTCCTCACATTGATGAGATCACAGGTGCAGACATTCCCCCATTTCCCAACAGTATCTGATTCATGAGTGTATGTTTTTTCTTGCCAATAAGATCATAAAATCCCAAAGATCAGAGATCATCACTTATCTATGGCTTCTCTCTCCCCCATAACTTCTAACAGTGTAAAGCAAATAGTATGTGCTTACATAAATCTTATGGCACTGAGTTTGTCTGCAGTGTAAGTTACCAAAGTGGATACGAAAGATAGCTAATGTTCTCCTTTAGTATGCATGCAATACCAAGAGACCTGAAGAAGGTCCCCGTCATAGTGGGTAGACCACCAGTGGAAGACGCACTCACCATCACTTTAACTTTCCAAATCAGAATATCCCTTCCCACTCCCAAATACAGGTTGCATGCCTTCATTTGAATGTCAGCTTCTCTTTTGTTTTTGTATTCCTGGCTCTTGGCACAGTGATTGGTATATAGTAAGTACTAAATAAATGTTCATTCATTCATTCATTCATTGGAGTATGAAAGGAGACAGAGAGCTCATGCACAATCTGAGTTGCATTGTTTAAGGGAGTAAGATCACAGATTTATCAAAGTAATTTTCCAAAATGAGTACTTTCATACCTGCATGGATTCATAAACTCGATAGTGTTTATGCCCCCTCCACCTATGCAGATCTCAACCCATTCATGACTTCTTGTTCTTTATAATTTTTGTTTTTAATTTTTAATTTTTATAATTTTTGTCCATATGTAAATTCTCTACAAAGGACCAACCCAACTTACTAAAAGCTGTCCTCTACGTATTTTCATTTTTCTGTGGAAATCTGTGCAGCACTCGGGCAACCACCAGCTCTCTGTCACTCTTTTTATCCAACTGCCCCACCTCCCTTTCCAAACTTACATTTCCTCCATGATGCCTTTTATGCAGCTTCATGTGTGCTGGTAATATGTTTCAGCTTACTTACTAAACACTCAAGTTTCATTAATGATTTTCCCAAAATATTTTCAACAGAATACTCATTTGTTCAGATGCTATCGTACTTCCAAATCCAAAACTGCTTGATCTAATACAGAACTAGGGGATGCATTGATGATAACCCACACCTAGGGAAATGGCAGGCCAAGAAACAATTTCCTCTGATAAATTTTTCTAATCCCTATTTGAGAGCAAGGACCAGTCAAAGAGAGTTATAAAATTTCATTTGATGATCCAAAGCCCACAAGACCGCATTCGCTTTAGTGGCTGAGTTCTGTTGTTTTCTTTAGAACCCTGATTATCCTAAAATATCCTAGAAGAGACCTGAGAAATCATCTAGTCTCACTCCTCATTTTGCAGAGGGAAATATTGACTGTTATCGAGGTGTAGGGACTTCTCCATGGTCATGTGGATTGTAGGAGTAGAGCTGTCATTTGGCTCTTCATCAAGGTTCTTTCTTAGTTAAGATATCCAGGATGACATATACAGAGCCACATAAATGCTTTCAATACAAAAGGTAAAGAGGAAGCAGGACTAGCATCCATTTTTGCATTAAAATGATCTCATTCTCAGCTCTCTCCCAAGCTTTTTCAGATATATTATAATGGATAAATAATAACAATTCGTGATTCTTCTCCAAAATACTCTCTCTAAGAATCTCCAAGCCTTTCAGAAGCAATTTGCCAGCTCCATTTCTCCATAAGGAATAGGAAAGCACAGAAAGAGGGAGTACCATGTTCAGGTCAAGTCAGATTTAGTGGGAGAACAAGAAAATGGGCCCAGGTCTCCCACATGCCCACTCCTTTGACTCACTGTGCTCTCTCTCTCTCTCTCAGCTGAAATTTGCAACTGCCTTGGCCACTTCGGAGGCCTGCCCAAGACTGGAGAGGAAACTTGAGCTGAGTGAGGACAACCCAGGTCCAGGTGTTCTTTCTCTTTGCTTTCCATTTTTTCCATGGCTGCTGTCATTCCTTGGCCACCCACCATTTTCCATTTGGTGGCAGGCAGACTTCTTATCTTCAAAGGGCTTTCCCTGGGTCTTACAGAGGGAATCTTGTCCCCGAGGAGAATTCTCCATTACACATGTGTGCAGAGACCACAGTCCACCATTGGTGGCCCAGCTGCCATGAACATTTACCATCCCATCCAGGCCTGCTTTTCTGTCTTTTCACCATGGGGAAAGGATTCCTTGGAACTGGGCTGGCTTCTTTGGAGTTCCTGGAGGTTTCTTTCTAAGAGCAAAAACAGAATGAGAGCTCCCAAAGGACTATATGGGATTCTATATATAAAAAGTCTCCTTCAGAACTGGTGTGTGTGTGTGTGTGTGTGTGTGTGTGTGTGTGTGTGTGTTTAAGGCAAATCTATGTTGAGTTGCTTGCATATCAGCCAAGGTTTCCTCTACCTTCATGGGATGCTAGAGCATGTGTGGTGGGCTCTTTGACTGTATTACCTTTGTGTTTATTTCATACTGAGTCGGCCAGTACTGTCTCTTAAATGCTCATTCCCTGAAAGTAACTCAAGGACTGACAACCAATGAGGTCATTCAGCAGTCTAGCCAAAGCCTGTATACCATTACAATGAAGTAATAATGTATTTATAACACACCTAACCACTGATGGCTTCTATTCCTGCTGCTTTCCCCCCCTGCCTTTGCACAGATGTTTTTTTGGGGAGAACTAAAGAATTGGCCTCCAGAAAGAGCCTTGTACCAAACAAGCTCTGTCTGTTGACTCTGGCTAGTGCTTATAACAAGAGTTGTTAGCACACGGGATTTATGTTTCAAATATCATTTTAATTTCTCAGGCAACATTTTAACCACAAAATGTTAATTCATTTGTGCATTTGAATGCAGCAGCTCTTTTGAATAAAAAAAAGAAAGAAAATACAGACACGGTTTCTAAGGAAATATGCTCAGTGCCTGATTCATCGAAACCCAGCACAGTCATTTTCCATGGAATTTACTCTGAAATGTCACGCTTCACTTTCCTTTTTTTTTAAACAATAAATTATGTACCTTTGTGCTTTATTAAGTCAGGTAACCCTCTCTTCATTATACATGAAGACTGTGTGATCAGTCCCCCCCACACATACACATATCTATATAAAACCATTTAAAGAATGATGGGGCACATGTGAGGCAAGCATTAGAACTCCCAAATGTTCAAGTGTATTTTTCCTGATATAGGGCAAAGATGTTAGACATTACTTCTCTACTTAAAAATCACAATTAATATTATAGATGGATTCAAAATGTTTGGAGAATCGCATTTGCTCAATCAACTGCTCCTCCTCTCCACCTGCTGCCTCAATATCGTGATGTGAAATGGCACCAGCCCTTGAAGGGAGTTTTCTTTAAACCCCTCTCTTACATGAAACCAGGTTTAGGGTCAGAAAGACATGGGTTAAAGTCCAGCCCTTTCCAAATACTATCTATGTGATCATGAGGATTTAACCTTTTTGTGCCCTGGTAAATCTTTGAAACCATAAATTAAGATGTATCATCAAGACAGAGCTTCCTTTTAAGAGGTCAGCTAGTTCAGCCATATAATCATACATATTAGTAAACTGAAGCTTGTAGAGGTTATAGGGCTTACCCAAACATACACAACAGATATGGAATTTTAGCCGACATTTTGGGATACCTAGTCTGATGCTCTTCTCTTTAGGCCATATTGCTTCCTTCCCTTTTCAAGGCAACCTTCTTGGATGTTGTTTCTTTCTGACTTTCCACAACTCCTTCCTGCTTCTAGGTAGATCTTAGAGGCAGGTCTGTTCCTGGGATTTTGGACAGGAAGATAAAGACTCTCATCAAGAGGAATTAGCAAGTTTTTAGACCCAGTCCAACTGTTGTCTTAAATCAAAGAATGATAAAGACAACGCATATTTATATAGCACTGTCAGGTTTATAAGCATCTTTTTTCCCATAGAAGAATCCTATAAGGTAAGTAGTGCAAGAATTATTATCTTTGGGCGGTTAGGTGGTACAGTGAATAGAGCACTGGTCCTGGAGTCAGGAGGACCTGACTTCTAAATCCAGCCTCAGACACTTAACACTTACTAGCCCTGTGACCTAGGGCAAGTCAACCCCAATTACCCTGCCTTCCCCCCTCCAAAAAGAAAAAAAAAAGAATTGTTATCCTCATTTTATAGACACGGAAACTTAGGCTCAGAGCAGTTATACTAGTTGGTCCAAACCAGGGGTGGGGCATGGGTGGTCTCAAGGCCACATGAAACCAAACTTCACAGAACAAATCCCCTTAATAAAAGGATTTGTTCTGTAAAAATTGGACTCAGTCAAAAGACCACATTCAAGGACCTAGAAGACCACATATGACCTCAAGGTCATAGGTTCCCCACCCCTGGTCTAAACCATACTACTAGGAACAGAACTCATGTTTGAACTCATGCCTTGCAACTCCAAGTCAATTCTCTTTGCATAGCCTAACATGGAATGGTCCAGCAGGGGTGGGGAACCTGCAGCCTTGAGACCACATGTGGCCCTTTAGGTCCTCAAGTGCGGCCCTTTGACTGAACCCAAACTTCTTGTTCTATGAAGTTTGGATTCAGTCAAAGGGCCAAACTTGAGGACCTAGAGGGCCACATGTGATCCTGAGGCTGTAGGTTCCCCACCCCTGGTCTAGGGTTTTCCTAGATTCCAATTCTTTGTACATTGGTGAGACCACAGGCAGCCAGGAGAGGAAAGTACAGCACTAAGGTGGAGGCTTACCTCTCTATTTCCTCTAAAGATGGCACATTTTCTGAGGGAGCATCATGTTGTGGATAGACAACAAGGAAGATCTTGGTCAAATCTCACCTCTCATACATAGTGGTTGTGTGACCCTTTTAAACTCTCAGTGTTATAAGCAACTCTGGAGTCCAGAATATTTGCTGATGTGTATTGGGAGAGTAAGCTTCCCTAATCCTTTACTCAGGAGCTCAATATAGCACTGATATTTAGGTTTAGCCCTATTCCCTTTCAGTATTTCTTACTTATATAGCACAGGAGATCCTTGAGAGTAGGTATTGTTATGCTTCTATCTTTGGATCCCTAGAGTCTAGTCTGAGGCCTGGAATGCAATAGGCACTTAATAAATGCTTGATCAATAGTAGCTGCCCAAAGATCATAGATAATCATTCAGAACATACTCATTTTATTCACCAGTCCCTTCTGGATTCATTCATTCTATAAAGGGAGGTCTGGATTTCTAATGCTCACAGATAGCAACTGAGGACAAGAACTCATTTGTGATACTTAGGGAAGGAGATCTTGGGATAGCTTTCTCGTTGTACTACAATCTTTTAAACATGGCAAATGAAGGATTATTATAACCATTGTTATGGTTATGAATGAAGGGTTATCTTCTCTCTCTATATAAATATATGTGTATGTATGCATATACATATATGTTTGTTTTTTTATCATGGCTATTAAAGTCTAGCCCAATACATTTTAACTCACATTTCACCTGTTGACCTGGCAGCATGATTTGGTGCTACTCTCCTGGTGATCTTCCAACATAACATTTAGTGCAATTAATTAGAAGATTTAGTAAAATGATACTTATATAATTAATTTAATCATCAAACATTATTTAAATTGTTTTCTCTCTTTCTTTTGCTTACAATGTGAGCTGCAGTTCATTGGAACTCCTTACCTAGCCTTTGGCTTCTTCTATAGGAACCAGTTCTGTGCCCCACTTCAGCATTTTGGAAAAGAGGAACCCTGAGGGAGACATTGGACCACCCCTTCCCTTGCTGCCATAAAGATTGCTGGGAAATAATACAAATTTCAGGTTGCCAAGCCTCTGGTTTACTGTCTCTATTTTACCCTGGGTCTTGTATAGACTTTATTTAGGAGAAACTGTGCCATGGTAGTTCCACAGCCAGAGGACCATTGACATGAATTATACTACCAGGGGAGGGTGCTAAGTACCATAAAAAACCTACCATGTTGCACTTTTTTGCAAGCAAACAGAAGGAATGACATCCAGATTTTTTTCTCCCTTTGTATGACCAGCAAGCCAGAATATGGATTCCTGCAAATTCATCCTTACAATTAAGCCTAGAATGTTTGTATGATATATGGACACCATCTTGGCCCATTTTTCTCTCTAAGTATTCAGGTATTGTTCTACATTGGCATAGAGCTAGAAGACAAACTAATTGGAGAGATAAATTGCTTTGTATTTACTTTTCTATGTATTTGTTGTAGTTCTTTCCTTTCACTAAAATGTAAGCTTTCTGAGGGCAGGCCTTGTTTCATCTTTGTCTTTGTACCTCCAGTGCCTAAAATCATGCTTGGGATGTAGTAGGAAATGAACAAAAAGTCACAGAATTAAACAAAACTCCTGCGATTTGCAGAATGTGTCTCTTGGTTCATTAATAGCAACCACACACATTTTTGTAATTTTTTAAAGTTTGCAATATACTTTCTTCACAACTCTGTCACTTAGATATTATCACCATTCTACAAATGAGGAAAGTGAGCTTCTGAGGACTTACTTATCTCTGACTTCATATCTGGCAAATATCTGAAGCAAAAATTAAACCCTTCTCCTTACTCTTAGGCCAGTTGTCTATATACCATACTGCCCATCAAGACTAGACATACTTGGTCTTGTATTATAGTTTTTAAAAGTTGATTTTAATTGGTATGCTTTACTTTTTCATTTTCCTCTCTATTTCCTCCTTTCAACAACACACACACACACACGTGTGTGCATGTATGTAGACATATTCTGAAACTGAAGGAGTTCCTAAGAATGTGATTTCAGGTCCCCTGAACCTACAATTCTTTCTTCAGAGTCAAGGATCAAGGACTGTACCAACTCACTTAAGGTTTGGTCTTAATATTTAAGTTAGTCATACACAAGGAATAAATCAATCAAATGTGCTGCCATGAAATCTCTCTGCAAAAATGTACTTTTTCATGCCTTTAATTGGCTTTGTCAGTAATAATAGTTGACACTTCTGACATTTGCTGACAGCTCACTCTTCCTCCTTCTCATTTCACATAACTCAGATGCCTTCTGATGCTCTTTTCCTTCATCCCACTGCACATATAGAAATGGCTTTGCTCCTTGCCAAAGTTTACCTGTATACATTTATGAGGTATCCTGTTCTGTTTTATCTTCTCAAGGAGGTTGTCTCTTCTACCATCTTCATTCTCTCATTAATCTTCAACATCTCCCTACTAACTGGCCCCTTCTCTACTGCCTACAAACACCCTTATAGTTCAAAAACCCCTCACTTGATCCATTCATTCTTGCTATTATTCTATATTTTTCTCTTTTTGATGGCTAAACTTTTTGAGAAAGCCATATTCAGCTGATGATTTCACTTCCTTTTCCTCTTACTCTCTTAACCCTCTGCAAATTGGCTTTTGAATTCATCATTCAACTGTATTCAGGGAAAAGAGAAGAGAGCCTATGCCAAAGCCTTGGGGGGATACCTATGATTAATGGGTTAAAGGGTTACTGGATTCAAGTTCAGCAGAGGAGACTCAGAAATTGGTCATGTGGTAGAAGGAGCAACTGAAAAGAGTAGTGTTCCAAAAACTTAGAAGAGAGGGTCAAGGAGAAGGTGATATATAATGTCAAAGGTTGCAGGGAGGTCAACAACAACAAACATATATTAAATATCTACTATGTGGTAGGCACTGTGCTAAGTCCCAGAGGTAGAAAGAAAGGCAGCAGATAGTCCTTGTTCCCAAGGAGGTCACAGTCTAATGCTTAGGTCAAGGAGGATGAAGATGGAGAACAGGCCATTACATTTAGCATTGATAACTTTGGAGAGAGCAATCTCAGCCAAATGAGTTAAGACTAACTCTTAAGTGAGTTGGAACAGTCCTTCTTGACTCTCAACTCTGAAGAAAGAACTGTAGTTTCACATGACCTGGAATTACATTCTCTAGCTTTGAGTTGTGGAGCTAGACCAGAGACTGAGTTTCACAGAGAGAACAACTTGGTAGGGCTGTGAACTGTCTACCTACTTACTTCCATGAGTATTTAGAATATATTTGAGTGTCTATTGCTCTATGTGTTTGGCATTATTTTCAGTTCTGGGGAATGAAAAAAAGTACAAAGCCTAGTTTCTTCCCACAAGAATTCTACCACTGAGCTGATAGAATTTTTTTAGAGTAATGGTTAAAAATCACTCCAAACTAACTTTTATTGGTACAAAAATTCCTGGTGAGAAGACTCTCTACTGATGCAGAATGATAAGTATGGTGTCACAGTCTTCATATACGTGTACTTTATCAAGAGAGATGTAGTGGATAGAGTGCTAGGTTTAGCATCAGGAAGACTTGGGTTAAAAACTTGCCTCAAAGTCCTACAATCTAGAAAAATGAAGGGCAAGTCACATGACTCCCTAAAACATCTTTTTCCTCTCTTGTGAAATGGGTCAATAATAATAGTACCCATCTCACAGGATCAAATGAGATAGTGTGTGCAGAACACTTTGCAAAATCTTAATAAAATATATGGAATCATTTGTTATTATTGATATAAGTATCCCAAAGTTATATATTCACCCCAGGATATTTGTGTGCCAGTCACTTAATATGAGCACTTTCTATGTTCCAGGTACTGTGCTAAACTCTAGTGATACACAGAAAGACAAATGTAGCCCCTGTCCTCCATGGGTTCACTTTCTAATGGCGGTGATAGCATGTAACTAGATTTAAATAACAAGTTATGAATAATAAACTAAGTATAAATAAAAGATTATATATACATATCTATATATATCTATATCTTTCTCTCTATCTATATATACATATATATATATATATATACACACACATATATATACAGAGTAGATGGAAGTTCATTTGGAAAGGCACTAACAGCTAGAGGACCTGTGAAATAACTCATAGATGGTGGGATTTGAGATGAATCTTAAAGGAAAATGAGGAAACCACAAGGCAGATGCAAGGAGGGAGAGCATTCCAGACACGAAGGACAGTCAGTAAAAAAGCACCGAGATGTCAGATGGGGTGTCGTTTTTGAGGGATGGAAAGTGGGCCTATAGAGTCAGAGTACAGAAGGCAACAAAATGAGCAAAGGGTAAGAAGGTTGGATAGACAGGAAAGGGTCAGACTGTTAAGAGATTTAAATGTCAAAGTAATGCACTATTGGTGGAGCTGTGAATTCATTTAGTTACTCTGTAAAGCAATTTGGATTTAGGGTCCAAAAGTCACTAAACTGTGGAAATCCTTTGATGCAGCAATACTATCAGGCATATACCTCAAAGAGATTTTTTTAAAAGTCAGGGGAAAGGAACCATGTGTACAAAAGTATTTGTAACAGCTCTTTTTGTAGTAGCAAAAAATTAGAAACTAAGAGGGGAGGGAGAAACGTAGGAAGGAATCAAGATATGGAGAGCTTAAAATGCCAATACCTCATGTTTGATAATGAAGATAATAGTTTGTCTGAACTATTATCTGAACTAAACTCTGAAGTTTATTAAGGAGTGAAGAACGGAGAAGGATAGGATAACCTCAGACCAGAACTTGAGGAATGTCACTTTGGAATTTGAGTGGAAGATGGATGGGAATGGGGAGAGGTAAAGTAGGAAGTCTATTAGAGGAGGTATATTTGATAAGAAGTGATGAAGAGCTGAGCTAAGGTGGTAGTAGAATGAGAAGAGAAGAAAACATATACAAGAGATAGTGTGAAGGTAGAAATGAAAAGATTTGCTAATCGATTATATATATATATATAAATATATATATATATATATATATATATATATATATATATATATATATATATATATATATATATATATATGGTAACCCGAAGTGAGGAGCTGAGAGTGACACAAAAGGCTTTGAGCTTGGGTGACTGGGAAGATAGTGCTATCTTAACTGTGGGGAAATGTGAAAGGGTAAAGGTTTTGGAGATAATATAAAAGTTCTATTTTGGACATATTGAGTTTGAGATGTCCAAAAGGCAGTTAGTCATATGGGACTGTATCTCAGAAGAGTGACTAAGGCTGGGTATGTAGATCCGGGAATCGTCTGCATAGAAACAGTGATTGAATTGATGGGAGTTGATGAGATTTCTAGGTAGAGGGAGAAGAGAAGAGGACAAAATCTTGGTAGGAATCCATAGTTAGTAGGTGTGGCATGGATGAGGGTGCCACAAAAGAGACTGAGAAGGAGCAATCAGGTAGGAGGGAGGAGAGCCAACTCAGAGAAGAGTCACAGCAATTCAGAGAGGAGAGGATATTCAAGAGCAGAAAAGGACCAACAGGGTCAAATGCTTCAGAGAGGTCAAGGAGGAAGGTCAAGACCTTCAAGGAGGTCAAGGTCAAGAGAACGGAGAACTGAGAATGCCATTAGATTGAGCAATTAAGAGATCATTGGTAACCAGAGAGAGCATGTCAGGTGAATGAAGTTGAAAACCTTGTTGCTAATAATTTAGATACAGGAGTAGGGAACCTGAAGCCTCAAGGCACATGTGGCCTGAATCCAAACTTCACAGAACAAATCTCCTTAATAAAAGGATTTATTCTATAAAGCTCGGACTCAGTCAAAAGGCTGCACCCAAGGACCTCGAAGGCCACATATGGCCTCAACGACACAGCTTTCCCACCCCTGGAAACAGGGAGAGGAGAAGCTATGGAAGACCCCTGCATTGTGTGAAATAACTTCTTTGAGGTCTGGAGCAATGCCATTTTTTAAAAACAAGGGAACTCAGAAAAATGTCACACACAGCGTTGCCTAGCACAAACTATCAAATAATAAAAAATACTTGAAGCCACTGAAACTATTGCTATGAAAGATACCTGGGCCAGACCAAGAAACTGGACAAGTTAGACATTGAACTGAGCAGCACTGATCATTTCTTACAAAATTTTTATCTTCACCAAATGTAATTTTTAATACAGAATTCATGACAACTTAATATTTATTCAAAAACACATTCCTTTAACAAACATTTATAAAATGCTTAGGGGGCCCTAAGGAAGGGAGCTAAGTTGAAGTCAGAGGTTCTAACACTGGGGAAAAGGAATCCAGGTGGTTGCTTGATATACAATGTGCAGATGGAAAGAAAGGTTTGTGCTGGAGAATTCTGAATATACAGGGCTGGATTTGTATCCTGATTGTTTTGAAACTTTGGGCCATTAAAGAAGGGGACTAGCCCTTGGGAAGGAGCCCTTCTACATCATTAGGTAATGGTCAATGTCATGAAAGATGTTCTTATATCCAATCAGAGACTCCCTGTGGACCTTGGGCCACCTCCCCAGGAGTTCTGGTTATTGCTAGCCCTGAGGGAAGGTTAATGAAAGATGAGTATACGTCATTTCACCTTCCCACACTAGGAGAATTGATTGGGAAGACCTCAGAGAGGGGTTCTTCCATTAATACATATATACTCTCAGAAGTTCTTTTTCCATTCAACCATTCATTCAATACATATTTCTTGCATGTTGATTATGCCCAAGGCACTGTGTTGCTACTATGGAGGGTAGATTAAAGAACACAGAAATAAAGGATGCTGGGAAAACCTAGAGAATAGCTGTACTTTTATGGAGCTTGCAGTTATGACTCTGTGTGTCCAAGAGAATAGCACAGTTCTACACAGAAGTGATAGCCACATTCACTCAATTTCTGTTTCAGTGAAACTTTCTTCTTGCCATCGCTATTATTAAGAATTCTTATGCCCAGGGAAAACTCAGTTGAAGGGGAAGGGGTATGATTTGTAAACCAAGTAGTCGTGACTTCTCTCTAGAAGAGTAATATTATATAAATCCAAACATCATGCTACTTAATTTCCTTATTGAACATTAAAACAATCATCATCAGTCCGAACAGGAGTGAATGTAAAGTCTCTAGCTAATGGGAAGGCTACAAACCAACATATCAATAAACTATAAGGACATACACATATATACACATGTATACATATATATGCTTATATATGAGGGTGTTATACATAATTTATATCATATGTACAATATATATCACCTATAATTTTTTACGTTATATGTGTATATAAATAAACATATTAAAAAAAAACCTTGGGTAGGTTCTCATCTCTGTTCCTTTATCTCAGTCAGCTTTGGATTGCTCCATTATGTTTGTCCTAGGTATAATAATAAGGGTGAGGTGATTGGTAGAGGGACATAAACCTTTATGCAGCATACTGTTCCTACTTTGAGGTGCCAGTGTTCTCCAGAGACATGCTGAGCTAGCTTCTGGAGGTCATGATCAGGTATCTTGAGGGTGATTTTCCAGGGCTGGGAGATGGTAAAGAGTCAGAAAAGCATATAATGTGGGCTGGTAAAGGGCTATGAAATATGGGAATGACAGACCCATTTTAGGGAGGATGAACTCCCACCTCCCCCATGTCAGTGACCTAGAACAAAGTCCCAGCTGCCCTCCCCTGATTGTGTCTCTATCCCTGACGAATGTAGGACTCCCTGAAAAAATGAATTACTCACTGTGTTTATATAAGGAAGGTAGAGAAAAATCGTGCCAAGGAGCAGCACACTCAGTAGGATTTCCACTTCTAGCTCTTACTCTACAAATGCATCTGCTTCTCAGCCATGAAAGGCTAGGCAAAAGTCTACCTGCATTTTGTTTTCTTTCTGACTGACTGCAAACTTAGAGGTCTGGAGAGGGGTGGTGGAAAGAGTGAAGGCCACAGGTTTCTGTTGGGTGAGTTTTTCCTTATGTTCTTGACATCTTCCACCCATTCCCTTAGGAACTCATCTGTTCCAAACCTACACTAACCCTTTGTAAACCTGTATGGCTTTCAGAGCAAACAACTTCCCTTCAGGGGAGAAATGTTTCCAGACAGCTTTTGCTGAGGTTGAAAGCATTATACAGAGAATCAAGAGCAAAACCTTACAAGTTTTTACTTGCTGTTGAATCCAGGCTCCTGCAGGGCTTCCTTTATAGTCAAGTTAACCCATAAAATGAAAGCAATAATGTGGACCCCCACATTATGGAGATGGCTCTGAGCTTGGCAATAGTGTGATGCCCCTAGAATAATCCAGGCAGGAAACCTCTGGCTTTGAAACAACTGCATCTAAAGCAGTCACTAGTAATTAATGTCACAGAGAAATAGATTCCTAGAACTTGAAATGACCAACAAGTTCACCTACTCTAAGCTGCTCATTCCAAAGATGAGGAAACTGAGACCCAAAGAGAAGTATCTAGTCTCACAACAAGTGAGATGCAAAATCAGGACTAGAATCCGTATCTACAGATTCTTAGTTCAGTGTATATTTTCATTATATTTTCTTTCTCCCTTATATAATTTATGCAACATATATTAAGCACTTACTATGTACAAAACATTAGGTAATACTTTTTTTCAGAGATGGGATATGTGGATCTCACCTAAGACAATAATATAAACAGGTACAATGGGGTTCCATTTACTCAATCCAGAGTAGAAGCTAAGATGTAGGGAAGGAGACTTTGTGGGAGTTTCAAATCAGTTTCCAAATGGAATTGTAGAAGACATGTCCTGGGGTGGACGGGAGGAGGGTGTGAGGGAATAGCTTTTAGACTTTGCTAAAGTCATATAGATAATTAAGTCCTCATTATGTATCAAGAATTATGCTAAGCCCTGACTTCAAGTGGCTTACATTTTAATAGGGGAAAGACAACATAAAAAAAGAGCTGAAAGGGGTGGGGGAAGGAGACAAAATGAGCAAGGTGCCAATGTGGGTACTTCCTCAAATGGAAATTCCAAAGCAAATTCCTCACTGAGAGGCTGTAGCAATGCCGATTTTACCAGGATGAAATGTAGTCTATGAAGCTGTCAGAAATTTGATCATGCCTTTTATCCTTCATCTGATAGGGTATCCAGTAAGATGGGATAAGGAGTTATGGGTCATCTAGCCAGATAACTCAGTTCCTAGAACATTAAGTCTGAAGTCAGGAAAACCTGAGCTTAAATTCAACCTCAGATACTCATCAGCTGTGTGACTTTGGACAAATCACTTAATCACTGTTTGCCTCAGTTTCCTCAACTATAAAATGGGGGTGATGCAATTACAGACACAACATATGTGTGACAACCAGCTTTGATAGACTGGACTCTTCTCAGCAATGCAGGGTTATAAGTCAACCCCAAAAGACTCATAATGGAGAGAGATGTCTACATCCAGAGAAAGAACTGAGTTTGAATCCAGATTGAAGCAAACTACCTGCTCTTTTTCTTGTTTGGTTTTGTTTCCTCTTTCCCATTGTTCATTCTATCTGTTACAATCCTTCTTTATAACATGACTAATGTCTAATGTGAAAGTATTTGCAGATCCTATACTTGATTATATGCCACCATGGGGGGTGAAGGGGGAGAAGGGAGGGAGAGAAAATTTGAAACTCAAGGAAATGTGGAACTTAATCTTGTAAACTAAAAGTAAACAAATTAATAAAGACCAAATTTTTTTTTAAATGGGGGTGATGCAGCACCTACCTACTAGAATTTTTGTGAGAATAAGATGAGATAATAATTGCAAAGCATTTAGCCCAGTGCTTGGCATATAGGAAGCACTATGTAAATATTAGCTATCATTCTTATTGTTATTGAGTTGGTGAGATCTTTTCCCCCTTGTTCTTCTTTTCCCCCATATTTAACAGCTTTGCTGGTTTGGGTTAGGCTTCTGCACAAAGGATATTTGGTGCCCTCTGTCCCCATGCATTCCTAAATATTAGTTGGTTCTTCTATATACTACATTTACAAAATACTTGGGAATATTTTATTAGCTTTTTTATTAGATGAAGTTAAAAGAACTTTACAAGTTTGCAAACAACATCATGGATATATATCAATCGGTTTGCTAGTCTGCAGTCATTCAATATCATAATCAGATGTTGAAGGCAAAGCTACCTAATTCTAAATTCAGTAATTGGCCCATTGAGTCTTGCCCATTGCTGCTGAGGCCTATTCAAAAGAGGCCATAGATTAATGAGACTAGCAATATTCTTCTTGCAAGGAGATGATCAACTAATTCTTTTGAGATTACTAGAGCCAGGAAGGAATTCCTCATTATTTCAAATGGCTTTTCTTATTTCCAGACTTGTTCATTTAAACACTTTAGTTGTTCCTCATAGAACAGAAAACCATAGTATCATGGATGTAGAGCTGGAAGGGAGAGCCGAGATCAACTTGTCCAACCTCTTCATTTTATAAATAAGGAAAATGTGACCCAGAGAAGTTAATAACTTCCTCAAGGTCACACAGTAAATGACAGAGTCAGGATTTTCAACACAGATCCTCAGATACTTACTGGGGGTGTGACTGTGGGCAAGTCATTCAACCTCTGTTTGCCTCAGTTTCCTCATCTATAAAATGAGGATAATAATAGCACCTATCTCCTAGGGTTGTTGTGAGGATCAAATGAGATAATAATTATAAAATATTTAGTACAAGTACCAGGCACAGAGTAAGCACTATAGAAGTGCTAACTATTATTAATATTAATTGCAAATCCAGCAGCTTTTCCATGTGAATTTTGCATTTTCTGGACAGTTTCACAACTCTATCAATCTTTGCATCTCCATCTTAGCCTTGAAAACCTCTGCTATCATTAGATAGCATTTAGAGATTTGTCCACCCAGTCTGATAAGCTTCTTGCCTAAAGTCCATTTGAATTACTCTATATCAATTTATATTTGGGATCCAAATAATGATCTATTAGAACATTTAAAAAATTTCCTAGTTTCCTACAAAGTGGTAGAGAATGTTGAGTACATCAAAGGAATTAAGAAAATATTTATGAAATTGATATGGTCTTTGGAAGAGACCTTGAAATATCATCACATCCATCCCCCTGCCTAAATGACACAAATCCAGTGTCTACCCTCATCCATCACAAGAAAGAGAAGTAGTCAGTACTTTTAGTATTAAGTATAGGGTTGGAAGGATCTTGAAAGGTCAGAGAGTTGTTCCTCTCCCTTCAGGCTAAGCCTCACCTGAACCATTCCAGAGAGATAAGAATCAATCTCATTTTTTAAAAAGCTTGCCAGAGGACAGTCCACAATCTCTCTTGTTAACTCCTTTTAATGTTTTAACAGCTCTCATGTCAAAGGAAATCCCCTGTATATCCATTGAAGTTTCATTCAGCAAATACAGATTGAACTCTTGCTCTGTTTATGGCACTGAGCTAGGTGCTATGGGGGACACAAAGACATATGAGACATTCATGGCTCATTCCCGCAAGGAGTTTAGAGTCAATCTAGCAGGAGACATGAGACATGCACAAATTACGTATGGCAAAAGGCAGGATGTGATAAATGCTGGATGAATGGTGCAAACAAAGGGATAGAGGAGCATGTGACCGTGGTGTTACAGAGGCAGCATTTCTGCTTAGAATGATCAGGGAAGTAATTATGAAAGAAATGGAACTGCAGTTGGGCCTTGACTGATATGTATGTGTGTGTATATGTATGTATGTGTGCATATATATACTCACACACAGAAACATACATACACATGCACACACACATATATACATACAAACACACAGACGTGTATAGATATGTATATGAATTTTTTTCAGTTTCAGATACTTTTGCTTCCTCCTCTCCCACTCATTGAGAAGGTTAAAAAAAACCCCAATATATTTATAATCATGCAAAAATTTGGGGGTAAGGCATTTCAGAGAGTGGGACTCACAGGCAAAAGCCTTGGTAATAGGAAAGGAGAAGTGAATACTTAAGGAATAGTGACTGTACCAGATTGACTGCAATGAAGGGTTCATGAGCCGGGGGTATTGGGGGAGGGGTCATGCTGAAAGCCTAGCTACTGCCAGATTGTGGAAAACCTTGAACTCCTGGGTACAGAATTTAGATTATTTAAATAATTGATTGGGGAAATCACTGAAGGGTTCCAATTAGTGGAATGTCATGGTCAGAGTGGTGCTATATGGTATAGAAAATTAATCTGGATTAGATGAGGGATAGTCTGGAAATAGGGAGACTATTATGAGACTATTAAAATAGTACAGGAATGAGGTGAGGGGATCTGACAGAACAGAAAATAAGGGACAAATTCGAGAGCCATTGGAAAGAAAGAATTGATAGGTTTTGGTTAATGGTGACTAAGAAAGAGAAGACAGTGGAAGAAGGGAAGTTAGGATGTTCCAATGAAAAGAACTATGAATTTAGAGTAATAGAACATGCCTCTATTGCCTACTAACTGTGTGAGCTTGGGAAGGTCACTTCCTATGGGCTTCAGTTCCCTCATCTGAAGAATAATGAGATTAGATGATTTCTACGGTCCCTTCCAACTTGAAATCTATGATCCTATGATTATTATAATATTTCAAACTTGGGTAACTCAGACGATGGTTCCCAGAAATTCATAGAAATATGAATGTTAGGGGATGCAGTTAGCTTTTAAGAGAGAATAAGTTAGGTTATGTACTTTCTTGAAAGGCTAGCAATAAAACATATTAACACGTGCTCCTTTAGCCAATAGAATCAATCAAGTTCAGTACCTAGTGGGATAGAATAATTAGTTCAAATAAGAAATTATTAGATTGAGTTTTCTCTCCTACAGATACACAATGGTCACATCTCAAGTGAGTCCCATCCTTCCCCGGCACAACTTTGCTCTCTCCCAAGGATACTCCCCAGCAAGGCTGGGAACAAGGCTCTAGGTGAAGTTGTTATTTTGAGGGAGGAAGTAAGATCATAGAATTATAGAGGTAGACCTAAAGGATTCTTTAGAGGTGCTCCAGTTCAATCACTTCATTTCCAGGTGAGGAAACTGAAGCTAGAATAATTAAGAGACTTTCTTAAGTCACAGAAGTAGTAAACATCAGTGGTAGTATTTGTAATTTTTTCTTTTTCTCTTTATTATTCTTTTCTTTTTAAATTTTGAGTTCCAGATTATCTCCCTTCTTCCCACTCCTACTCCACCCACTGAGAAGGCAAACAATGTGATATTAATTATATATGTAGAATTATATAAAACATATTTCCATATTAACCATATCACAAAAAGTGAAGTAAGGAAATGTTACTTGCACTCAGAGTATCTCTCCGGATGTGGATAGCACTTTTTCATCATGAGCTTGGACCAAGCAGAACTGAGAGGGAAAATACAGTGTCAGCACTCTGTCTGTCTGTTCTGTTTGTGCTGATGTTACTTTGTCAGACAGAAGCATTCTGTCTGTTGATTTGTATTTGTGTTACTTTGTCAGACAGAAGTCTATTGATTTGTGTTGATTTTTCAGATAGAAAGTGAACTAAAATGATAGTGCCAGCAATGTGTGTAAATATTGTAGCCCTGTTGAGCTTTGATTTCCTAGAAACAGAAACTGTGAAGAGCTTGGAGTGGAGCAGTCCTTGTGAGCTGCCATATGGAACAGGAGCAGAGAGCTGCCTACCTGTGAATCCAGGCAAAAGTCAGGTGAATCCAGGCAAGAGCTGGGAGTGTGGAAGAGGAGCCATGGGGTTTGGAAGTCAGCCTTGAGTTAAGATGAAAGGAGACTTTACTTGGGTACTCTGTGCTGACTGATGATATTGTAACTTACTTTGACCTAGGGGTGGATGTCCTTTGCACTTTCAAGTACCCCTTAAGGACCATTGGCTTAAGAATGATTGGAAGCCAGTTTCCAATCAAGATCAAAGAAGAGTTGAGAGGGGTACTTTATATTGATTGAGGAGACTGTGACTTACTGAATGATTTGTTTTGTTTAAGACTATGTGGCCACCTTAATAATAAGTTATTATGTTAAATTGTTGTTAATGTTGTGCTTTAGTTTCTTGAATGTTTTGCTTTTGTTTGTTGCTGAATAGAGAGTTCACTATAATATACAATTAGTTATTATTAAAGTTATTCACAGCAGCAGTCCTCAGGAGAACTGCTCATGATTGACTTTACAAGTGCCAGCAAAGGGTCTCTTTCTGAAAGTTGTCTGATCCCCTTATCATCTTTGGGCTGAGAGCTCCAAACACTGCTGCTGTTGTAGCTGCTATTGCAGCTGCCTCCAAGGCCTACCCCCTGGTTCTTATGACTACTCTCTGGCCTCCATCCACCCTGGTGTTATAGACTTCTGTTGATCTTCCAGTTGTCTTTGGCTGGGGAAATGGCTCCCTCTGACCTTTTATTGATTCTACTGCTGAAAAATTTGATCTGAGGCATTATTTTAAAATTGTTTTTGGGGAAAAGTTGGGAGAGTTCAACTGGATTCTGGCTGGTATTCTACCATCCTGGATCTGTCCTCTCCAAGTGGATTCAGAGCTGGTATTTGAAACTATGTTCTCCAGTTCCAAACCCTGTACTAGAGGGAGACCTCACCTTCTAAGAAAGATTAAATAAAGAAGAAAGCTAGGTCAGAGCTAGGTAAACCTACAAGTTTAAATGATAAACTAAGTGGAAAGGAAGAAAGATTGGGGAGGTCCAACTTGATGAATTTGAGTGATCTCAGTAAAGTAGGAGATGAGGTCATTTACTAGGGATGAGGGAGGGATGACCCAAATCTTTTGATTGATATATCAGAAGATCAAGGGGGAGAGGGACCAAAGTTTCTAGTAAGCATAGCTTTGAAATGATTGATTGCAGCATCCAGTCTGGAAAGGAGGCAAAATAAAGCAAAACAGCATTAGAGGGTTGGAAAAATGGGAAATAATTGATGTTCTGACCATATGTTATAATCAATCATTAAGCATTGTGCTAAGCTGTGGGGATATAAAGAGAGTCAAAGGACAGATACCTGCTCTCAAGGACCTCAGAGTCTAATAGGGGAGACAATATGAAAAAAAAAAACCAAATGGTATGCAAGCAAGCTATATACTGGAAAAAAAGGAGGTGGAAGAGAAAGTCCTGTAGGTATGATGGAATAAAAAACTATGTAGGCAATAAGAAGGTTGAGGACAGCGAGGAGAAGCTCTCATTTCCAAGATTTTAGAAGATAAAAATATTCTTATTAAAGATGAGGGATAAAATGAGACTATTGAGTACCTCCAGTGGAGTAGAGATGAACATCGTTGAATTAGAAGTAGATGGTCTTTGAGATGAAGGTGACAGAGGGACCACTAGGATAGATATGGAAGTCACTGAATTTAATGACAACAGACAGAACAGAGGACAACTGTCATCATATGTTAAAGCCCCTAGGCAAGATGGAAATATCTCCAGGAGCTGGTAAACTATGGCTATGAGGATGTGGCAGAAACATGGACTAAAAAGGGGGAGATTTCATTGAATGTTGGTAACATAATTATCTGAAATTGGTATTGGATGATGATAGAACTGAAAACTTTAGTGAGCTAGAACTTGCTTAGTTTTAGAAGGTAGTGTTTGAACTGTGTCCTGAAGAGATCAAGGGATTCTATGAGACAGAAGTGAGGAGGGAGTGCTCTCCCACCATAGGGGAATGGAAAAAGGGCTGAAGACAGGAAACAGAGGAACCAAAGGAAGAACAATATTCCTAGATTCCAGAGTGAAGGAGAGGGAGTAGTGGCCAAAGATCCTGGAAAGGTAGGTTGGGACAAGTTTGCATAGGGCCTTAAAGCAAAATAAAGAAGACTATGCTAGAGAAAACAGGAAGTCAGTGGAGTAGATTGAGAGATGTGAGTGACATGGTAAGATCCATGCTTAAGGAAGACCACCTTGGCAACAGTATATAGAGATGGACAGAAGTGGAGAGAGACAGAAGGTATCGAAAGTGGAATGTATCCCCTTGGGAGGTAGTAGGGTCCCTGTGACTTCAAGAAAAAGTCAGATGACCATGTTGAATTTGGTTTGTAATGAGGTATAGTTGAATTAGATGACTTCTGAGATCCCCTCTGACTCTGAGATTCTGAGATAGAAGGTCCCTCAGGTCCTCCTTCAAAATCTATATGCTCTTATTACTTAAAACACAACTCAAACATGCTTGGTTGCCTAGTGACCTAGTATTGAAGCCCATGACAGATTAGAAGCAGCAGATGAAAAGATGGGGAATGGCTTTTGCTAGTCAAGCACACTGATAGTATAAACAAGTTTTATATCAAGGGGACAGAAAGACTATAAAAGACAACAGGAACTGTAATAGCAGAGTAGCTTGTGGATAATTAGCACAGGGGAATCCAGCTGCACACACCTCAGGACCCTTTTATGTTATCATGATGAAGAGCAGAAAAGCAGAATCTCAAATCTGTCAGCAATCTTAGAAGCCATCTAGTTCAATAAGCACCTGACCAAGAATTTCCTCTATATGGAGGAAAATCAGGTAGGGCAGGACAGTCTAAGCTTTGCCTCAGGGTGAGAATACACAAATGACAGCATGGATGCTTTTCTTAAGAAGAGAGGCTAAGGCAGAGACAGATGGTAAGACAGTACCGGGGCCTAACAGGGACTGGATGGTGAAAAAGAGGGCCCTCATCAGGAAGAAGTTCGACTATAGTCTCTGTCTCCATCTTCCAAGTAGAGAGGGCAGATGGTAGGAATCCAACCTGGTAAGAATGTAGGGGCTGTTCCAGTTCTGATGTGAGAACAGAAACCCAACTTCAGTTCTGATCCTGGCCATTTGGTCTCCTTTGTGATGACACCAGTGGTCCATCAAAGGCCACCTAAAAGTATGTTCCACCCAAGGCAGAGAGGCAGCCTGAGTTCCATCAGGAGGCTTAGAAATCACCCTTAATTCATGATCACCTGAGGGAGAATGGGGCCCCTTGGCACAATCTTTCCAGGACATCACAGCTAATTAATGACAGAACCAGACTCAGAATCCAGGCCTCCTTACTCCCTATTGAATGTTCTTTCCATCATATAATTATTTGCTCTCTGGGCTTTATCTTTCTAGATGCTGGGGTTTTTCTCTGGGACAAACTCAAAACCTTTGTTGAATAATAAATATAATTATGCGTTACATGTGTTTCTGTCTTTCCCCATTCAAGCTTTTCACTCCATTACAGAAGCTATTATGAGTAGATTGGTTTTTTTTTAAGGGTTTTACTTCTATGGTAGTCATTGTCCATACCTGGTTGTTGTTTTTTTATTGTTTGTTTGTTTCTTCTGGCTGGAAATTGATTTTTTGAGGGTTTCTCCTCTCTGTTTTCTAAGGGAAATAAACCAAGATTATAAGTCTTCAATTCCCATCCCTCACCCCCACTCCACAGAGTTTCAGTTCTTACCTAGTGTCATCCTACTAGCCTCGATTTTCAGTTGATCTATTTAAGATTCTACATTTGGTTTCTGCTTGCCATTGATTGATAGCTTCTCTTCCATATTCTGGTCACTATTGTTTCTTTGTTAGTTAAAAAAACTTTCGTATCACTGTCCTAAAATTATTTTTTCAATAATGAGCTAATGGTGTTTCTGATTTCTGAATGGCAGGAGATGCTACTCAGTAAATGGTGGTTCCCTGAATTTAACAATGCAATCATTTATAATAGAGCAGAGTCCCATCTTGTGGAATACTGCTAGATATGCCAGAAAATCACAGCTTCCCAATTGCTTTGAATCATTCTTCAGTGCTCTCCAGGATAAAGGAAATGTTTCCAGATTATGAATATGAAAGATGAAACATTATTACTTAAACTGTGTTGTGTGCATGTGTGTCTTTAAAGAAATCTAGTTTTTGAATGGATGGAGTACAAATCTTTCTATTGTAATTCTCAATTTTAAACTAATCCAATTGCCATTCTTTTTTCAAACATGCCTCTGCTCTTGTGAAACTGGGGAAAAATACTTACCAACTACTTCCTTGACAACTATGGGCTTTTCCCAAATACCATTATTTCAACCTCAAGCAGCCATTATAATGGTTATTAACTAATGGGATATTTACTGAAGTTGGTTTTCTTTCTTCTTTTCTTTCAGAAAAAGGCACAGGGGGACAAGTGAAGAAAAGCTGGAGACAGGAGTATTCCATTTGAAATCCATGATTAAAAAGCCTAAAAATTCAAACCAACGTTAAAAAAACTGTTTTATTTTAATACTCTGGAAGGTTTCAGTGAACTCCATTATTTTCACTCACTATTTGCTTGAATAATTTAGGCAAGAAAGCTAAATTATACATAAAGTGTACAGTTAGAAGAAAAAGTTCATGCACAGCCCCAGGCTATAGCCATCCCCTAATGATGTCTGAAGTCAGTGGAAAAGAACTCGTTAGACTGAGAGTAATTTCTCAGGGTTTAAATTTTTTTTTCTTAAAGCAATAATGTTCTTATAAAAACCTGACAAATAATACACTAAAAGAAAAGCCACAAAAGAGAGTGTATGGTTAAGGCCCTAGCCCTATAAACTTTCATTTAATTTTATGTAAAGACTGGCTTTCCATAGACTGCATAATAGATGGTTGTTGGCAGTCTTGAGTGATCTGATTAAATAGGGAATATACATGTCTTGATTGAATATAGTTGCTATTTGGCCTCATCAGAATTCTGAAGTTTGCAGAGTTAAAAAGAGATGCTTCAGGGCTCAGAGTCAAACCAAAATCGACTGTGAAAAGGGTTACGGGCATCCACTCAGCACACAGTCATTTTATCAAGTGGTTGCAACTTGCTAGGGTATTGTATTTAAGGAGCAACTCATATCATTAAACATTTACGGGATTCACTAAAATTTTTACATTCTCTTTAAGTGTGACAACAGAGAATCCACCTGCTGGAAAATGACTAGAATACCAAAATGTTACAAAGGCCCTATCCTTTGATTTCTGAGTTGGGTCCTTTCCTTTGAGTCACAGGACATCACAGAACCTTTTTGTTGGGAAGACTGTTGGAAGATCACCTGGTCCTGGTCTTCATTTTCAGGTGAGGAAACCGAAGTCAAGATGGGAAGGAATTTGCTCAAGGTCACAGAGAAAGCAGTGGTGAAATTGGGAGAAAAACCCAGTTCTCTACTTCTTGTTATGACTGTTCTTCTCCTGGCATGACTAGAGCCCAAAGGGAAGTTTCCTGGTACCTTTGACCTTCAATAAACCACAGCTGAACTTTCCAGGAATAGTAAGCAGGCTGTGATGTTCAACCCTATCAAAATTTACCAAGAGTGGTTTATCACCCTCAGTCTCCACCTTCTGATCAGAGTTTCGACTGGGGCCAGAAAAGGGCGAGGAAGTTTAATCACACTCTTTTTCAGAGTCCTTTGTAAAGCATTAATAATTTGCCTGTGATATTAGCAATTTTACATCTTATACTTATACCATTTTGTCACATTAGTTTAATATTACCATCATGTAGTTTTGTATTAATGTGATACAGAAAGTAAAATTAGGTGTGTACTTTTCATATTGTTATATTGGAATCTAGTACCTATGTGACACTAATACTATTCCAATTCCATAAAATATACAGTTTCTAATATAAAGACGGTTTTATATTGCTAGCACAAGAATGCAGATTATTCCCTCTCTAGAGCAAAGAAAGGCAGGGTGACTGACTAAAATGGTCTCCTAGCCTAGGCTGCTTTAGAGGAAGGAATCTATGAGTAATAAGAATAATAAAGGGAATTATTAGTATTAATAACAAGAATAGCTCACATTTATACAGTGCTTTAAGGTTTACAAAATACTTCCCTCATAACACCCTAGAAGTTTCTCATGTTTTTCAAATGAGCTCTGCATAACAACCTGAACCCATCAATGTTTTATCTCCCATGTTTACTTAATGCATTTTCTCCACTTTGGATTTCTCTTTCCTACCTAGTTTTGAGGAGAAAGTCTGCATGTGTTTTCTGTCAACCTACCATCCCCTGGAAGGGTGACCTTTTCCCTTCCCTACCCCAAGCAGACTACTCTGGTTGGCACAGGCTACAGGAGCTACTCTCAAGGTTTGGTCAGAGTAGCTGAGGAGATGTGAATATGCTGCTTTGCTATAAATTCAAGTAAGATTGCCTAAGAGGATTTTTAGCTCTTTAGCCCAAGTTGACTACTAAGATAAAAGGTTCTTCTGACCCCATTCAGAACTCTACTTAAAATGGAAGGAAATTATTGTAGTAAATTTAGAAAATCTGAAGTCACTGTGTGACTTTGGCTAAGTCTTTAACTTCTCAGCTGAGGATATCATCACAGATATAAATGTATGATTGTAAAAGTAGGTGGGGTGGCCATGTAGCAAAAGTCAGGGTAACCAGGGAGGAGCTTGAGGGCTTCATTACTGACTGCAAGAGCAGAAGATCTAGAAGTAAGGATCTAGCTTGGGTGTACTATTTAGAGGATATGTGGAGGGATATGGATAAGTGTTACACAGGATGGTCAGATATGGATGGTTATGCTCAGAAGCAAATTCCCATATTGATAATAAAAATAATAACCAGAACTTATGTAGATCTTTAAGATATGCAAATCCCTTTACAGATAGCTCATTTTATCTTCAAAACAGTTCTGGAAGGTGTGTGCTATTATCATTCCCACTTTACAGCTGAGGAAACTGAAGCTGATAGGGTTAAAGGAATTGCCCAGGGTTATACATCTATTAAGTGCCTGAGCTGGTTTGAACTCAAGTCTTTCTGACTCTATGCCTCGTCCTCTATCCACTGGACCACCTAGCTGTCTATGATGAATGAGAAAATAGGTTGGTTGAAGTGTCAAAGTATGAAGTGCTCTATCATGCTGACAGAATGGAAGTATTTCTATATATCAGACCTAAGGCTATTAGTTATTTAGTTCTCAATTTTTTTTTTTTTGCTTTTGACTGGTAAACTTTAAACCATTAGTTTAGTTCTGAAATTGGCTTACCCTGTTTTCTTTATACTTTCTGAGTCATATGAGAGTGATTTATCACTTGAACTCTTGATTGCAAAACCTTCTAGGTAGTAGTTTTCATTAAGAAATAAATATTGCCAAGCTTACTGTTAAAACCCAAGCTCTAGTGTGTCCTAGAAGTGTGTTTCTATACTGGAAAGCCTTTATTTAAGTATCCTAGTATGCTTGCTATATAAGAGTCAGCCTAGTTAAGTAAAGAGAGGTTTAGAACAGTAGATTGGTCACTAGCTCATTGATGCCTACAATATTTTCTCTAAGATGAATGGGGAAGCTAGATATGGCAAGGCCTGCATGTTATCATACATGCAAAAAATATAAAGACAAACAACTGAAAGACCTAGGAATTCTTTTTTTTTTTTTTACAATTTAACAAATGCTTTATTAACTTCTGTTTTACATCATTCATTTCCGCCAGATTTTGAGTTACAATCATTTTCCCCCCATTATTCCCCTACCCAACCTCCCTGAATAGCAGTCCCACAAGATATCGCTTCCTCCAATCTGCTCTCTCCCATACCTTCTCCCATACCCCCATCGACTTTTCCATTAGAGGAAGATGAATCTTTGTGTCCCAATGCCTGCACATCTTATCTCCCAATTATAGGCAAAAGAGTATTAATAATAGTATTTCTATATATATTTGAAACATTTAATGTTACGACCTCGAATTTCAGATCCATTTCCTTCCTCCCTTGTCACCCATTCCCTCTGGGGAGATAAGTAATTCAGTATATGTTGTACATGTCTAGCTATGCAAAACATTATCATAGTAGATATATTGTACAAGGCTGCTTATAATTCCCTCCCACTCATCCCACCCCCCACCTGGTCCATTCCCTACATGATCCTGTCCCTCTTCTATAGTGGGTACTTCCAACCTCCCCTCATCCCAGGGATGCCCTCCCTTCCATCATCCCTCCTCTCGTCCCCCTTCCCCCTATCCTGCTGCAGGTTGAGATATCCCATTTAGTATGTATGTCATTTTCTCCCTGAACCAAATTCAATGTGAATGTGGTTTTGGCTTTTTAGCCTTCCTTATTCTCCCCCTCCTTTGCAACCACTTCCCCTTGCTTCTTCTACATGGGATAGTTTACCCTACCCTGTCTCTCCCCATCTCCTCTTGCCACTTTCCTCTCTCACCTCATAATTTCATCCCTTGAGTATTCTCCCTTCCCAACAAATTCAACCTATGCCCTCTATCCATATATAACTGTAACCATATACACACACATTCACATATGTATTCATATGACCACACCCCCTTCTACCATTATTTTCATAGTGAGAAAGATATCATCAGTCACAGTTATTGCTTTTCCATATAGGAATGTAAATAGTTCAACTTTGATAAGTTCCTTTTGATTTCTTTTCCTGATTACCTTCTCAGGCATCTCTTCCTTCTTGTGTCTGGATGTCAAATTTTCTATTCAACTCTGGTTTTTTTCTCAAGAATGCTTGAAAGTCCTCTATTCCACTGAATGACCATATTTTCCCCTGAAACAAAATACTCAGTTTTGCTGGGTAGGTGACCCTTGGGTTCATTCCCAGTTCTTTTGCCCTCTGGAATATCATATTCCATGCCCTTCGATCCCTCAGTGTAGAAGCTGCCAGGTCCTGGGCTATTCTGATTGTGTTTCCACAATATTGAAATTGTTTCTTCCTGGCTGCTTGTAGTATTTTCTCCTTGATCTGGGGATTCTGGAACCTGGCTATAATATTCCTGGGAGTTTTCTTTTTGGGATCTTTTTCAGGAGGTGATCGGTGGATTCTTTCAACCTCTATTTTGCCCTCTGGATCTAAAACATCAGGGCAATTTTCCTTGAGAATTTCTTGAAGGGTGATTTCTAGGTTCTTTCTTTGATCATGGCTTTCAGGTAGTCCAATAATTTTTAAATTGTCTCTCCTGGATCTATTTTCCAGGTCAGTGGTTTTTCCCATGAGATATTTCACATTGCCTTCTAATCTTTCATTTGTTTGGATCTGCTTAACAGCATCTTGATTTCTCATAAAGTCACTATCTTCCATTTGCTCCAGTCTAACTCTGAAGGAATGAATCTCCTCAGTGAACTTTTGAGATTCTTTTTCCATCTGGCAAATTCGACTTTTTAAGGCATTCTTCTCCTCACTGCCCTTTTGGGCCTCCTTTGCCATTTGAGTTAGTCTATTTTTTAAGGTGTTGTTTTCCTCAGTCAGGCTGTTGACCCTCATTTCATACTTTTCCTGCATCCTTCTCATTTCTCTTTCCAATTTTTCCTCCACTTCTCTTATTTGATTTTTAAAGTCCTTCTTAAGGTCCTCTATGGCCTGCAACCCGCTCATGTTTTCCCCTGGGGCTTTTGGAGCAGGACTTCTGACCTCACAGTCCTTTTCCCGCTCTATGCCCCCAAAATACGAGTCTAGGGTTGCATTTTTCTGTTTCCTTTGCCTTGGCATGTTGCCACTTAATTGCTTGACTTTTGGGCTTGTTGCCACACTATGGCTTTAAGGCCAGCTAGAGGAATTTTCGTCCCGAACGTGTGGGGGGCAACTTCCGTTTCTGGTAAGCTGTAAACCCACCCACAACTTCCACCCTAGATCACAATCCAGACCCAGGGAGGTTAAAGCAAGAGCGATTACCCCCCAAGCCTGATCGCTGGATATCCCCACGATTTGTAGGTTGGGAGCCGGAAATGCCTATGAAAACTACAAAATGGTGAGTCTCCGCAGTGGCTTCTAGCCCCCAGGGGAGGGAGCTGATGCATTCCCCAAATACAGGTCCCAAAGTCCATAGGACACTAACCTCTTACTTTGTCCTAGGCATGTCTATGTTGATAATTCTGGAGTTGCCACAGCTCCTGATGTTCTGGGGTTCCTCCAGCTGGCTTCTGGCCCTGCTGCCCTGGGGCTAAAACCTCGGCTCACGCGGACCTGGGCTCGGCTCCGCTGGGCTCCTGCGCTCTGTGCGTTGCCGGCTCCCAGACCTCTGCGCTGGTCCTTCCTGCAGGGCTGCTGGGCTGTCCTCAGCGGGAGGTTAGCTTCTCTGTGTCGTTCTGTGGGTGCTGGGGCTCCAGAAGTTGTTCAGAGTCCTTTTTTACATAGTTTGTGGGGAATCTGGGGGCAGAGAGGCTTGGACGAGTTGTTTCTACTCCGCCATCTAAGACCTAGGAATTCTGATCACCATAATGATCGATCACAGTTCAAGAGGACTAATGATGAAACATTTTCTGAAAGAGGTAAAGGACCCAAAGCATGGAATGAGTTATATGTGTTTTCGACATGACTATTGCAGAAGTTTGTTTTGCTTAACTATACATGTTTGTACCAAGGGATAGAAAGAATGATACATCTCCCAGAAGAAACTTTTTTTAAAAACTTAAAAAACTTGAATACCATGTGCAGGAAATAATACAAAAAACTTGCTTTGAACTTTTGAATATAGACAACAATTTTAGACAACAGAATGGATAAATGTTATACAAGATTGTCAGAAATGGATGGATGATTCCATGCATTCCATTAGAATATAGACAACAAATTGCCCATTTACATGGGCAACTTTCCTTCAAATGAGGGATTGTCTCTGGTGGAACTTTGTGAATTCAATGCCATGTCAATGCCATGCCAATAGATAGGAAATTCCTAGTTAGTGATATGGGAGCCATTTAAAAATAAAGCATCTATGTGTTTCAGCTCATTGACTCAATAGAGCAAAGGTCAAATGAGACCAAAAACAAACACATCACATATAATAATAGCTCTGACCCAATCTACTTAAATAAGTAGTTGTTGCTGAAAGATGCAAAGCAGCTAAAAGTGAAGACATTGCTTCTGATTATAACCATTTCTTTTTCTTAATTGGTGCCTTCTGTTCTTTCACTAAATTCTTTCCCAAATATTTCCTTGTCCCCACTCCTATCAAGACATTCTTACACAAAGGCTTAAAAAAACAAACAAAAAATATGTTTTGCAAAATCAGTCAACACATCAGCCATGTTTGATAGTGTATGCCACAATCCATACCTATAATCCTTCACTGTTACGAACAAGGGAGGAAGGTGTATTTTCTTGTCTCTTTTCTGGAAGAGTCTGGTTGTTACGAATGTATCATATGCATTTTTGTTTTATTTCTCTTTCCAATTATGTTGTTGTTGTGGTTTTGTTATGGCTTTCCTGGTTCTATTTCATTCTTTACTAATTTAATATTTTCCCACATTTCTCCAAATTTTTATTTTCTCATAGCTCAGTAACAGTTGATTATATTCTTGTGTTCAGAAGTTCTCCAAAGGATGAGAACTAACTTTGTAAATTTCTAGTTCTTTCTCCTTCAAAATGCTGCAATTAATATCTTCATTCACATATATGTATATGAACTTTCTTTTTGTTTCTCCTCTTTGGTATACTTACCAAACAATGGAATATATGAATCAAAGGATATAGGTATTTTAATTACTTTTCTTGCCTAATTCTAAATTACTTTCCAAAGTGAGTAGACCAATTCACAACTCTACCTGCATTTGCATGTCAAGATGTTAGCTCTTTCAACATTTACCTATTTTGTCCTTTTTTATCTTTGACAATCTGAAGCATATAAGGTGAAACCTCAGGTTTGCTTAGTTTGAATTTCTCTTATTTTCGGTGATTTTGTAAAAACCCTATCAAATGGATGGCCATAGGTTTGACTTTTTTGGAAAATTGTTGATAGCCTTTGACCACCTATCTGTTGGGTAACGTCTCTACCCTACTGTCAGGTGCTGATTACTTCTGAGGACTTGTACATATACTTTCTTAAGATAAGATTCATTCATAGGATGTATCTCTCTTTCCCCCATCCCCCTCTCTTTTGGAGAAAGTAATCTCTTACTGTGCCTTTTTTTCCGATTTTAAAATCCCTGTTCACCACAGATACAAACACTACTCTTCTCTCCCTACCCCTCCATCAACATGGTAGTATTCTTTATTGGCACACTCTGATATCCCCTTTAAGGAAGAGACCTTTACAATCTCTCATTCTAGGCATTTATCCCTTTTCTTCCACAGCCTCCCCACCCCCACATTCTTTTTGAGAGATTAAGGAAATTACTATTTCTTCTCTGTTTACCACTGCCTAGGTCAGATACATCTCTAGTCCTACCTACTGTGCTTCTTGATTCCTTTTCTGCTTAAGTGATTTCCCATTATATTATTCCTCTCACAAAAGATATTTCTACTCTAAGGGGTGAGGGGATTGGGCTTTCATTCAAAGAATATCAATTTAGTTTTTTTTAATTCTTCCTCTCTTCTAAATCTTTAAGATTCTACTAAATTGTTAGGTCCTTAGAACTCCTTTGCACTTTCACCCCCCTTTGTTCTTTTTTTGATCCCTCTATCCATTTTCTTTTGCTTTCAATAATAGCGAAAAATAGAAGAATTGGTTTAATATAGCTTAACCTTTTATGATAGTTGTATTTATTTATCTTTCTTTTGTATATCTTAATTAGAATGTTTGCAAGAAGAATTTTCTGTTCACCTTTTTGTTTGTTTATTTTGCAGACATGCTTCAAAAGCACCATTCCCCTAGCCTCCTTCATTGATGATTAGGATCAACTTTTCAGGATAAGTTTCCTGGGTTGAAACTTGAGATCCTTTGCTTTTTGGAATATTTTATTTTATTCTTTTCCTGAAATTTGTCATCGTTGAAAGATAATCCTAAATTTTTAAATGATTTTTTTTATAGCTGAAGTCCTTTCTCCTGACTCTCTTAAAAATGTACTGATAGTATGAAATTTAACCATTGCATGCCTTGGAGTTTCAAATGAGGAATTATCTCTGGTGGAACTCTGTGAATTCAATAAACTAGGAATTTGTTGTCTATATTCAAAAGTTCAAAGCAAGTTTTTTGTATTATTTACTGTACGTAGTATTCATGTTTTAAAAATATTTCTTCTGGGAGATATATTATTCTTTTTATCCCCTGGTACAGACATGTATAGTTAAAAAAAACAAACTTCTGTATTGCTCATGTCAAAAAACATATATAACTTATTCCATGCTTTGGGTCCTTCACCTCTTTCAGAAAATGGGTAGCATATTTCGTCATTAATCCTCTTGGATTGTGGTTGATCAGCATGGTTATCAGAATTCATAGGTCTTTCAAAGTTTTTCGACGTTACAATATTTGTTATCATTTTTAAAATTGTTCTAGTTCTGTTGACTTCACTTTTCATCACTTTATATGTCTTCCCAGGTTTCTCTGAAACCATTCCTTCATCATCACTTATAGAACAATAGTATTCCATCACATTTCTATACCATACTTTGTTCAGCCATTCCACAAGTTGTGGGCACTCTGTCAGATTCTCATTTTTGCCACATCAAGAAGTATAAATATTTTTGTATGTCCTTAGAATTTATTCTGTCTAGGATTAAACCTATCCTGAATGTATTGTATCTCTAATTCCCCCTTCTCCCTTTCCACCTTTCCCTCCTATTTCCTTATTGAATGAGATTTAATTTTGTAACCAACAGTATGTATGGTTACGTGTATGTGCATATACTTTTCCCTCCTTTAACAAGTTCAGATGAGAGTGAGGTTCAAGTGCCTGCTGCTCTCTCCCACTCCCTCCTCCATGTTTGTATAGATGAACATAATGATTGAGATAAATTTTCCTAACCTTTTTTCCTTTCTCTCCAGTGTTTTCCTTTTCCCATCCCTTTGTTTTTCTTAAGATGATCAAAGCATAATAGAACCACGTCCAGGCCTTCTGTCTGTATTACATTCCCTTTATAACCCCAATCATAATATATATAGTTCAGGGGGACGTATGTATCATTTCTACTTTAGGATGTAAACAATACATCTTTGTTTACTGTATTGTTATTTATATTTATTTTTATTTTTAGTTTACCTTAACGCCTATGTTTGAACTTCAAAGTTTCAAAACTTTGGTATTTTCATTAGGAATTCTTGGTAGTTTTCTCTTTTATTAAATAGGCATTTTTTTCTCCCTGTAGCATAATATGTTTTTCTGGGGCAAATATTTCGGCTATAAGCCTATATCCTTTGCTTTTTGGAATATCATATACCAAGTTCCCTGGTCCTTAATAGTGATGACTGCTAAACTGTGGTCCTGACTGTTGTTCCTTGGTACTTGTACTATTTCTTCCTGCTTATAGGTTTTTTTTTTTTAAGTTAACCCAGAAGCCCTGGATTTTGGTAATAAATCCTAGGAATTTTCATTTTGGGGTTTCCTTCAGGAGGTAACTGGTAAATTTTCCCATTTCCACTTTCTCTTTTGGTTCTAA
The DNA here is from genome assembly GCA_011680675.1 of Gymnobelideus leadbeateri. Lineage (NCBI taxonomy): Eukaryota > Metazoa > Chordata > Mammalia > Diprotodontia > Petauridae > Gymnobelideus > Gymnobelideus leadbeateri. The sequence continues at coordinate 867,161 of WOXC01004198.1, read as the reverse complement.
GAGATCTGGGCAGCTCTAAAATATTTTGAAATATGATGTCTAGACCTTTGTTTTGTTTAGGTAGTGCAGTGATTCTTTATTAAATTAATTTTAAAAAATATTTTTATTTATTTTTTAATTTCCAAATTACATGTAAATTTTTAACACTCCTTTTTTGGGGGGGAGAGGAAACACAATCGGAATCAGGTGACTTGCCTAGGGTCACATGACTAGTAAGTGTCTGAGGCTGAGATTTGAACTCAGATCCTCCTGATTCTAGGGCCAGTGCTCTATCCACTGCACCACCAAGGTATCCTTTTAACACTCCTTTTAAAAATTTTTTGAGTTCCAAATTCTTTCCCTTCTTTATATCCTTCCTCCCTCCTTGAGAAAGCAAGCAATTTGATACATATTATTCACATGAAGCCATGCAAAACAAATTTCCATATTAACCATGTTATAGAAGAAAACACAAACAAAAGAATCCCAAGAAAAGTAGAATTAAAAAATGTTCTTCAGTCTGTATTCAGATTTCATTAATTCTCTCTCTGCAGGATGATAGAAGCTAGGTGGCAAAGCTGATATAGCACCAGTCCTGGAGTTAAGAACAAGCTTCTGACACTGACTAGCTCTGTGATTCTGAGCAGATCACTTAATCTGTCAGTTTCCTCAACTGTAAAGTGAGCTGGAGAAGGAAAAGGCAAACCATTCCAGTATCTTTACCAAGAAAAACCCATTTGGGGTCATGAAGAATCAGAAGTGACTGAGAAAGAACTAAACAATGAAAAACATAAACATTTTTCAACATGGGTCCTTTATTGTCTTGGAATCCTAAACTCTTGGAGCATTTTCTTGAACAGAGTAGCTAAATCTTTCACAGTTGATCATCCTTACATTATTGCTATTACTATGTACGATGTTCCTCTGGTTCTGCTCACTTCACTTTGCATGATTCATATAAGTCTTCCCAGGATTTTGTGAGACTATCCTGCTTGTCATTTCTTACAGTATAATAGTATTCTATCATAATCATATACCATGACTTGTTCAATCATTCCCCAGATGATGGACAGCCCCCCAATTTCTAATCATTTGCAACCACAAAAAGAATTGTTGTATTTTTTGTACAAATAGGTCCTTTTCCTTTTTCATTGATCTCTTTGGGATATAGACCTAGTAGTTATATTGCTTGGTATACACAGTTTCATAGCCCTTTGGTAAAGTAGTAATTCTTATTTTTTTTTTACTTCAATTTGTTTCCCAGGTTAGTTATTTTTACAATTAGTGCTTTACATATTCTTTTATTTTTTACTTCAGTCTTTTGACTTTATGTTAATATTTCTTGACTCATGAAGTCACTGGTTTCTATTTGGTTTATCCTAATTTTCATAGAGGTGGTTGCCTCTTGCACCAAGCTATTAATATTCTACAATTCTTTCTTTCATAGCTCTCATTTCTTTTCCAAATTTTTTCTTTATTACTCTGATTATATTGATAAAATTAACCATTTTTAACCCTCTGTTTTATCTATTCCAGCAATTCTAGTTGAATTTGTTTCCATGCTTTTCTTTGAGTGTCGGGAAACAAAAGCTGCCAGTTGACACTTGTCCCTGTTACAGTGTTCTAGTATGAATTTGGTTTGATATGGGTTCAGGACCTTCTTTTACCCAGCATGCAGTCTCTCACTGTTCTGGAGTCCTCATCTGGCACTCCTGGCCAGACTCTTCCCTATGGTCTGTAGACCTCATTGACTAACTTCCTATGCCTACCTGTGCTGTAAAAATGGCTACCTTTTTTAAAAATTGAATTTCACGATCAAAATCCCGACTTGTGTAATTTATATATATGTTTGGAAAAGGTTTTTTTTGGGGGGGGGAGGGAAGTCATTCTCTTCTTCACCATCTTGGTTTTTGCCTCCCAATTTGTGTTTTATTTCTGGTGTGTTCTATTTTCAAGATCAAGCACTTTCCTTCTAAAATTAAAATGTTCTTTGTTGTTGTTTTTGGTTTTTTGCTTTTTGGAGAGGGGAGGGCAGGGCATTTGGGGTAAAGTGACTTGCCCAAGGTCACATGGCTAGTTTTTGTGTTAAGTGTCTGAGGCCAGATCCGAACTCAGGTCCTTCTGACTCCAGGGCTGATGCTTTACTCACTGCACCACCTAGCCGCCCCGCTGTTTCTCACTATTGTTCTATGATCTCTGCGGAGTCCACAAAATTATTTTTCTTGCCCAAGGATTTTTTTTACTCATTTTCATATTATAATAATTCCTCAATATGTTATCTTTTCTTTGAATTTTTATTAATTTTTCTTTCCTTCTTTTAAGTCCCAGTTATTTGCTTGGAAGTTAAGCTCATACCCAGCTTTTCTCTCTCTCTTTAACTCCCCACTCTCTATAACCCTTTTCTTATATTCCCTGTAGTTTTTCTCTGATCTCTCTCTTTACTCTTGACTCTTCTCCCTTCCACTGCTGTCCCACCTTTCCCCCGTCAGTATGAGCTTCTCTAGTCTCTTCCTTCTGGAGGTCATAGGTATTTGACTGACTTCAAGACTAAAGTAAACTGTACAGGAGAGGACTGATGCAATTGGGATGGAGTCAGTTCTAGATCCTTTCCTTAAGGCATAGAAACCTTTAGGGATTCTCTTGAAATCTTTGTTCTCCTGCTTCTTATGCCTGCCATATCTTCTACCTACCCCAGCTTCAGTTGTATTCCCTTTCTTTCACATGGCTAAGCAAAATCAGTGTTTTCTGCCTCTTGTTAAGTATCTTGGTGAATTAAACTGAGTCACTGTCATGAGAAGTCAAGGCAAGTAACCTTAAAGCTGAATCAAGTAGAAGCCTACAAAGCTGCTTACACTGGCCATAGCCCCAAAACAATGTGGGATTAGAGGCAGAGACACTAAGTGGGGGCTCAAAGTATTTCACTCATCTAATGTTATTTCATGAGGTTTTTACCTTTTGTGATAATTTTGTCCTCTCATCTTGTGAATACAATTTTACTCTATATTTAGTACATGTTTTTACTTTTTTTTAGCTTCTTCAGTTGGATTAATTTATTGTAGTTCCTTGGCCATCTTGGTAATCATTTGACTTATCCATGTTTTACAGAGAAATTTAAATGATATAAAACAATTGTCAGAATGAGAAGACAAAAAAAGCCCAGAAGTTCCCTTAGCCAACAAACACTCTGGTCCAGCAGAGAGACAGAGCAGCCAAGAGAAATATTGATTTAGAGTACCAACTTCAGCTATCTTTTGCCTTCCATCTTAGCTTCTAAGCACTTCTCTTAGGTCAGACTGTTCATCCTGGGAAGAGAATAAGCCACCTACCTCCTGTCTTCTCTCCTAGTTCCCAGACTTCCTCTATCTGGGCCTACTTTGGACTGTCTCCTGCCTAGGCTACCAGACTCCCAGGGTCTCAGCTCCTTGTATTGAATTTTGGGCCTCCTGGTGCCTCATGAGAAACATTATCTTACTTTGATATCTGACCTCAAGTGAGGAATTTGAACAGCCCATTTACTTGCCTTTCCTCAGTGGATCTTTCTGTAACTATTGATGTTCTGTTTGTATCTTCTTCTTAATGTTTTGCACATCCAATGCCCTTATACCTTCCCCGCCTCAGTGACACTAAATGCCTAGCTCCCATTCCTAACTGCTCAATCCCTTACTCCCATTTAGCTCAGTACTATTCCTGTTCCTCTCTTTTGCTATTCCTTTGAGTCTTATGCTGTTCAGATCATATAATCCTGACATTATTTGGCATTATTCTACTCTCCAAAAGAGTTGACCTAAGTCTTTTCACCTCTCCTCAAGTTTCCTCCTCCTCATCATCAGTTAAGCATTTTAGCCCATACTTAACTGAAATATTTCTGGCCTTCATGAAGCAAGAGCATCTTCTTCCCTTATTATCATTCTTCAACATCATTCACATATCTCCTCACTATCTCCTCATATCCTCACTAGCTCCTCCTTCACTCCTTCACATATGAAGAGGTAGCCTTCTCCTTGTCAAGTTCAACCTCTCTATATATAGCCTTGATTTCATTCTGTCCCATCTTCTCTAGATTTCCTAATTCACACTCTAATCTTTTATCTATCTCTGTCTAATGAATCCTTCCTTGCTACCTAGAAATACTCCCATATACCTTCTACATAATTAAAAACAAAATAAAACAAAAGTACCTTATTTAACCTGACTAACCCTCCCCCATTATCCTGTATTTGCTAACCTCCTTGAAAAAGACACTACACTATGTGCTTCTATTTCTTTCATTTTCTTCTTAATCTTTTGCCATCTGGCTTCTAATTTCATCATTCAACTGAAACTACCCTCATTCAAAGTTACCAGCTACTCCTTAATTGCCAAATCTAATATATTTTCCTCAATCTTCATCCATCTTGACCTCTCTGAAGCATGTGACATGTGATTACCAGATTTTCTTTCTGGATACTGTCTCTTCTGGTTTTTATGAAACAGCTCTCCTGCTTCTTTTCCTACCTAGCTTTCTGCTTCTTTTCAGAGTCCTTTGCTGGATCATTCTCTATGTCACTTCCACTCCCTTAAGAACTATACTGACCCTTTCCCATTTTATATTCTCTCACTTATGTGATCTCATCAATTCCCTCAGGTTCAAATATTATCTCTATGTAGATGAGTCAAAGATCTATATATATTCAGCTCAAGTATCTTTCTGGAGCTACAGTCTGCATCATCAACTACTTTTTGGACATCTTGAACTGAGTATCCCATAGGTATTTCAGGATAAATATGTCTAAAACAGAACATTATATTTCTAGAAAGTCTCTCATCTTATAAAATTACCCATTAATTTTGAGCACACAACCATCCTTCCATTCCCCCAGGTTCAGGACCTAAGTGTCGTCTCTGAGACTCTTCAATCTCATTCATCCCACATTCCCAGTCTTTCACCAAATCTTGTGGTTTCTACTTTTACTACATCTCATATCTATCCTCTCTTTTCTACTCATAGTGGTTAAGTCCTTCATCATTTCTCCCCTTTTCTATTATAGTATAATTTGAATTGGTGTCTCTGTCTTATGTCTTATCCACTCTAATCCATCTTCCACAAGGTTGGCAAGAAGATTTTCCCACGTTCTGACAATGTTTAACACCTACTTCAGTAAATTCCAGTGGCTGCCTTTTGCCTTCAGGATCAAATGTAATATCCTTTGTTTGGTAAATGAAGCTCTCTACAACTTTTTAATTTCCAAGAGATTCTTGGCATTTAATAAGGGCCTATCCTACCATTCCAATCTTCTTATGTTCTATTGCCCTCCATGCACTCTATCCTCAAGCCATATTGGTCCACTTGCTGTTCCTTATCCATGACACTCACTTTCCCATCTCTATGATTTCACATTGGCTGACCTCTAAGACAACAATGTTCCTTCTCTTCATCTTTTCCTCTTAGTTTCCCTGATTTTTTAAGACAGCTCAAATGTCATCTTCTAGAGGAGGTCTTTGCCAATCTGTTAGTGCCTCTCCCTTCCCACCTCAGATACATAAATATATATATACACACAGATATGTGTATATATATATATATATATATATATATGGGTGTGTATATATGTGTGTGCTGCTAATTATTTCAATGTTTGTCTTTCCAATTAGAATGTGAGCTCCTTGAAGGCAGGAGCTATTTTTATTTTTGCCTCTCTGGACCCCCTGATCACAGTACTTGGCATATCACAAACACTTTGAAACATCTATTAACTGAATGATATTACATAGGAGGATAGTAGATTATAAGAAGTATCATCTCAAAAAAACAGCAAAGAGCAGTGGGGCAGAAAATGAGCTTGAAAAAACTGTGGCCAGATATTCCCCAAAGTATTTTATCATTTAAATAATGTATTATCATTCATTCATTTATAAACAAGACTAAAGGAAGACAATAAGTCAATGCATGTTAATTAATTAACCCAACACACATTTATTAAATACCTATTCTGCTGTAGATTTTGGGGAGAAAAACACAAAAATGAAACAGGTTTGCCAGCATTTTATATTGATTGGTTCTTATCATACATGTAAGTTATAGATTAGGCCTAATTCAGTTCAGTCTGGTGTTTAAGATTTAGAATCAGAATGAAACAAAACTGTAGACCATCAAACAGTTAACAAAAGGACTCTTACTTGGAAATGATTCTTGGTAAGAATACAGCATTGGGTCAGTTGATGAAGCTTTATTGCTTCTATACTGGTCAAGCCAGAGGGAGAACAACCCCTGCCTTCTCATGGTCTATCTTTTGTATTTGGGCAACCAGGAAGCTTTATCATTGTCCTGAGACTTATTCTCTTGAACCAACTAAGTCATGAGGATGTTTTCAATAATTTTTAAGGATAAACTAGCCTAGCATATATTCCAGGGCCCTAGGACATAAAGCTCCCTATCACAGCAGCAAAACCATCACATTTGATGCCTAACTTCTCAGTCCTTCATGATATGACACTAAAAGGAATGGTGCTACAGTGATTGAACCTAATGTCTCAGTAGAAATTATCTGTGGAGGGAGGAAGAAGCAGGAGGAAATAATTTTGAAGGAATTCATTGTTAATTTTCTAGCATCTTAAAGACATGAAGATTCCAGAAGAGCAGAAAAACCATAAACCTCATATAATTATAATAATCATAAGGATACAAAAAGTTCTACCGAGAAGACATCAGCAACCAAGACATATGAATACTTATCTCTATAAAATCTTTAAAAAAATGAAAAATATAATTCTGAATTTAACAACAAAACATTTCTATATACATAGTAGAACAGAAAATGACTACATAGGAAACTTATGATAGCTCATGTTATAAAGAGTTTGATTTTATTTTAAATATATGAGGTCCACCTGTAGCTTTCCAAGTTGCCTTGTTTGTCTGTTCTTTCTGACAGTTTGTATTTAAAAAGAAAAGATACCTCAATGACCTTTTTTTCTTTCTTTTCCCTTTTTTTTTGTAAGCAATTGGGATTAAGTAACTTGCTCAAGGTTACACGGCTAGTCATTATTTATGTGTGGGTGCTCATTTTATGAGGCTGGTTTCGATCCCAGGTTATCCCAACTCCGAGGCCAGCGCTCTTACTCACTGCGCCATCTAGCCGCCCCCCTTTGCCCTTTTTGATATACCTTTATTCTCCTTTTCTTCCCTCCTCTTCAACTGAAAAAAAAAAGAAAAACAAATTATTATAACAAATATACATCATCAAGAAAAACAAATTTCTATATTGGCTATCTTTAATTTTTCATCTTGAACCTCTCACATTTCTGTCAAGAGGTGGTAGCTAGACCTCTAGAAGGATAGCTGGTTACCACATTGATTAGAGTTTTCAAGTCTTTCAAACTTGTTTATCTTCATGAAATCATTGCATAAAATGTTCTTCTGTTTCTGCTCACTTTTATATAAAATCTTCATGAAGATGAGTTATGCACATATAGAGGGTATTCCTGATCTAAATGTGAAAAGGGAATTGTTAGCCTTTCACAGATGATTCTTTCTAATGAATCACACCTTCACAGTCACATGTTTAGAATACAAGGTCTGTTTATGTTTATTTCTTTTGTTTGTTTTTAATTCAGCAGAACAAAATTTTAAAGATTCTCCTCCCAGCAAATTGGGAGACAAAATATCTTACCTATTCATGTGTTAAAATCATGAATGATTCCTTGATAAGTAGGTTCATAGACATTGATTTATTCAATGAATCGCTGATTGACACTATCAAGTGAGACATAGAATAGAATTCTATATATCAGGGGAAATGAATGATTTCCAACAGAAGGTAGAATCCTTAGAATGCTCCTGTTTGCAAATGACTTTGTGTTAATTGTATCAAATCTGACAATATTACCAGGTCTCTTTAGTGAGGCCCAAGATAACTTAAGATAGATTGGATTACCAATTCACTTAAGGAAAACTGAATGGATAAACAATACATATTATCAGATAACAGTACATATATCTTGGACAGCAATAGTGGATAAAGAGAAAGCTCTGCCCAGAATTGAATAAAGGGAAGAAAGAAAGCTGAATTATATTTGAGATAGTCTGTAGTACTTTCAATGATTCTAACCTTCATCCTTACATAAAGTCCCATCTTTTTAACACTGATGTTTTCTTGGACCTATGTGATAAGGATAAAGAAGGGGTTTAGACAAAATTCTATGAGAAACATAAAGAGTTAGAGGTTACATTTAATGGGGGGCAGGCTTAATGTTGGATTTGTCATTTGAGTTGAACCTTGAAAAAAAAGGCACCAAAGTACCATATTTTGAGCCAAATTATGGAGAGCCTTACATGCCAAGCTAAGGAGTTTATATAGTTTATTAGGTTATCAGGGAGCCACTGATGGTTTTTGAGCCGGGGAGTGATGTTATCTGAATGTGCATTAGGAAGTTTATTCTCTTTGTTAGAAAGAGGCATTGAAGAGGGAAAGAGATGAGAACTAAGGGAGTCAGTTAGAAGGATCTTACAGTAGTCCAGGAAAGAGGCTATGAGGAAAGGGTAGTGGCAGTTGGAATACAAAGAAAGGATTAATGTGAAAGATACTCAGTGGTAGACTCCATAGGACTTGACAACTTATTGGACGTAGGAGATAAGAGAGAAGAATCAAAGACTCATAGACTTCAAGCCTGGGTGACAGGAAGAGTGATGGTAATACCAGCAGACACAAGGAAATTGAAAGAGTGAAAGTATTTTTTTGGCAGAAGATAGTAAAAAGAAGATGATGATTTCAAGTTGGGAAATAATAAGCTTAAAGCACCCACAGGACATGCCAGTGGTTATGTCTAGCTGGCAGTGGATTAGATATGTAGACTTGGGGTCATCTGTAGAGGTGATAATTAAAGCCATGGAAATAAATAATTGAAGCCAGGAAGAGAGTAGCAGTAGGAACAAGGAGTGGAAAATGCAAAGAGGTAAATTTAGGCTTGAAGTAAGGAAAATTTTTTCTAACAAAGACACACAAAAGCAGAAGGAGCTGGCTCTTATAATAGTAGGTTTCCCCTCACAAAAGTCTTCACAAAAAAGTTGGATGATCACTTGTTGTAGAAGGAATTTCTGTTCAGGTATTGGTTGACCTCTCTGGTCTCTGAGGTCCTTGTCTTCCAACTAGAACCTCTGTGAGTCTGGATGCATTGTCAAGGGAGTGAGTGTGAAGGTACATAACTTTGGAGGATACCCACTCTTAAGGAATGTGTGAACAAAGATGAACCAGTAAAGGAGACTTAAAGGAAGTAGTCACATAGGATCCTGCAGAGAGTAATAATGCAATAACTGAGAAGAAAGACTATCATCAGTGCAGGAGTCAAATGGTGCAGAGTAACAGAAATGATCAGGAGTCTAAGAACCAAGAAAATGTTATCGAGTTTGTTAACTAAGGGGTATTGTAGAACCCTTAGAGCAGTGTTAGATGTGGCTCAGAAGTCAGATTGCAAGGGACAGATGAACAAACAGGGAGTAGAAAGAAGGAAGCAGGTAACGTAAAGAAATATAGGACAATAGCTGTAGGTGCTGAAAAAATTCAAGTGAATCTATTTATTTAAGTGCTAGAAAAACTGAGCATGGTTTTTGAACATAGGGGAATGAATGGGTCAGTAGAGAGGGAGCTATTCAGTAGGAAGAGGTCATCTTTCTATCTCCAAAGCCATAAGTTGGCATTTCCCAACAGTAAAGTTCTCCGCGGAGGTTGCAGCATTGGCTACAGCCCTTTTATTAACTGCTTGGGAGCCTTTGGCAGTTCTACTCTTTCCTGATTAGTCAAAAATATCATATATATATGCGTACACACATGTGTGTACATGTATGTGCACATGTATGTATGCGTGTATGCATACATTATGTGTGTATATGTATATATGTTTTCATTCTGCAGCGTTGGGTTACAGTTTGTTGTTTATAACTTCTCTTTCTTTTCCCTTCATTTTTATTGCCGTGCTTTGGTCTATTGGTGTTATATCTGTTTTCTTGCCACCTTTCTTACTACATAAAATCACCTCTTCAATTCGAATTCTCTGGAGATGTCACAAAAATGCCATATGTTCCTTCTTCTGGATACAAAAGTTTGCATACAATATGGAGCATCTAACTGTAGTAACAGAGAAAGTCTTGGACTTGGAGGCAGAAGCCTGGCTTCTTGCCTTGGCTATGTGACTTACAAGCTGGGCCAACTTGTGTAAATCACTGTCTTCCTGTGTATGACTCCCTTTCCTCATCTGCAAAATGGTGATAATTTTATGTGCATTACTTAACTTTAGGGCTTTTGTAAGACTATCGGATGTGCATTATGTTTATAAAGTCCTTTTTAAATATAAATTTAAAGCTTAAAACTGCACTAAGACTCTGAGAATACTCTGTATTTGAAGTCAGAGGACTTGAGTTCTAGTCCTGCCACTGCTCTTTACTTTTGTGATCCTTAGACAATGAAATTATTTTCTAGACTCTCTAAGCTTCAGTCTCCTAATCATATCCACTGAGGCAACTGTACTAAATGATCTCTAAGAAGTCTTCCTTCCTTAAATATATGATCTTAGGATCACTTTCTCCAATGCTTTGAGCAACAGTTCTATTAAAATGTATGTGACTTAAAATACTATTTTAAAAATACACATAATTTCTTTTAATAAAACATCTAGTGTCCTTTACATTTTTCTCTTCTCTGTCTCCTTCTGGATGTAAGTATTGATACTAGATAGAAAATAGTGTATGGTATATCCTGGTTGGAAATTGTACTGCTCTCTCTTAATTTTAATCCTTTGGTGAAAACATTGGTATGTAATAGATACCCTGAGCCTGAACCCAAGGCCAGCTTGGTTTTTAGTTTTGACTTTTTCTTCTTTTCTGAGTTTTTTCCTTTTAAAGCTATACAAGTCAGGGACTAAAACATGACTTTTTTCAAGAATTCCAGCTAGACTCAGGGCTATCAAACAGCCAAGATTGGATTAGCCCATGAGGTAAGGGGATGTGTCCTGGGAGATTCTATAGAGTGAGCCTCTGGAGACTAGGGGCCTTTTCTGCTATCTGCACCAGTGTTGCTTTAGAGAAGGTTATATTTCTGCCAAGCCTCCCCCCACCAACCTTTTTTTGGTCCGTATAAACCTGCCTCTATCTTCCTAATGGCTAATTAAAATATTACAACCAAAGACATTAAATACTAAACCCTTTACCCAGTGGACTAAGTTTAATTTCTGATCCCCAAAGCAAAAATCACTGCCCCCAGGTACCTTCCTGTCTTCTAATTGCAAGATAAACAGAAGTGTGTGTGTGTGTGTGTGTGTGTGTGTGTGTGTGTGTGTGTGTGTGAGAGAGAGAGAGAGAGAGAGAGACAGAGAGACAGAGAGACAGAGAGACAGAGAGACAGAGACAGAGAGACAGAGAGACAGAGACAGAGAGACAGAGAGACAGAGACAGACAGAGACCGAGAGAGACAGACGGAAAAAGACAGAAAGAGGGAGAGACAGAGACAGAGTCAGGCAATCTTATGTAGGGAATATTGGGGGGCATGTTTAAACTCATGTTTTCTCCTCCAAAGTGGAAAACATATTTTTTTCCCAATATCATTACATCCTGTTCATTGACAAGTCAGAAGCCAAGTCAGATTTCAAATTCCTTTCTAATTCATCTTTTTTTTTTTTTAATCTAAGACCATATTCCAGGGAGCCTTTCCCTACTCCCAATGAGTGCATGTAGGCTGATGCTGGATGAGCTCTGCAAAAAGCCATCTCTGAACCTAGTGTCTAACTAATAACCAGCATGTTCCCTAGATTGGATTTGTTTATACATTATCTTAACACTTTATTATGTATTTTAATAGGATGAGCATTTAAGAACCAGAACCAGACCTAGTCAACTCAGTATATTTGAGATTGTACATCAATTTTTTTTGTCTTATGATTATACAGTTTTACTTTATCATTCCTCTGATAACAATTTCTGCATGAAAATTGACTTTATATTTCATTTTCCCCGTCTGTTATCTTAGCAGCATACATAGGAAAAACACCCTTTGTGCTGCTCATGTAATATAACTGATCAGGAGGAGCTGTGGCATAAGAAATCAAAGCCATAAGAATGTCTTTCAGTTTTGCATTTTAAATACAGCATTCATTGTTGCACTGAGGTTTCCGATCCCTGCTCAGACATTACAGAGATTACCTTTGGTAATGCCTATTTCATTGTCCTTTGATATAAAATAATGTGTCTCATAAATCATCCCAGTGACTGTCATTAGACTGAGAAGCACCTACTTATGATATGTAACAATTTGCTTTTCTAATTTGAAGAGGATTGAGGTGTTTTAATTACATAAGGGCTATAGTCTTTGTGGCTGAGATTGGAATACTATGTTAAATTGTATTCTTTGCAATGCTGTAGCTTGAAAATGATAAAATTGATGATTTTTAGTCTTTATCTTTTGGAAGAATAAAGAAAACATTTACAACTAGTTTTGAGATGAAATTATATAAAGAGGTATATAATTTTACATATTTAATATTATTAATATGTAATAAAATTATATATACATATAACAAGCCTTTTAATTTAGTTTTTTTGTAAAAATAGCAAGCAAAATACATAGCTATTTTTTAATAATTTAGGCTATTTTCAATTTAGAACTAGGACTGAGCACAGAAAGTTGAAAAAAGAGGGAAAAAAGGACAAAAAGAAACGTGTGGAAAGAGATAGAAAAGAAGGGGGAGGGAAAGAGGAAGAGAGAGAGGTTAATAGAGAGAGGGAGAGAGAGGGAGGAAGAAAGAGCTGTTCGAAATTATTGGTGTACTTCACATTTTCAAGATTGCTTCCATTTGGAAGTGAGCGGGGGTTTGGAGCCTCCTCAGTGCAGAACAATTTAAAATTATTGGAGCACTTCACTTTGAAGGTGATCAGGGCTCTGAACATGTACATTGTCAAGAGATTTAAAATTATGAGAGCTCTTCAAATTGTTTAAAACATTGATTTTTTTATAAAATTGATTTTTCAACGTTTTATTTCTTCACTGACTAGGTAATTACAGCAGACTAGAAACTGAGGCAGCTCTTTCGGAGACAAGTCCTTTCTCTCTGGCTCCTTCCCTTTTCTTTCTTTCCTTCTCCTTTTTTTTTTCTTAATAAGTTTTCGAGTTTCCCTCATTGCTGGGATAGACACATCATTCTTTGTTCTTGCTCATAAATCACTCTGTGACCAAGGAACCAGGAAGTTATTAGGGGTGAAAAGAAGGTCAGGTCGAAAATTCAGATTGATCCAACCTATCCTGGCAAAACAGCCCTTCCCTATCTTAAACCTGAAGCAAATCCCCTAAGATCAGGGTTACTCAAATTTTACTTTTAATTCGAGAGAGAGAGAGAGAGAGAGAGAGAGAGAGAGAGAGAGAGAGAGAGAGAGAGAGAGAGAGAGAGAGAGAGAGACCTCCAACAGCTTTTACAATGGAAGTTAGAGAGAGGCATAGGAATTAAGAAGTTGTCATTAGTGTGGATTGAGTTACAGGCACATATGCACACACATGCCATTTCAAATACTTTTCACCCCCCTTTCCCCTCTCCTTTCTCCTTCTCCCAATTCCTGCCCCTCCCTTTTCCTTTTAGCAACATTAAAAAAGGACTGTCTAGGTTTAGCATATTCAAGTTGGAGGAGACTGGTTTGGTTAGGAACCATGAACCCTCTCACAACAAATTGGATTCAAAAGACACACACACACACACACACACACACACACGCACGCACACACACACACACACACACACACACACACACACACCACACCACACCACTCCATTATACCCTTAGTGAATAAATGGGGAAATAGTAAGGGATTATCATGAATTCTGGAGCCAATTTTTTGCTTGTGAATATGTATCATTCAAAACTTTCTATTTCTAAGATAGCAACCCCCTCCTTTCTTTTCCCCAAATTGAATTAAGCTCTTTGGCAAAGGGAGGAAGTGGTGCTCCCCATACTTTGTAACAGGCTGTATCAAAGTAAAATGAGCACATTACTGAGGTTTTTGTCAGCTTGAACTAACACCTGCCACACACAAGGTCTTTAGCCTTTCATGCACATCATAACTTCAGTCTAAATTTAAAGGAACAGGGAAGGCAATAGAGCAAAGCTACCCAGATGTTGTGCGGTCTGTGCAATTGTAAATTTAAAAGTACCAGCTTTCCATCCAGATTTTAATGCACCAGAAACTATATATGAAAATTCCAAGACACACTGGATTATTGAAATGTCTGGCCATTTCTATATGAATTTTGGAACAGATGTATAGAGGTAGGCAATAAAGCTGTGATAATAAGGAACATTTCCACATCATCTCACAAAACTACTAATCTATAATGAAGACCAAAAATATTCAGTGGAGGAGGGTGTTTTTCATTATTTTTGTTCAGCTCAGTGTGAGCATCCAAATGCCTTGACTTCACTAGTGGTGTTGAGCTTTTGTGTGAGTCTGATGGTGACATTTTATGTAGAATAATACAGGTAAGAAGGGATAAGAAATATGACTTCCATTGATTCCATTAAGAAATGGAAACCATATAGAGACCTGTCCTAGGCTAACCTATTCAGTCTCTGGCAAATACCTATTTTTCTGCCATAGAATATTGCCCAACATGGAATCCAAGAAGCTAGTACTGTGTTTGAAACTACTGTGTAACTCAAAGTATAAGAACAATTCTAAAGCTCCCTTCTTTGTTTTGGGCAGCAGTAGTACATTAATAATTGTGGGCTTGGTTTTATAGACTGGTTTGATTTGCTTTTTGGTCTTACGGTCAACTTTCATACATCAGATGCTTATCTAACTTCGGACAAAGTTTCTCATTTTTCATTATCTGTTTTCTCATCTCTGTCCAGCTCTCGGGTATTTTCCCCACTAGATGCTTCTCTTACTTGAGTCTGAGCAGAGAAAGTAGCAATCAGAAAGAGAACTCTGGGTTTGATCTTGAATCAGCTGCACCCCTATCACAAAGTGCCTAAGCATGGTAGAGATGCATGGACCAGAAAACAAGATGAGCTTGTCATGCGATGGGAAGGAGAGCTTGTTAAGCCCCTTGCAGACATTACCTCCTTTACAACAATCTGATAAGGATCTCTCCTCTCTACTGAGGTAACTGAGTCATTAAAGGGGCTCCTCATCATACAATTAGTGCTGGAGCAGGGTTTGACTCAGGTCGCACTGACTTCACGTTCTGACGCTTCACCTGCTGTCTCACTGCCTTTCTTGATAAAGTACAATTATGTATGTATGTAGGTATATTTTATATACTATATATATGCACATCTATCTATATCTGTATGTACACGTGTTTATACAAACGAATAAAGGCTAGACCATGAAGGCTTTCGAAACATTGCCTTAAGAAAAATAATTGTCATGAAAACTAAAGGAAGGTCCTTAGTGTATTGAGTAGATTCTCTGTTGAGGACACAGAAGAAATTCAGAGGGTAAAAGGACTGACATGGGTTGCTATCAGTGCTCTTGGAGGGGCTACCCACGTAATTGAGACCATAGATCCATCAGAGTCAAAACTGATTTTCTTCACTTGTGGATCTGAAGCTGTTCAAGTTGGCTCCCCTGAGTTCTGAGCTATTTATACAGAGGGGAAAAGGTTAAGAGTAAGAGTAGTCTATTCACCTCAAACAGGTCTTGAAGCCAAAGGAAACATAAAACTTAATGACTAAGTACACTTTCTTTAATTATATTGTAGGCAGTCCCAGCTAACAGAAAGTTACCTAAGCTTTCATGAGCTTTTTTTTTTTTTATACTTTGGCAATAGTAGGAGGGCTAGAAATGGCTTTTGGAGCAGTCAGGTTCCAAGCCCACCAAAGAATGAGTCCTGTGGGAAAGTGGAGAAAGTAGAGGGAAGATAGTATACCAAAAAGGCATAAATACAATGATAGCTGAAGAGCAATGTAAAAAAGCAGGTGTCAGTAAACCAATCTTCCACAGAATAGATTTATTTTTGAAGGCAGTTAGGGTTAAATGACTTGCCTATGCTCACACAGCTAGTAAGTATCTGAGGCCAGATTTGAACTTAGGTTGTCCTGACTCTGTAGCTGGAGCTGTATCCACTGCACCACCTATCAGCCCCCATAGAATATATTTTAAAGGGTATTAAAGGGTATGATTGTTCACAAGGATTACTTTTATCCCTTGCACTTGGGAAATAGTAAAATTATTAGAAATTTCCTTATTGTTCTCTGGAATGTAGGGAATTGTTTTGATTATTTTTATTTTATTTCTTCATCATTGTACAGTTTTCCCAAAACAGGATTTGTGAGTATTTTTCTTCCCAGTACTGTATTATTCATCAGGAAATAGATCAAGTCAGCCCTTAAGATACTGGACTTTGGGGCGGCTAGGTGGCGCAGTGAATAGAGCGCCGGCCCTGGAATCAGAAGGACCTGAGTTCTGAGCCGGCCTCCGACACTTAATCCGCACAAAAAAAAAAACCTAGCCGTGTAACCTTGGGCAAGTTACTTAACCCCAATTGCCCTAAAGGGGCGGCTAGGTGGCACAGTGAGTAAGAGTGCCGGCCTCGGAGTTTGGATGACCCGAGATCAGATCCGGCCTCAGAAAATGAGCACCCACGCATAAATCAAATGACTAGCCGTGTAACCTTGAGCAAGTTACTTAACCCCAATTGCTTTAAAAAAAAAAAAAGATACTGGACTTTACTGTACATTTTGGAAAGGCCCTTCACACATAGCGATACAAATAATGAAGCCAAAAGTGGTCAAATTACAGAAGAAAAAATATGCCAGTTTTTCAGGGCTGATTTTAGAAAAATGATTTAAAACCTGAAGGTGATATATAGATAGAATAATCCAATAAACATTTATTAAGCAACTCCTGTGTGTCAGGCACTGTGCTAAGCACTGGGGATATAATCAATAGAGACAATCCCTGCCCTCAAGGAGCTTACAATTTAGAGGGAGAAAGCAACACATAAAAGGGGGCAGGAAATGAAGGTGGGGGGTCCCCAAGGGGCCCCTGGCACAGGACCATCTTTTTCCATGGAGTTGAAACCAGAAGGGATAGCAGAGGCAAAGCAGAGTGAGTCCAGTTTCTGCCCTCTATAAAGAAAGGCATTGGGAGGCATTGATACTCCACCCTTCAGTCCTTAATTAGAGGGAAGAGGAGTCTGAGAGAGGTGGTGTCAATGAAGTCTTCTTGAGTTACAAGCTTGGTGAAGAGATTAGAAGTGATGAGCTTTTTCTGGGAGGCGGGCATCTTGTTTCTTGGAGATGAAACTAGGCAAAACAGTAAATGCAAAATGATATGTGAGTAATTATTATTATTGTTATTATCTCTGCCTAGAAAGAACCATTCAGGCCCCTTTTCCCTGACTGTGTATCTCTACCTGTGTGCCTACCCAACTAAATATTCATCTACTCTCTCAGAGAATTGTTCTACAATTGCTTTACAATTCTCAAGGACAACAACTCCTAACACCACTAGAGAAGAACTCTAAAGCTACTGTGGAGGAGGTTAGAATGTATTAACCTCTAAATTGGTGTTTTCTTCTTTCATAAATTAAAGCTTTTAGGTGCTTTAAGCATCCCCCCACCCCATAATTGGTAAAAAGAAAGGTGGGAAGATAGAAAGGTACTGGTGAAACAAAGAGTGAGTTGCGTTTGCTTTTTCTGTTCTTCTGTTTGATTTTATAGGGGCCAAGAAATTTTTAGTGGTGCAAAGAAGAACTACAACTCGGAGAAATAGAAATCCTGAAAAGAACAATGATGGTGCTATCATAGCAACTGTAAATCTGGTTATGGGTTACCAAGATATTGCTTTTCTTTCTTATCACACCTGGCTGCAGGAAGCCCATCTTTAATCATTACCAGCATGAAGATCACCAATTGCCAAAAAAAGAGGACAAAAGTATTTAAGATGATCATTGATGTACTCCATTCATTATTTAAGAATTAGAATGAGTTATTTGTTTCTGTATCCATGGTGCTCAGTGATATTGTCAGTTTTCTGGTTAAAAGCAAATGACGGCTTCAGTAAGACTTTTTTGGTGCCAGGTCACACATGGAAGGAAAGTATAAAAATATATATAAAATAAAATAATATAAAATAAAATAAAATAAAAAATATATAAAATAAATATAAAAAGTATTAAAATATCTCAAAGAGGTTAATAACTGTAGGCATTTACTATATAAAATGACATAACTGAACATGACCTCAGTGGAGTCTCTGGGAATTGTCATACATACTTCTAGACTCTACCACCTATTAACTCAATGAACTAGACTTTGGGGAAAATTGCTTATGTAGCCAGAAGAAAATATCTGCTTCCCAGATAAGTGTGGACTCACGAGTTGGTGAAGGGGAAAGGTCCTTGGTGATTAAGAAGTTCATTATTTTCCAAGTTTTTAATGTTGACAGTGTTTTGAATTCCTTGAATGAGAAACAATAAAAATTATACAGCCAGTATGGGACAAGTCCTCTTTCTTGTTAGTAAATACACAAAATCACAAGGTATGATAGACTAGGTTACACTTGTAATTCAGCTACACAAGAATTTTTGCTTCTAACAATGATACCATATTCTGAATGACCCAATGGTTCCATAATAGACAGACTTAGGAACTTACCACAAAACTAACTTTCTTTCTTTTTCATTTTCAATATGTATTTAATTTCCCTCAATTTCACATTAAAACAATTTTTTAATATTTTAAAAAAGTTTCAGGTTCCAAATTCTATTTCTCCTTTCATCTTCCTTCCTTCTCTCCCTTTCCTTTTCCCTGAGATGGTAAGCAATCAGATATAGGTTATAAATTCAAAATTACATGAAACATTTCTACATTAGTAATTTTCTACAAGAAGACTCAAATAAGAGAAAAAAGAATGAAAATGAAAAATAGTATGTTTCAGTCTGTATTCCTAAAATATTAGCTCTTTCTCTGAAGGCAGATAATATTTTTCCTCATTAGATCTTGGTGATTATCTTGGATCATTGTATTGTTGAGAATAGCCCCAAGTCATTTATGATTCATCGAACAATATTACTATTACTGTGTACAATGTTCTCCTTATTCTGTTCACTTCCCTATGCATCAGTTCATGTAAAGTCTTTCTAGGTTATTCTGAAAATAGGCTTGCTTGTCATTTCCTAAAGCACAATAATATTCCATTATAATTATATACCACAGCTTATTTATCCATTCCACAGTTGATGGCCATCCTTTTGATGTCCAATTATTGGCCACCACAAAAAGAGCAGCTATAAATATTTTTTTACAAATAGGTCTTTTCCTCTTTTTTGGGGGGTAGGGGATGGATGACTTTCTAACTCTTTGATTATATTTAATTTTCAAGATATTAGTCTTAAACCACTAGTCAAAATCCAGAAATAAGCATTATAAAAATTAGCTATGACAACTGACATTTACATAGCACTTTCAAAATTTGTAAAAGGCTTCACATATGTGTTATTATCTGAGGTTTATAACAGCTCTTTGTCCTACAAATATTACTCCCTTTTTACAGATGAAGAAATGGAATCTCTGAGAGTATAAGTGACTCTTCCATAGTATCACAACTATTACGCGTCAAACATATGATTTGAACTCAAGTTTTACTGATTCTAAGTTATGTACTTTACTATATCTTGTTGCCTCTCAAGTAGGACTTGGGGGCCAAAAGGACCTCAAAGAAATTTGTTGATCGTTATGGTGATGATGCTGATGATGGATTTATTAAGTTCTTCATATGTTGCAGCCACTTGGCTAAGGTGCTGAGGGTACAAATACAAGCAAGGGAGACAGGTCCTGAACTCAAGAAGCTTCTTTTTTAATAGGGGAAGATGACACCTTAATGGGAACCAGAGAGGATCAAGTGGGGGAAGTTTGGAAATAGATGAGAAATGACTCAAAAACCTGGTTTTGGAAAAGATAAGTTGAAAGCTCACCTGTCATAACCTGGCATCTCAGGGGTATATCTCTGGTGATAGAAAGGGAGAAGAAAGATGAAAAGGATAGCCAGAGTACAGGCAGCATAGTTTAGAGATGGCAGAGAAGTGATAATGAAGCCTGGTTCTGGGCAAGAAAAGTTCACGTCCACCAGGAAAACTAACAGCAAGCCTTTTACAGTTTCTACTTTCTTTTAATAAGTATATTTCCAATA
This sequence comes from Gymnobelideus leadbeateri, assembly GCA_011680675.1. Taxonomy (NCBI): domain Eukaryota; kingdom Metazoa; phylum Chordata; class Mammalia; order Diprotodontia; family Petauridae; genus Gymnobelideus; species Gymnobelideus leadbeateri. The sequence continues at coordinate 847,035 of WOXC01004198.1, read as the reverse complement.
TTCATTATTTTTCTTCTATGGTCTCATTTGTCAGTGTCTATCTTTAAGATTCAAGTTTCACACACAGTACTTTTCACCGAGCTTTTAAAAGTGGCCTTTGTTATCAATGTTTATGTATCTTAGAAAAATATTAGTGAAAATTTAAACAATCCTGGCATCCAAATAGGAACAATTTTAATATATATCTTTTGTTGTCACCACCATTTCTACATATGTTTTTCCTCTTTCTCTCCCCAGTGAGCCATACCTTGTAACAAGGAATAAAAAAAGAGAGGGGGAAAAAGCATTTCAGAAAAAAAGCAATCAGCATGTCAACAGACTCTGACAGTACATATATGCAATGCTCCACACCCAAATCTATACCCCATCTTCTGTGTAGGTGTTACATTTTCTGTTCTTTGGACCTAAGTTTAGACCATTTTCCCCTTTAACATATTACTATTTCCACTGACTTTGTATTTATGATATAGATTTTGTTTTTTAGACTTGGGGCAGAGGGAAGAATTATTCGCTTACAGTCTTCTTGGTGAGGAACAGTCCTTACTCTCTCAAAATGCTTCCATTCTATTAGAGAATAAAAGGTATGCACATATAAGTAAATGTCAGATAATTTCAGTATGGAGAGAACACTAACAAATGGGCAGAATCAGGAAGGTATCCTGGATTAGGTCACACCTACACTTTGAAGGAAGATAATGGTCCTGTAAGATAGCAAGGAGGCAGGAGAGTGTAAACTTCTTGCAATTGGAGATTACTTCATTGTTTATATACATGTCTCCAGTGACTCGTACAGTACCTGATACATAGTAGGCCCTTAATAATTGTTTGTTGATTTCTTGTTTAGGTGGAAAGCATTAGAGTCTGATCAACTGAGTTGGAATCCCAGACCTGCTATTTGGGAAACCACTTTATCTCTCTGAGTCTCAGTTTCCTTATCTTCAAAACATGAAGTTTGGGCTAAACGACCTCTAATGTTACTTATAACCTTAAATATTATGAATTAGATGTCTTGAACTTTTGTGAGTAGGTGTTGCATTATTTTTGTTGTTTTTACTTAATCATTTTATTATGAACATAATAAACATTAAACAATAATAAACAGTAAACAAACTTAATAAATGTTAAACAAATTAATAAATTTTAGCAAATATTTAAAAGAAAAAAGGGAGGTTGTAGGTAACTGTGAGTTTCTGTTATGCACAATTTTTTTTATTTCTCCCCACTGTATATAGCTTGGCTTTTTACTTTTGGTACAATTCAAATTTTCAATGATAGTTCCAACACTGTCTTGGTTATCTAGGTCCCCTTCTGGACTTCTTTGTCTTTTCTTCTGTTATTTTTAAATGATCTATTAATTTCTTTTCTCTCTTTTCTTACTTTTTTTGAGCATCAGAATCACTACCCTCTCTAATCCATCTTCCTAGAACACTCTCCTGCCTAAAAAGAAAAAAAAAGTCTTCCTTTTGAACAAATAAGTATGGCCACAAAAGCCAAATTCATACATTGGCTGTGTCTCCTGCCTTATTCTCCATCTTTTTTTAATCTGTGTCAACAGATGGAAAGCATAATTGATCATCGGCCATAAATCACGAATCAACAAATTTACCAAGTGCCTACTATGTTCCAGACACTACACTAGGCATTGGAATTCTAAATAATATTAACGAAACTTTCCTTACTCACTAGGAATTTATAGTGCAACTGAGGAGACAACAAAGTCACATAAAAGTACATGACTAGAAAAGAAGAAACGCAAAGCTGTTTAAATACAAGATAGTTCAAGATGGAAGGCATTAGCCGTTCAGGGGATGAAAGAAGGTTACAAATGAAATGTGATGCATCAATTTTATCTTGAAGAAAGAGACAGGTTCTATGAGGCAAAGGTGAGGATGGTGTACTTCTGACATGGGTATATCAGGCAAAAAGTCCAGAGATGAGAGATGGAATTTCAAGGGGGAGGAACAGAGAGGTCAGCTTGGCTGGGTCATAGAGTATATATGTGTGTGGGGTGATAGTGTTGGTAATGGTAGCACGGTCCAAAAAAGCTGGAAAAAATAGATTGGGCTCAGATTGTGACAGGCATTTAAAAGTTAAACAGAGGAATCTCTATCTTATTCTCTCTGTTTTTTTTTAGATTTTTCTTTTTGCAGGGGGGAAGATGGGGCAATTGGGGTTAAGTGACTTGCCCAAGGTCACATGGCAAGTTTTGTGTTAAGTGTCTGAAGCCAGATTTGAACTCAGGCACTCCTGACTCCAGTGCCAGTGCTCTATTCACTGCACCACATAGCTGCCCCCTTGATTTTATTCTTTTTTTTTTTTTAAAGCAATTGGGGTTAAGTAACTTGCTCAAGGTTACACGGCTAGTCATTATTTATGCGTGGGTGCTCATTTTCTGAGGCCGGATCTGATCTCGGGTCATCCCAACTCCGAGGCCGGCGCTCTTACTCACTGCGCCACCTAGCCGCCCCTTGATTTTATTCTTGAAACAACAAGGGGCCGCTAGATTTATTTGGTATTAGAGCGATATGGTCATATCTATGCTTAAGAAAAATCACATTAGCATCACTGCACAGGATTGACTGAAGTGCAAAGAGGCTCACAGCAAAGGGACCTAGAAAGAGGCTATGGCAATCATCTAGGTGAGAATTGATAATCGTCTGAAATCACACGATAGCTGTATGAATGGAAAAAACAGGTTGGATTGGAGATGTTGTAGAGCAAGATTTGATAATTGATTGGACATGTGGGATGAGGGAAACTGATGAATCAAGGGTAACATTAAGGTTAACTGGGAGACTGAAAGACTGGTGGTGCCTTCAACAAAAATAGGTAAGTTTGGAAGATGGAAAGAGGATGAATTCTGTCTTGGAATACTGTTTTTTTGATATGTCATATTTTTAAGTGTCCGATAGGGAATTGATACTAAGGGATGACTGAGTAAGAAACTGGTTCTACAAGTCATTGGTTAAGAGGCGATAATTATACCCATGGGAGCCAATGAAGTCTTCAGAAGACAGGAGAAAGAGAGAAGAGGAAGTATTTTAAGATAATGTCCTTTGTTGAGGATCTGAACTATTCTAGTGCTTGACTCATTCAGTATATCATACAGAAACAAGAATATTTGAACAAGCTCACTATCCTTAGGAAAATCCTCTTCCATCTGATCATTGCTTGAACTATCCTTCATGCAGTGGCAAACACTTTCATCAATACATTTCTCCCTGTTTTCAGTCTCCTTTACTATTGATAATTGGAATGTTTTTCACACAAAATGATTTGTGATTGCAACTGTTAAGGAATCTTGTACAATTTGAATATATATATATATATATACACACACACACACAGGACGGAACTTTTTGGAGTAGAGAGTCTTTAAGGGGGCATTTTGTTTCAAAAGTTTCCAAAAGCTTTTTGGTAATGAACAAGCAATAAACATAATGTGGTCTTGTATTATCTATACTTTTCTTTCAATTATCCAAATAAAAAGATGTAGTAAGATGTGATCTGTTGTAAAAAAAAAGACTGCTTTCGAACCTCCCTTTTCAATTCTCATTTTAAGTAAAATCCAAGATAACATTTTACACATTTGTAAATCATTCTCATAAAAGATTTTATGGAAGCAAAGAAATAGGCATTCGGGTGACTAACACTTTTTTTTGGAGGAGAACAATAAAACCATTTGTGATTTTTCTTAATTGTTTATTCTTCCCCCTTCTAGTATCTTGAAAACTAATCCCTTGGGGCTTGAAGCTGTAACATCTTTCAGCTGGATTTCTTCCCTTTTCTCAATCAGGTCCAGCTACTTTGTTGTCTCTGCTTTTCTTTATTGCTATTTCTGCTTCTTCAGGAAGTCACATTGAGGAATGAATTGTTAGAGCTCAAATTTGTCCTGGATAATGAAATAGCTTGTTATAGAAATGCTAACAGACTTGCTTAGTCTTTCATTTGTTGCTCACCTCCACTTGTATGTAGAAATGTTCTTGGGATGACCTGCTTAGTTGGGTGCCAAGCCAAATTTTCTACAGGCTTGTTTTCTCTCCCCCTGTTTTTCAAAATTTTATGAGTTGATTCTGCATGGAATCTTCTAGTACCTATTTTTTGGAACATCTTGGAAGTTACTTTATACTAAACCAACCTTGCCCGTAACTGCCTTTTAAAAAAAAATTCATTTTTTAATTCTTCACTTAACAAGCACAAAAAATGATCGTGTTCACATGACAAAGTAGAAAAGCAAAAGAGTATTACTATAAGATGCCATAAATTACTATATTATAACTCTTGGTTTTTCAAAAAGTATGTAATACATTTAACTTGTTACTTTCAAAGATGTTCTTTTTGTCTTCTGAACTTTGTTCTGTTCTTTTCTGTATATTTTCTTTAAAATGACTTAACCACCCTCTTTTCTCTCTTTTTCTTTCTGGTAACACTATTCCAATCTCCTTTTTCCCATTTAAGTTCTTCCCTTCTTCCCTCCCCCTTCTCCCCTGCACCAATATATACTTATTAGAAAAGAGACAGATGAAACCCTTACAAAGAATAATTGGTAAACTGGGATGGGGGGATGTGGAGGGGAGGGTGCAGCTAGATGGCGAAGTGAAGAGTAAAGTACCTTGCCTGAAGTCAGGAAGACTCATCTTCTTGAGTTCAGATCAGGCTATAGACACTTATTAGCTGTATGACCCTTGGCAAGTCACTGAACCCTGTTGACCTAAGTTTCCTCATTTATAAAATGAGTTAGAGAAGGAAATGGAAAACCACTCCAGTATCTTTGCACAGAAAACCCCAGATGAGGCCATGAAAAGTCAGACATGACTGAAACCACTCAATAACAAGTCCCCTTCCCCTCGAAAATGAACATATCGGTCATACCATGTCCTTTTGTTTGGTAAGAACATCAAGTCTGTGTAACCTGAGCCATTTTCTCGACTTCTTTGGTCTCCTCATTATGGGAATTTGTTTTATTTCAGTTATGTTACTATAGGAAATGGTGATAGTGATTGTTGGTATAGCTTCCTTTATACATTTCTCACCTTTTAGTGATGGTATCATGTTCATTGCACAATATCTTTTTCTCATCTTTAGTTATATTAATTTATAGTTGATTTTGACCTTTGCTAGTGAGTAAATAATCTGACTACACAGAGACAGTTGATTTGGAAATGATGCTCATACTGCTAAAGTGGTAAAGTAATTTATTATCTGTTAAGATAAAATAAATTTCATTTTTGATTATATTTTTCAGATTTTCTGTGTCATGATCTAGTGTCACAGAACTTCTAAGTCCAAGTTTTGGGCCATTTTAATTTTTAATTGTAAATCATATTTTCCAACATAATTTTCTTCATCTTCTATTCCTACCTGTCAGGAGAAATCGAAATAGCTCACAATGATATGTTATATGTCCATTTAAGAGATCTTAAATGGTTCTTTGTGTGGTATGGTATTTTAAATTTGTATGTGTTTTATTATGAGTGTGATCACATCTTTGTATGTTTCTTATTGTCGAACGGTGTTTTTTATATACCAGAGGAAAAGAATTTGAATGAATGAAATACAAATAGATTACATAGTAAAACTCAACTTAAACACTAAAATGCTATAGAATTGGGAATTATTATTAACTGTCCATTAGATTAGATCTATCAAATTTCAATGTTGCAAATCCTAAATGTATATGAGGCAAACTCTTTTCGGTCTAAGTTAAGATGTTATACTTCCAAACTTACATGACTCTATGATCTCATTCACTGGATGTTCCTTTCACCAGGACAGATGGAACCCCATTCACGCTTCACTTCTCATTCTTCTCCTTCTTAATTCTACATAGAGGAAATTCACGATGCTCTGGAAATCTTCCTCTAGGTTTCGAATTATTTCCTGGATACTTGGGCTACGTTAAACAAACTACTATTTATCGTATAGGCACTAGCACACCTATATTTTTGGTTATCTATAGTGTGTGTGTGTGTGTGTGTGTGTGTGTGTGTGCGCGCACATATTTGGAAGAAACAGAAGTAGATTGTTTAAAAAGTATTCCACAATTTAGATTTTCTGCCAATACAAGGGATCATTGTTATCTGAGTGTTATCTCCATTTGGATAAGTCCCTAAAGAAGTTATGAGGTAGAGTTATTTTAGACTATATGTGTGTGTGTGTGTGTGTGTGTGTGTGTGTGTGTGTGTGTGTTCAATGCTCTAAAGAATTCAGGGTTGGGTGGGTAAGTGGTGCAATGGATAGAGGAGGAACTGAGTTCAAATATGGCCTTAGACACTTAACACTAGCTGTGTGAGCTTGGACAAGTCACTTAACCCCAATTGCCCTGCCTTCAGCCCTCAAAAAAAAGCAAAATAAAATAAAATGGGCTATATGTTGGTTTGTTTAAAATAATAATTCAGGGTGAGGGGACCCTCTCTACTAATGTATAGATTAGCAGATACTCTGTAATCTTACAGAATTTCCTGGGAACCCTGAAAAAAAGTTAAAGGATAAAGTTAAGCAACTTTATGTCTCAAAGGTGGAATATGAACTTAAGTTTTCCCAATTTGGAGGCTAGCTCTCTTTCCATGTTGCTGATATTTCCTCCTGAGGTGTAAGGAAGTAGAAGGCATCATAACATGAAAATATTCACAATGAGCTGACCATTTACAAAACACATCCCTAGTCAAACATTCTTCTCCATTTAAAGCTAGTATCAATCTCTCAGATTCTTTAAAAAAAAAGATGATTCAAACAAATGATTGAAAAAGGTCCTTGGGACAACTGATGAAGGCTTGGAATATTTTTTTCAATCATGAACCTTTCTAGTAAGGGTTATCCCTGTCATCCTTTCTACAGAGGGAGGTTAAACTTAGTGGATCACTTGAACTTGGGGGCTCTGAGTTATAGTAGACTGAGCTTATCAGATATCTGCACTAAGGAGTGGTGGGCCACGAGGCTGCCTCATAGGCCAGGTTAGAAATAGAGCAGATGAAAACTCCTGGGTTGACCAGTATAGGAGCCAGGTCCATGAGCAACTCCTATGCTTCCAGCTTGGACTGGAGAGGGAGACTCAATTTCAACAAACAACAATAATACAAATGACCCTTTCTGTGACTGCTCTGCAAAAAGGCCTAATGTGAAGTTGAGGGTAGATAAGAAATAGAGTTCATATAAAGCTATCATGCAATTTTGCCCTTCTTCCCCTCAAAATGATGTAAAAACCCCAACACTTAATTTATTCTTTACTCTAAGAGAATGAAAACAGCATTTTAATTAAAATAAATTCTATTTAATACACAATAAAATAATCTCATTTTCATGATATTAGCTTCATTTTTCAGAATTAAGTGCTAATAAAAAAATCCCCCCCCACTACTATTTATTGTGAAGTCTTGGTCCTCATTTTAAGTGTATTCACTTTAAGTGAACTTTTGTTGTGACCAGTTATACTCAGGTAATGAGAATCACCTATAATTCAAAGTGGTCTTTCCACACTTTGTCTGAATTAACGAAGAAATTGTGTAATATAGAATGGGAAGAATGATGTATTTGTAGCTAGAGAATCTCTAATATTCCTCCAAGTCTAAATGCTGTGATTCCATCATATACTGCAAGATCTTAATTAGCTAAGAAGAAAAATATCACTGAGTAACCTACCATTCATGCTCCTGGGCCACCCACTCATTGCTAGATTCCTGGTGTTTTTCTGTAGATGCCTTCTTCACAGGGCATGAGACTTACACTTCTCACTCCAATCCTTAGAGTACATTTGAACTGAGTCAGTTGGAAGATGGTGGCAGTAGAGTTTTATAGCTATGCTTTTGAAGCTGGAACATGCAGGAATGAGTTCAGACTTACTAGAGGCCTAGCTACACAAAGCAATAGAGAATTCATTTCTGTTTTTAATTAAAATCAGTATGAACATCTCCTCTCATTTATGCAGAGTATTTACAAACATTGCTAGCCTGACTTCTTATCTCATGATCAAAATGGTGTGTTATGGTGGGGCAAAGGGAGATAATGCCATTAGGCAATAACTTTCAATAGATTGCTGTTTTTGTTTCTTGTGGATATAGAAAGAACAGATGAAAGGTGAGGGGAAGGGAGAAGGACCTCCTCGTTAATTTGTACCCGAAGCTTGTCATGAAAGCCCTGAAGATCAGTGGGCATGTTGGTGGTATGGCTGCCACCAGGACTGGGTCCTCTCAGTTGGAAGATAAATCATGTTTAATGAAATATTTTTCCCCCAGCATCAGAAGTTAGAAGCCCCTCTTTTAGTAATTTGTTGTAATGACCATGACTATTGTTGGATTATAATGGTAATTTATGGGTTGAGTTATAATTGACATTTTGGCAGAGTTTTCATTATAAATGGCTATTTTTCTAACATGCTTATAAAAGTTCACTTAGGTTGGAAACTTGATATACATAATCTCTATCCAGGAGTTTCCTTCCAAATAGAATTTTTAAAAATATGATTAACAAAATTATTCTAATTTCCCAAGCTTATATGAGTGATTTGAGCATCAGAAATAGGTCACTCATATAAGCTTTTTAGCACTTTCTTTTTTTTTTTTTTAAACAAATACTTTATTAACTTCTGTTTTACATCATTCATTTCCGCCAGATTTTGAGTTACAATCATTTTCCCCCCATTATTCCCCTACCCAACCTCCCAGAATAGCAGTCCCACAAGATATCGCTTCCTCCAATCTGCTCTCTCCCATACCTTCTCCCATACCCCCATCGACTTTTCCATTAGAGGAAGATGAATCTTTGTGTCCCAATGCCTGCACATCTTATCTCCCAATTATAGGCAAAAGAGTATTAATAATAGTATTTATATATATATTTGAAACATTTAATGTTACGATCTTGAATTTCAGATCCATTTCCTTCCTCCCTTGTCACCCATTCCTTCTTGGTATATAAGTAATTCAGTATATGTTGTACATGTCTAGCTATGCAAAACATTATCATAGTAGAGATATTGTACAAGGCTGCTTATAATTCCCTCCCACTCATCCCACCCCCCACCTGGTCCATTCCCTACATAATCCTGTCCCTCTTCTATAGTGGGTACTTCCAACCTCCCCTCACCCCAAGGAGCCCTCCCATCCATCATCCCTCCTCCTCATCCCCCTTCCCCTATCCTTGCCAGGTTGAGATATCCCATTTAGTATGTATGTCATTTTCTCCCTGAACCAAATTCAATGTGAATGTGGTTTTGCCTTTTTAGCCTTCCTTATTCTCCCCCTCCTTTGTACCCACTTCCCCTACATGAGATAGTTTACCCTACCATGTCTTTTTTTAGCACTTTCTGCACTGGCTATGAGTTTAAACAAGATTTTATTAAATTTTGATCCTTTAGGCCAAACTTAGTGGAATTATAGATGGAATCTTAGATGAAATCACAGTATCATAGACCAAGATCTGAAGGTGGCCTTAGAGGTCATCTGGCCTTATAGCCCCACTTTAAAATGAAGAAACTGAGGGCCTAGGATGTTGGTTGTAACTTGCCCAGGGTCATGAAAGTAGTATGTAGCACACTGGGGATTTTCAGACTATAAACCCGGTACTCTTCCCACTGCACCATGCTGTTGTGTATTGGATGGCAGAAAGAATGGTTATCTTTGTATGAAACAATGGAGAATATATATGATACGTAAAAAGGAGATACCTTTTGGAAAAATTATCACCCTGAATTTTTTATTATGCATTTTTATTTCTAAGTGTATAATCACCCACTCACATCTATCTGATAAATAATGTGATTTTTATTTCACATTTGCATCGTTAATTGCAGTACATTACTGAGGTAAGATATCCGACATCTGTCATTAGTGGAATGTTACTTTTTTAATAACAAGGGATCTTTAAATAGGCAAAGAAAATGAACCCTTTTTGTCTTACAGATCTGTTGATATCTGTGGATTCGCTTTTACATAAGACAGGACAGGAATGGAATAGAGCTTATGGATTTTGAAGCTGTAAGGGTAAAATATAATTATATGGCTTAAAGTTTGGCAAAAATTTGAATTGTTACCCTTGAGAAAGAAGTCACGAGATCTATAATTGCAAACAGCAATGGAGATCTCTGTTTTATATCAAGAAGAAGAAAATAATCTAGCCAAGGCATTATTTCTAATTGTAGACTGGACTCTTGCTTCAATATGAAGTCCTAGGTGGGGGGAAATGATACCAACTTCCCAGTTCCAAGTGGTTTAATCTCCAAAGCTTTTCCTTCATAGTTGTATACTCTATGAAGTTCAGTTCTCTTTATCTGTGATGTGTTGGAAAGTAGATTGGTGGAAAAAAATACTTCACTAGAAGACAGGCGATCCTGGTATCCTAATCCTAGCTCTGTCCCTTGTTATGACATTATCTTTTCCCACAAACTTATTCTTATTCTGAACTTCCCTGTTTTTGTCAAAGGCACAGTCATTTTTCCATTTTCCCAGTGTTTCAACCTCAGTGTAATCCTTGACTCCTTCCTCTTTCTCATCATATATATCCAATCAATTGCTGATTTATCCTCTGCAGCATTCCTAATATCCACCCCCTTCTCTCTCTTCAAGCAGCTACCATCTTAGTCCAAGCTCTCATCACCTCTCACTTTGATTGCAACAACCTGCTAATTGGCCTCTTTTCCCCAAGTCTCTGTATTCAATTCATCCTCCACATAGCTGCCAAAATGATTTGTTGAAGAGCAGACTGGACCTTGTCATTCCATAAACTCCAGTGGCTTTCTATTGACGCAGATAAAACTGGAACTTCTCTGTTTAAGTTTGAAAGCTCTTTGTGGCCAGGCCCTAACCTATCTTTTCAACCTCAATGAATATTCCTCTTCTTCTCCCATTTGGTCATTAAACCAAGGTGACTTTCCCTCTATTCTTCATATATGATACTCTATTATTCATTTCTATACATTTGTATGGCTATCCCTCATGCCTGTAATGTATTCTGTCTTCATTTTTACCTCATTGAATTTCTCTCTTTGTATGAGATATAGATGAGGTTCTACTTCATATATGAAGCCTTTGCTGATTGTCCCAGCTGATTTTGTTCTCACTTATAAATTACTTTGTATTTAACTACACATCTTTATTTATATTTATTCTCTTTATATTTATTTTGCATACACTTATAGATATCTCTTTTAGAATATGAATTCCTGTCCAATACGGATCGTTTCATTCTTCAAATTTGTATCCCTAGTGCCTGGTACATAATAAGTGCTTGATGAATTGTTTTGGGGCTCTCTTGGAGGAAGAGGAATACTTGGCATGACTATGATGATGTAAGGAAAAGAAAATACCAATAAAAGCTTATTTTAAAATATTTTAGTCGACTTATTTGGGGGAGCTATTGCTACAGAGAATTCCTAGTCTAGAAACTCCTTCCACAGAGCAAATAGGCAACTTGTCAGCAATTTACAGAATTGGAGAATCACGGTGAAAAGTTAGGTGAATTGCCTGAGATCATACTATGAGTTTTTGTCAGATTTAAACCTGTCTTCCACTCTCCAAAGTCAGTCCTCTTATCTTATACACCACAATGTCACTTTATGATTAAAAAAAATACTTCTCCTTCTTCTGCTTTTTTTTTTTGGAGGGGGAAGACAGGGCAATTGGGATTAAGCGACTTGCACAAAGTCATTTAACCAGTAAGTGTTAAGTGTCGGAGGCTGGATTTGAACTCAGGTCCTCCTGACTCTAAGGCTAGTGCTCTATTCACTGGGCCACACCCCCCCCCACATACTTCTTAACAAAAACTTGGGTAGTAAGTAGTATTTATTTTATTTTCATTTTATAAATGAGGAAGGCAAATGGCAAAAAAGTCAAATTTTTTTTGTTCAATGTTACATGTGAGGTGGTAAAAGTGTCAGATCTGAGTCTTGAACACTGATATTCTGACTCCGTGTGTGTGTGTGTGTGTGTGTGTGTGTGTGTGTGTGTGTGTGTGTGTGTGAGAGAGAGAGAGAGAGAGAGAGAGAGAGAGAGAGAGAGAGAGAGAGAGAGATCTTGATTTGAGTCACTAATCTTAAGCCAGAATCTCTCTTAAACAAGATCCTAAAACTTCTTAAGGAAGGAATTATTTCCAACGATCAGTTCAGAGTTCTCATGTAGTCAATCTGAAGTATCACAAATGTCCAATTAAAGAGACATGCTCTGCATCTTGAGAGAGATAGAGTATATTCTTCCTGACTACTCCTCTCAGTTCAGTCCTCCATCTGTCCCACACAAGTTTATACTCTCATTATACTCTGTCTTATACCATTGGCTTTTGTAGTACAGTGTATGTAACTTTACTGGAGGTTTCTTAATGGAAAACAATACACCTCTTGTTTTTTCTCTGGTCCTCACAATGCCTCATATAATTTTAGGGATATAGTAGGTGTTCAACAAATATTTGTCAGCTGATATTCTTAGAAAGGAGAACCTAATGAGTTCTCCTTCATTTAGGAATTAATGAAAAGGTGGAAAAATAAGATCACAGAAAGTAGGTGGATACAATGAAGAGTCCTTTCTCCAGAAGCAGGAGACCTTGGTTAAAATCAGCTCAATTCTAATTAGCTATGGAAACACAGACAAGTCATCAGACCTCTCTGGGCCTCAGTTTCTTAATAAAATAAGGAGTTGACTTAGGTGATTTCTAGGGTCTCTAAGGAACGTTTTAAATCTAGCATTCTATGATTTTATGAATCTCTAATTTTCTTTAAAATTTTTTTGTACTGGCTCTTCAACCATGCATGAACTGCTGTCCACCTTTACCTCTGCCTCCTGGATTCCTTGGTTTCCTTCAAATATTATTTTGTGTACAGGAAGCCTTCCTTCCCCCCCATCTGCTAGTGTTTTCTATTCAATATTATCTTTTATCTGTTTCATATATCTATTGTATAAGCATATATACACACATGCACACAAATATACAAACACATATATATTCCTGGTTTAGCATGTGGATTGAAACTGAAAGGGCAAGATACCTTCTTTCTCCTCTCTGCTGAAATAATTATGAAAGGACCAGTAAGTGGACCTAAACAAAGTCTAATAGGCAAGGCAGGTCTCATTCACTGATTCATTTTTCCTTCCTTCCTTCCCTCCTTCCTTCCTTCCTTCCTTCCTTCCTTCCTTCCTTCCTTCCTTCCTTCCTTCCTTCCCTCCTTCCTTCCTCCTCCTCCTCCTCCTTCTTCTCCTCCTCCTCTTCTCCTCCTCCTCCTTCTCTCTTCCTCCTCCTCCTCCCTCCCTCCCTCCTTCTCTCTCTCTCTCTCTCTCTCTCTCTCTCTCTCTCTCTCTCTCCATACAAGTATTTTTTTTGAAGGGGGAAGGCAAGGCAATTGGGATTAATTGACTTGCCCAAGGTCACTCAGCTAATAAGTGCATCAAGTGTCTGAGGCCAGATTTGAACTCAGGTCCTCTTGACTCCAGGGCCAGTGCTCTATTTACTGTGCCACCTAGCTGCCCCTCAACAAGCATTTATTAAAGACTTAATATGTGCCATGAACTGTGCTAGGTGTTGTAAATCCTAAGAAAATAAATGAAACAGCTTTATCTTTAAAGAGCTTACATTCTATTGGGGTGTGGCGGGGTTGGGGAATAAACAACATAAATATAGATAAGTAAACACAAATGTATGCAACACTACTATCACATAATTGCAGAAGTTGAGGACACTAGTAAATGGAGGTCTCAGATAAGTCTCATACAAGAGGTGATGCTTGAGCTGAACTTTAAAGGAAGCTAAACATTCTACAAGGCATGAGTAAGAGAACATATCCCAGGCATAAGAGACAGTCTGAGCAAAGACATGGCGATGGGCAATAGACTACTGGGAATAGAATGTAGGTCAGTTAGCCTGAAACAGAGAATACTTGAAGAATAATAAGCCTAGAAAGAGAAAAAGAACCAAAGGTATTAAAGGATTTTAATGCCAAACAGATACGTTTGCAAGCTATCTTGCATGGAATTGGGAACTTCTGGAGCTTCTTGAATTGGTTGTTCAGTTGTTTCAGTTGTGTCTGACTCTTTGTGACCATTTGGGGTATTAATTTGTGATTTCCTTTTTCTAGCTCTCTCTCTCTCTCTCTCTCTCTCTCTCTCTCTCTCTCTGTCTTTCTCTTCATGATCAAACAAGAGATAGAACATTATTAAATGCAAAATAATTTTGATTATATTAAAATAAAAAAAACTTTTATACAAACAAAACCAATGCAACTAAGATTAGAAGGAAAGCAGAAAACAATCTTCATAGCAAGTGTCTCTGATAAAGGCCTTATTTTTCAAATATGTAGAAAACTGAGTCAAATTTATATGACTACAAGCCATTCCCCAATTTATAAATGGTCAAAGTGTATCAACAGAGAGTTTTCAGATGAAGACATCAAAGTTATCTATAGGCATATTAAGAGGTGCTCTAAATCACTTTTGATTAGAGAAATGCAAATTAAAACAATTCTGATGTACCATCTCATACCTATCAGATTGGATAGTAATGACAAAAAAGGAAAATGATAAATTTTGGAGAGGATGTGGGAAAATTGGGACACTAGTGCACTGTTTGTGAAGTTGTGAATGGATCCAAAAATTTTGGAGAGCAATTTGGAATTATGCCCAAAGAGCAATCAAACTGTGCATACTCTTTCATCCAGCAATACCACTACTAAGTCTGTATTGCAAAGTGATAAAAAAAAGAGAGAGAAAAGGACCTACATGTGCAAATATGTTTATAGTAGCCCTTTCCATGGTGGCAAAATATTGGAAATTGAGGGTATGCCCATCAATTGGGGAATGGTTAGACAACCTATGGTATATGAATGTAATGGAATATTATTGTGCTATAAGAAATGATGAACAGGCAGATTTCAGAAAAACCTGGAAAAACTTGTACAAACTGATGCAAAGTGAAATGAATGGAACCAGGAAAGTATTGTGCACAGTATCACTAACATTGTGTGATTATTAACTATGAACAATTTAGCTCTTCTCAGCAACACAAGGATCCAAGACAAGTACAAAGGACTCACAAAGAAAATGCTATCCATATCTAGATAAAGAACTAAAGGACTCTGAATGCAGATCTGAGCGTACTTACTTTCACTTACTTTTTATTATTTTTCATGCTTCTTTTCCTTTTGACCGGTTTCTTTTTTTCACAGCTATGATTAATATGGAAATATATTTTATATGATAGCACATGTATAACTTATTTCAATTGGCTACAGTTTTAAGAAAAGGGGAGGGGAGGAAGAGAGGAAGAAAAACTTGGAACTCAAAATCTTGTAAATATGAATGCTAAAACTTGTCTTGACATGTAATTGGGAAAAAATTAAAATATTGCTAAATTTAAAAACAAAAGAAAGAGTCATTAAGATTTCCATGATTTTACATGAAATTAATAGGGTTAAAGGAATCAGATTTGATCAGCCTGGAGAGGAGAAGCTTGAAAGGCAACTCAGTTATGATCTTCAGTTATGTTATAAGTTGACAAGAAAAGAAGAAATTGTCTTAAAGTTCTATGTATAAGACTTAGATGGGAAATAAAGAATTCTGAGACAGAATTATGCAGTCTTGAGTGGGTAACTAATGGAGACTGTGGAGTCTTCTCTGGATGTCTTTCCAAACAGGAATAGATTTCTATCTGTCTGGATGATTTAAATGTGGTCCTGAAAGTTAGAGGGGAGATGGTCCAGATGAAGTCTCTAGTCCCCCTTCCAGCTTCTTGGTTCTATAATTAGCTTGATGAAAGGAGTTTAGGAGATTTGTAGTGAAAGGTTTAGACAGGAATGCGCTTGCTAATCTTAGGATAGTTCCTGTGTGGGAAAGGAAGAGGCTATATAGCTGCTGGCTATTCCATATCATCACAGTGAAATGATTGATCCCTGGAGAAGTCAATTTCAGACCAGATTTTAGACTAAATTTCTGGCCCCCTGCTGAAGCTTTCTCATTGTCCACAGTGGTTGTTCTAGATGGAGAAGAACAAGGAATTTATGGATTGATTGTAGGCAGCCAAGGTGGAGCATGAAGTGTTTAAATTTTATTAGCATTCACATTGGCATATTCTTGAATTGATGAAGAAAGCAAAAACCCATCAAAAGAAAAACTTTTTTAAAGGATGAAAACCAGGATCCTGGTATGAAGATATATATATATATATATATATCAGATCTCTCTCTCTCTCTCTTTTTCTCTCCCTGCCTCTCTTTATTTCTTCTTGCTGTATTATTTTCCCTCATTGAATGAGAGGGATTTAATTGCTTCCAGTTTCCAAAGTCATTTTGCATTTTGGAGATTAGAGGTTTGAAGTTACACTGCACTAACTCAGTGAGCCACAGTTAGCCAGATTCTGAAGTAATTCATTTCCTTGGCTTATCACTTGAAGTTTCATGAGTAATATGTCTGGGTCAAAACATGAGAGAGGGCAGTGTTTTCAACCCAATGGGCTGACTTTTCATCCCAGGATTTGGGATTATGTTTCTGTGTCTGTAGGGCCATATGGAACATGGTGGGGATGGATTAGAACATCAATGACATGATATAAAAATACAGGTAAAAGCTTAAATTTGCTGTGGTCTATCCCAAAATGTTTACAAGAATTGTATATTATTTCTGTCTTGAGATCACATAGTATCTTGGCTGGTCAGTGATTGATAGATACCAGAGACAGAAGAAAGAGCAATGAAGATACCCTTAGGTTCTTTTAGAGATTGCAGGCTTAGTTTGATCAGATACCATTCAGGAAAACAACATTGGCAGATAACAGATAAACCCATTGTCAGAAACATTGCCAAAGCCCTATCTCCAAATTATGCTAAGAGGTGACTGACCTCTTAGAAGACAAAAGCTTTGGTGTTGAATCAGACAGAAAGAAGGGCTAGAGGCAGCTTGGTAAATATAGATGCAGGGCCAATATGGATCAAAGGAGACTTTCCAAGAAATTATAGGACTATAAACCTATTAAAAACTCAGAACTTGCAGCTATGTAAGCAGAATTAAATACATCTTAACTATATCACACAACTAGAATCCATGCTTCTTAACATACAGAAAAAAGCAAATGTCAGTCCTACAGAGAGTGCAGAGTTAACCTCAGGCAGGCACTCTGTTACAGAAAGTCATAAATTCAAGAGCTGAATTTTCAAAAACATGCCAGATAATTTCCTTATTTGAACTAAGCACACTTGTAACTAAACAAATCAAAATAATAAAGGTAATGAAATGCTAGGGGCTATAAGAACCTTCTCTACTCATGACCAGCAACTAAATACTCAAAACTCAAAGGATTAGTTTTAGATTTTGATTTGGAAGATATAGAGGTAGTTTTGATTTTTCTTTGTTTTTTTCCCAAGTTTCCTTCCACTCAAGTTATTTCTCAGATTGAAAACTAGGATGGGGTGATAAGTATTTTGCTCCCACACCTCAAATTTTGAGGGTACTGACAGTGTTTACAATCTTCTAGCATCAGCAGAGATGAGAATATTCTTGTATCAGCTGGTGGGCAAAGGTAAATGCTTCCCCTTTCCCTCCTCTTCCCTACAACTGTTATCTCTCCCCATTACTGTTCTTGAAACTGTCTTCCCAGGATGTCTCTATCAGCTCAAGTCAAGAAAAGTGAACAATTATTTATTAAGTTCCTACTATGTGCCAGGCAATGTATTAAGTCCTAGGGATACAAAAAAGGTGGAAACAAAACAACAGTCCTTGATCTTGAGCAACTTATAATCTAATGAGAGTGA
This sequence comes from Gymnobelideus leadbeateri, assembly GCA_011680675.1. Classification (NCBI taxonomy): domain Eukaryota; kingdom Metazoa; phylum Chordata; class Mammalia; order Diprotodontia; family Petauridae; genus Gymnobelideus; species Gymnobelideus leadbeateri. The sequence goes on along the minus strand of WOXC01004198.1, from coordinate 829,319 downwards.
CAATATGTAGGCAACATGTATGAACACATTACATACAATATAAGTTGGAGCTGGAGATACTCTCAGAGGGAAGGCACTAAGATTAAGGAATACTGAGAAAGATTTCTTGTAGAACATAATATTTTATGAGAGATATTATGAAGGAAGAAATAACAGGACTTGGCAACTGACTGGATATGGACAGAGTGAAAATGAGAAATCTAGTTGACCCAGTGAGTTTAAATATGATCTCAGATACTTACTAGCCATGTTGACCCTGTGCAAGTCATTTAACTTTTATTTGCCTTTGTTTCCTCATCTGTAAAATTAGGAAAATAATAGCACTTATCTCCCAGGGTTCTCATGGGGCTCAGATGAGATTATAATTACAAAGCATTTAGCACAGTGCCTGACCCAAGATAAGCACTATATAAATGTTAGCTATGGTATTGACGACAATGGTGATGATGGTCATGATGGTGATGGAGATGGTGATGATGATAACATCAAGGATGACAATTAAATTGTGAACTAGCATGACTGGGAGTACGGTGTTACTCTTTAGTGTAATAAGAAAATTAGGAACAGAGAAGTATTGCCATAAGGGAGGATAATGAGTTTAGTTTTGGACATGTTGTGTTTAAGATGTCTACAAGACACCCAATTAGAGATGTCCAATAAGCCACTGGAGATAAAAGTCTAGAGGTCAGGAGAGTGGTTAGTACTAGAAACATAGATCTGTAGTGTGAGATATTATGGAGATATTAGTTGAATCCATGGAAGCTGATGAGATCACTAAGTGAAATAGTAAAGTGGGGGAAGAAAGAAGAGACCAGGATACAGTCTTGGGAACTGCTTACTGTTAACACTAGTGACTTGGACAAAGATCTGACGAAGGAGACAGAGGAGAAATCGGACAGGTACAAGGAGAACAAGGAGAGAGCAGTATGAGGAAGAACGAAAGAGAAAAGAGTATCAGGAAGAGGGTAATCTGGGGTGGCTAGGTGGCGCAGTGAGTAAGAGCGCTGGCCCTGGAGTCAGGAGGACCTGGGATCGGATCCAGCCTCAGAAAGTGAGCACCCACACATAAATAATGACTGGCCGTGTAACCTTGAGCAAGCTACTTAACCCCAATTGCTAAAAAAAAAAAAAAAAAAAGAAAGAAAAGAAAAAAAGAAGAGGGTAATCCACAGTGCTTCATTCCCTTTCTAGGCCAGCTGAAGGTACTCTTCATGCCACTTATTCAGGGTACAAAATTGTTTTTCTGATCCTTCTTTGATACTTTATCAAATCATAGAGATAGCTGTACTTACCCTGACATATTGAAAAGGAGTCACATATAAGCAAGGTCAAATACTATTTGTCTACAGTAACTCACAGAGCACCAGATACTAAAGCATGGAGGAACTGTAAGTTATTTCAGTAGATTGAGTACATGTATCAATGATGTGAAGGATTTAATTTTTAAGTTAATTTTTTAAAAACCTTATCTTAAGCCACTACTAGGGTTCCAGTAAAGTGCTCTTGAAGGTCAGTGAGCTGGGTTTAGAATTTAAATATCAGAAGGAGATCAGTCCAGATGACATCTGGGAAGTTGCACAATTATTCCCAAACAGCTGCCGTAAAACTTCATTTCCTTAACACCAATAATCAATTCCTTTCTATTCAACCAGTATTTTGTAAGTGCTCACTGTGTCAGTAGTCATATTAGACTCTATGGATAACAAGATTGAAAGCAATCCCTACCCTCAAGAAGACTGCTTTCTACTGAGGCTTGGGGGAAGCAACATGAACATAGAAAAGTCAATCCTATATCTATACAAAGTAGATACAGGGTAATGGGGGAGGAGTGGTGCTGCTACTAAGATCTATGGGAATCAGGGAGACCTTGCCAAAGGTCTGGATCTGGATCTTAGCCTTAAATGCTGTTAGAGACTTCAAAATGTAGTGGCAAGGAGGGAGAACATCCTACAAATAGGGTGGTGGTGGTGGGGGGAAATCTTTGTTTCAAATCCCAACTTGTTTAAAATCGGCATGACCAAGGGCAAGCCATTTAATCCCTCCAAGCTTTGGGCAGAATCCTGAGACTGATGATATACTGAGTCTTTAGTAAGCCTAACTCCTTCATTGGTGGGAGGAGTTCCTAACCCAGTGACACCAGAGATCCTAGAGGTATACATTTTTGGACTCTAGTTGTACAATATGCAAAGTTATGGAGGGATAGCAATCTGCACCAGTGGAGGAAGTACAGGTGAAATGAAAGGTTCGACAGTAGGTTAGGAAGTGTTTCTCCCCTACATTAAGTGTAAATCTATATCTGTACTGTCTACCTATTCCTTCTAGTTCTGTCCTATAAGTCTAATACTTTTAACATATAACAGCCTTCAAAACCTTGGGGACATCTATCTTATCCAATCCAATCTAATGAATCCAATCCAGTAAACATTTATTAAGTTCTAGGCACTATGCTAAGCACTGGGGACACAATTAATAAAAAGGAAGATAATCCTTGCACTTGAGCAGTTTACACTCTGAAGGAGGAAACAACAAAAGCAGTCAAGAAATGGCAAGGAACAGTAAACCAGAGGGTAGTTGGTGTGGAAGCATCTTGATCCATTGAATTGAAATCAGGTAGAACATCAGATGGGGCAGTTAGGTGGCGCAGGAGGAAGAGCACTGTGCCTGGAGTTGGGAAGAGGTGAGTTCAAATCTAGCCTCAGACAAAGTATGACCCTGGGCAAGCTACTTAACCCTGTTTACCTCAGTTTCCTTATTTGTAAAATGAACTGGAGAAAGAAATGGAAAACCGCTCCAGTTTGTTTTCTAAGAAGGAAAATCCCAAATGGGGGCATGAAGAGTCAGGACTGAAACAAAATGAACAAAATGAGATTAGAAGTGATGAACTTATTGTGGAAGGGAGAGTATATTGTGGAATGAGTACTGCCCCCCAAAAGAATTCTCTTCTCCACATTGAATATCGCTAGTGCCTTCAATGGGTCCTTCTATGGTATGATCTCATGACCTTTCACCTCTCTGGATTCCCTAATCTGGAGGCTCTCCAGCTGATCTCCTCAAATGTGTCTACTAGAAATGAGCCCAACAGTACAGATGTAGTCTCACTAAGGTGAGGTGTCAAAAGACTCCGACTTGCCTTGCTCTGGAAACTATAGCTCCAAGGTAGCCTAAGGCTACATTCATTTTTTTTTGGACTGCTATGTCTCACTGTGATTCGTAAGGAGCATTGCAGTTTGTTAGAACTCCCAGATTTGTTTTCTCAGATGAACTTCTATATGGCCATGCTTCTTTCATCTCATCCTTATCAATCAGTCAATAAGCACTTATGGTCTGGCAGTGTACTACACACTGGCAATAGAAAGGCAAAACTGTGGTTTCTGCTATTAAGAAACTCTATTCTGAGTCATTTTGACTATTATAAATACCCAAATTACCTACAAAGGAAAATGCTATCTGCTTCCAGAGAAAGAATGGATAAATAGATGTATAGAAGGATTTTACATATATTTATGTATTTGAGTCTAATGGTAGCCATCTTTAGAGTGGGGGTAGGTCAGGGAAGAAAAAAAGAAAAGAAGAAATTTACATGATAATTTTCTTATATATTTGAAGAAAATAGTAAGTTGTACACAATAAATTTGCAGTTTCATATGCAATCATGTTTTTATTATACTATGTTATGGAAATGTTTGTTTTATTCCATAAATTAAAAAAAATTTTTGAAAGATGTACACTAATAAGAAGGAAACCAATCACTAGTAGTGGGGTCGGTGGGGGTTTGGAAATGGGGAAGGAACTGGGAAAGACCTCCTGCAGACAGTCGGATTTGAGCTGAGTCTTCAGGGAAACCAGGTGGTGGTAGTAAGGAAGGAGAATATTCCAGACATGGGGGACAGCCAGTGAAAAAGGCATGGATTGAGTGAATGCAGAGTGAAGTAGGTTATTTTATTTGTTTGTTTTGTTTTGTGTTTTTTTCTTTCTCATGGTTCTTTCCATTCATTCTAATTCGTCTATACAACCTGACTAATGTGAAAATATGTTTAATAAGAATGTATATGTAGAGCCTGTATCAGATTGCATGCCATCCTGGGGAGGGTGGAGGGAAGAGAGGGGAGAGAGTTTAAAACTTATGGAAGTGAATGTTGAAAACTAAAAATAAATACATTAACTTAAACAAATAAAAAAAATTAAAAGGCATGAATTCTCATGACAGCACCATGTGTATGGAACAGCAAAAATGGTGTGGCTAGATCATAGAATATGTGGGAGAGAGTAAAATATAAGAAGGCCAGAAGTATAGCAAGGGGCCAGGTTATGGGAGACTTCACATGCTATACACAAGTGTTTGTACTTGATCGGGGAGGCAATGCTGGGGGACGCTTCTGGAGTTTGACGTGATCAAACCTACATTTTAAGAAAATTACTTTGGAAGTTGAAATATATCTAAGTACTCTAACAACTATGTGTATATACAGTCATGTGTACATATTTAAAATATATTTTGACTGCAAAGTAGAGTACTGATATATAGATAGACATACATATATATGCACACAGAGAATATATATAGATTATACATATTGTGTATATATAGACACAAAGTATCTATCTCTAGATATACTTTGTATACTATGTAGATAATGTGTCTATATACTTTATGTATATATATGTAGATTTTGTGTATTTATTATATATTTCTATATATACATATATACTATACAATATTCTATTCTATTCCATATAGTACACACCTGCCTTTATACAAATATGCTACCTCACAGAGTCAAAGTAAATATATGTATATATTTATCTATTTACATTAATATATTATGTATTTATAAATATATTCTATATTTATGTTTACATGCATTTATATATTACATACTTAGTTTACATATATCTTACATATAAGGAACATTTATACACAAATAAAATCACATATATTTTATATATTTGTAATTTATGTACATTTAGATGGAACCTAATTAGTCATATAATTTAAATAAATTTATAATTTATTTCTGTATTTCTGTAAATATATAAATAAATTTCTATATTATTCTATAAATATAAGCAAACATAAATATTTATTAAATTATAAATATAAAAATGTGAATACATAAATATATATTTCATACATACTTTTTGTATATAAATTTTATACTTTGTAGATATATATATATACTTTATTCTATGTACTCATATATTATATGTACACACATACATACTCACACACTATGTACACACATACTTTGCTTCTGTGGGGCAAAGGTAAGGACAGATTGAATTATTTATACATTATGCATTACCTAGCATATCCATCATAAGAAGCACTCATTCTCAATTTTCCTCACATTTTAAACATTTTTGATGTCCTTAGTGTTCCTCACCAGCATGAATTCATTTCTTAAAATATTTCCATATGAAACCTGATGAATTTTCTGAAATCCTAACCTAATAGTCACTTACTAAGAAGTACAGGAAGTCGATCTCACAAAAACAACAGAATTTCACTTTCTTCTCTAAGTCCTATAACTGTAAAACTGTAAGTTAGCAAGCCGAACACTCTGGATTCAATGATGCTAAATTTCTGCATTTGCCACACAGTACTTTTCACAGATCTCTATTTTCTTGTACATATATAAGTTGCATAGAAAATAACTTTCTCTTTCCACATGAAATATTTTCGATCTCAACATATTAATTACTATTTCATATAATAAAAATATGAAATATAATATAAACAAGTGTGTTTCAGATTTTCTTTATTTTCCATACATGCATTCTCTTGCTCAAAATTCTTCAACTTCTTTCTTTTTTAACTCAATTTTTTATATTTGTCCCAAATTTAGCTTCTTCTGTTTAAACTGTTAATTTTTCTCTATGTGTTTGTACACTTAAAAAATTCCACTTCAGAAGATTAATATTTCTCTTTGATTCATGGAGTTCTTAGATATGTAAAGGATCTTAGAATTTACTAGTTCAAACTCTTCATTTTATAGATGAGAAAAGTGATGCTTTTCCATGGTGTCACAGATAGCAGCAAAACCAAGTCTTGAACAAAGTCTGGGGTTCCTTTCTCCACCATGATGTCTATTTTATTGGCTTGCTTTCCTCACCTATTTAGCTTATCTATTAAATCTTGAAAATTGTGTGCTCTTTGAATCATCATCATCAATCACAAGATGAATTAAAATGCATTCAGGAGTAAAATAAACAGCATAAAATCTAGAAATACCAACGGCAAATCATCATTCATTTTATCCTTGGATCTTTCAGGAGTCACTGTGATGGGAAGCACTTTCAACCATGAGAGGATGGCAGTCATCAATGAGGAATGGGCACCTAGTCAATTTGAACCACAATTAAATGTTTGGAAGGCCATTAGCAATTAAAGTCACAGGTCTGGGCACGCGCAGGAAGATGCCTTTAATGTGCTGATTTGCTTTATGGTATATTACACCATGCACATGCATAGAGGTAATACATGTGGATTCAGCATCAATTTCATTTTGCACATTAAGTAAAGTGCATTAGATAAATTATGCCCAAAGAAAAGTCACCAGCTGCTGCAGCTACTTCAACTAATGCCCCCCAGAGGTGTCTGAGCACATCCGTTGTGCTTGAACCACTAATGCATCCAGGATCTATATATCTTCTGTGTATGTGTATAAGTACATATACGCACATATGTATACATATGTGTATGTGTGTGTGTATATGCACTTACATATATATGTGTGTATGCATGCATGTATATATGAATTGCTATTTCCAAATCCCAAGCAACCCTTAGCTCTCAGTGAGGGCCAGGGAAGGAGATTTCTCCAGTTTCCTGGGGTCAGTTTGGTCCCTTGGGCTCTGAAGAGTGCTTTTGCTCTTGCCGGGTCCTATTCAAGATCCCGGTGGAGGGGTCCAAGGCAGGATTTTCCCATGACCTATAAAAGGGGGAGGGAGGGGAAAGGAACCCATGCAGACTTCTTCTGGCAGAGTTGAGGGGTCTGAAGTCCATATGAAACGTGAGCTCCACTGAGGATTCAGAAATAGAAATGGATACATTACTGCAAAATGGCTGAGTTAGAGCTGCTAGGGGAACACTTACTTCTGAATTTCCTGCCATGCCTGGGCCTCATTTCTCAATCTTAATGTTCAATTTATGGTCACCCTTTTTCCTCCTTTTCTCTTCTATTCTTTGCTTTTCTTTTCTTTTTCATTTAATATATCCATGTCCCACACCGGGAATGGAAGTAAAATACTCTAAGGGCTTTAAGGAAGAAAACAGATCTCCCTTCCCTCTTAGGATTCATTCCTGTGGCCAAAAATGGTGATGAAATGCTTTAAGTTATTCTGGATGACTAAGCAGTTAAATGTTCCTTTGGAAATATTGCTCTTATTATTTAGGCCAAACCCAGATAATAGAAGTTTCATCCTCAAACTCCTTCTCTCAAGGGGTCACAATGGCTACACCTGTCTAAGCACTCTGCTCTCTCTCATGAGGGGGCTTGGCTACCTTGGTCTGTTCATCTCATCACATCTCTGCACACCCCCCCCCACCCCCCGGACACCCTTGCTTCTGTCCAACTTTAATCTGATAGTGAATTTAGCAGATCTTTACAACTGCCACTGAAACGAAGAAACAGAACCCACTGAGGATGAAATGATACCAGTGGCAGACTTGGCAATACAGCAGCCATTTAGTTTCCAGAGTTCCTGTACGTTTTAAAAAGACTTAGGCTTTCTCCTGATTTAGCTCCATATTCTTCACTCCAGAGAAGTTATTCTCAGGTGTAGTCAATGGAGATCCTTTCTGGAGCACTGGCCCATTCTCCCTTTCATGGTCATGACTTGGCTTTCAAAACCATTGGGGATATTTGAATCCCTTTTAGCTCATTCAGTTCTTTTATTGCCTCATTTGTCCAGGAATCTCACAGAGAGTAATTTAATTTATGTCATCAAAAGGAAACTGAGAAAACCTACATATCCTTTATTGTCCAGTAGAAAGTTGTATCAGGGAGAGTCAAGTCACAAAGAGTTTCTATGTCTAATACTAAAAGTAGACAATAACAGCAAAGAGAAATCAAGGAAAACAGCCAGGTTTTGTGAGGAAAGCTCTTCATAATCCAGCCTTCTCCAACCTTTCCAGTCTTCTTACACCTTACTTCCTACCACATACTCTCTGATCCCAGTGACACTGGTCTTCTGACTGTTCCTTAAACAAGATGCACCATCTCTCATCTACAGGTATTTTCTAGGGTTGTTCCCCATGCCTGGAACACTCCGCCTTCTCACCTCTGCCTACTGACTTCTCTGGCTTTCTTTAAATTCCAACTAAAATACCATTTTTTGCAGGAAGCCTTCCCCTTAATCACACTTAATTCCAGTGCCTTCCTTCTGTTAATTATTTTCTATTTATCCTGTTTGTAGTTTGCCATGATTATATTTATTTATATGTTGTCTTCCTTATTAGATTATAAGCTCCTTGAGGACAATGACTGTCCTTTGCCTCTTTTTCTAGTACTTAGCACAATGCCTGGCACATAGTAAACACTTAATAAATGCTTATGGATTGATGTAAAATCATGCCGTCAGTTTTTGACATGTTGAGTTGTGGGATAGTTAAGGAGAAATGTTCATTAAACAGTTGGAAGTATAAATCATAGGATTTAGAGCCAGAAGTGACTTCAGAGTTTACCCAGTAGAAATCTCTCATATTCCAAATGAGACCTAGAGAGGTGAAGTGACATCACCAAAGTCAGAGAGGCAACAGAAGGATTCAATCAAACACGTTTTGTGGTTCTAAATTCAGAGTTGCTTCCATTATACTACACTGCCTCATGCAAACCTCCTAAGTCCTTTCCTCAGCTCTGTTGGTAATTAAAGTAATGAACATATTATATGAAATACCCTTTTTTTAATGAATGTTACTAATTTGAAGCCATGAAGCATAGTCTGGAGAGAATGGTATTAGATTAAAGATGAAAGGTTTTAGTTTTATGGCCAAATTACACCAGAATTCCTTTATGACCCTGATAACCCACCTGTACTTGGGTTTCCCAGATCAACATGTAACGGTGAAGCATACCTGCTCTTTGCCTACCTCACAGATGAATTGCCATTTAAGTTCTTTGAGCTCTTCTAATGGGTGTTGCCAGTTTTATAAACCCAAAGTCATTTAAGATTTATAGAATTCTTTTTTGAATTTAAATAATACATGCGTTTATACCATTCCTGCTGCTTTCATTCATGCAAATAAGGAATCTAGGGTAAATAAAACATATACTTTCTAGTTAGGACTTACTATCAGAGTCATCAAATCTTACTAGACAATTACCCAAAAGACTGAGTCTCTTATCTTTCATTCCCATGTAGAGGAAAGAAATACCATGGAGGAAGGAAGAATGGTAATTGTTTCCCTGGAGAACAATAATTTTGCAATAAATTTCCAAAGCAGCACGATTCAGAAAATTAAGCTGAGAATCAAAGATATTGAATATGGTTAACTTTGTGGAAATAAAATTCCCAAACTTCAGGCACTACTTTTGAATGTATTCATTTGGGGGGAAAAAAGCACATTGGAAGGGAGTTTGAAAGTTGTATTTTTGTTACTTTACTAAGTAGAATGAGGCAGTGTGGGCTCCCTTACTCTATTCTTCCAAACAGTCGATATGGTGTTTTCTGCCTGACAACTCCAGGAAAAATTCCCGGAGCAGAACAGAAGTCTGTACACAACATTTATAGATCTGACCAAAGTCTTTGATACTGTCAGTCATGAGGGCTTATGGAAAATTAAGTCAAAATTTGGGGCTCCCAGAGAAGTTCATCAGCATTATACATCAGTTTCATGGCAGCATGCTTACCTGGGTTCTAGATAATGGACAAGGTTTTCATGCCTTCCCAGTCACCAATGGAGTGAAACAAGGCTGTGCACTTGCTCCCGTGCTTTTTAGCATGAGGTTTTCAGCCATGTTTGCAAATGCTTTCAGTGAGTATGAACATGGCATCAAGGTCTGCAACTGCACTGAGGGTAAATTCTTCAACCTGAAAAAGCTACAAGCCAAGACCAAAGTGGAGGCAGTGTTGGTGCAGGATTTTCTGTTTGCTAATGATTGTGCACTCAATGCAGCCTCTGAAGCTGAGATGCAACAAAGTATGGATCAGTTCTCTGATACTTGCGCTAATTTTGGCCTAACGATAAACACCAAGAAAACACAGGTGCTCCATCAGCCACCACCACACCATCCATATGTGGAACCATCAGTTACAGCAAATGGAGAAGTTCTGAATCTTGTAGATAAGTTCACTTACCTTGGTAGTGTACTTTCCAGGGACATACACATTGATAATGAGATCAATGCAAGCGTTGCCAGAGCTAACTCGGTGTTTGGGAGACTCAAAAAGAAGGTGTGTGAGAGAAGAGGTATTAGACTGACTACCAAACTGAAGGTTTACGGTGCCATTGTGCTGACCTCATTGTTGTAAGCCTGTGAAACCTGGATAGTCTACCAGTGCCATGCCAGAAAACTGAATGGCTTTCATTTGAACTGTCTTAGGAAGATTCTGAAGATCAGCTGGCAGGAGAAGGTTTATCAGACACTGAGGTCTTTACTTGAACTAAACTGCCAAGCATTCACACTGCTTCAGGGAGCTCAACTCTAATGGGCTGGCCACATTGTTCAAATGCAAAACGTACCTTTGCCAAAACTACTGTTTTATGGAGCGCTCACCCAGAGCACATGGTGGTCAGAAGAAGTGATACAAGGACACTCTTAAAGGTCTCTCTCAAGAAATTTGGAATTGATTATGCGATATGGGAGACACTGGCACAGGGATACTCAGCATGGAGTTCCCACATCAGAGAAGGTGCTGTGCTCTACAAGCAAAGCAGAATTGAAACAGCTCAGAGGAAATGCAGGATGAGTGAATTTGGAGATCCCACACCAAATGTTTACACGGACTCTTCATGCCCAACCTGTGATAGAGCATTCTGAGCTCCTATTGGTGTGATCAGTCTACAGTCAGACACACTGAAACTTAACTTGAGCATAGTGATGTCATTTTGGTCCTCTTTGAGAACTAAGGTCAACAGCCACCACAATATCTTCATTAGTACTCTCTGGCTTCCTTTCCATCTTTGAGGAAAAGGAGACCTTTATTTCCAAGTCTCTTCTCCACCAGACCTCAACTGTACCCCTTCCCAGCTTTTTGTTTACCTAGCTCCATTTTTATTCCCTTTGTCTCATTGTCAAGCTTACCTTCTTCACTAAGGTTCATCCTCCTCTAGACAACACACATGCTCGGCTCTACCTTTTGCTCAAGAAAATTTTCCTTCTTCTTGCTGTGCCCTCCAGCAACCATCCCAATATTCTCATACTCTTTGTTGCCATATTTCTCAAAAAAAAAATAGCTGACCTCCTCTCAACATCCATTACTTTCTCACCACTCAGACCTTCCTTTATGTCCTATAGTCTTTTCTGTGTCTACCACTCTCCAGAAACTACTCTTTCCAAGCTAAGAATTTTGTCAGAATTACCAGATTTAGGTGCCTTTTCTCAGTCTGATTTCTCTGTAACATTTAATGCAGTCAATCATTCCTTTCCTTTTGATACTTATTATTGGACATGCATAATCTTGCATCCTCTAGATCAGAGAGGTCAAACATGTAGCCCAGGGACTCCCAAGTGCAGCCTTACCCATAGTAAAATGTAATTTGGAAATATTTAATAAATGAAACAAACAAAAATCCAACAAAACATAGATAATAATGCATTTTGAAACTGTTTGCCTCCACTGATATAGATTCACCTTTCTGACCATTCACTTTCTGTTTAGTCCTATACCTTTAACTATTATAACTATTATTAATAATATAGTAACAGCTAGCTTATATAGAATGAACTACCAAGTTGTAAAATGTTCTATCTATATTATCTTATTTCATCAGCACAATCCAGAGTTTATCCCCAAACTCTGTATACTTTACTGCATTAGTTCATGTTTCTTTTCACTCCTCATTTCATTGTTTCTTATAGCACAGTCACATTCCATTCCATTCATGTTCCATAGTTTGTTAGTCATTCCCTAATTCAATGGGCATCCACTTTGTTTCCAGTTCTTTGCTACCACAAAAAGTACTATTATAAGTATTTTGGTGTATATGGGGACTCTCTTTATCAATGACTAACTTGTTACATATGCCTAGCACAGTGGATAGAGTGCCAGTCCTAGAGTCAGGAAAATTCACCTTCCTAAGTTCAAATCTGGCCTCTATACTTACTAGCTGTGTGATTCTAAGCAAGTCACTTAACCCTATTTGCCTCAGTTTCCTCATCTGTGAAATGAGCTAGAGAAGGAAATATCAAACCACTTTAGTATCTTTATCAAGAAAAGTCCAAATAGGGTCACAAAGAGCTAGACATGACTATGTTTCCTCCTCTTATTTATTTCTTTACCTCTTCCAGGAGTTCTTGTTAGGCTTGGGTTCAATCAGCATTTTTTTCTTTGAGGTATTGTTTGTAGCTGTTTTCATATTATTGTATTCTTCTGAATATACATCTTGGTCTTCTCTGCCACTGTACTAGCTTTTTATAGTAAAATTCTTTTTTGTTGCTATCCTTGCTCATTCTCCAGTATATTTCTTGACTTTCAACTTAAGTTGGTCTGTCTTCACATGGGAGTGGGGAGGCACTGTCCTAAGCTTCATGCTTTTTCTTGACTGTGTTTTCAGAGGTAGTTCTGGGAATCTGCAAATTTTAAGTGTTGCCAAGGTGGTATAGTCTGGGGAGAGGTGTAGTGACTGCTATCCTCACCTGCACCCTGAACTTTACCCAGGAAGGGTCCCTAGTCTCCTACAGCTGCAAGCCCTAGCACTCTCTTTGCCTTAGAGCTGAGACTTTGGTCCCTGCTCCCTTGTGACCCCCCCACCTCCAACATTCTTTTTCACCCTGGAACTATAACTCAGAACTGCATGTGGACAATAGATGCCAATCAGTGCCATCTCTACCCAGTGGCAGCAAAGGGTTTCCTGTAACCTCAGACCAACTGGTCTGACCCTTTTACTCTCTCTGGGCTGAGAACTCTTAAAACCACTACTGTGGCCTCTGTTGTTGTCATTGTCAGCAGGGGCTCCAGACAGTCTTGTACCCAGTGTCATAAACTTCTCATTCTGACCTTCTAAGTTTTCTTAGGCCAGAAAAATGTCCCATCCTGACCTCTGTTGACTCTGCCACTCCAAAATTTGATTTAAGGAATTATTTTAAAGTTGTTTTGGGGAAAATGTTGAGAGAGTTCCATTGAATTGCTTCTAAATCTGCTATCTTGGTATAATTTGGAGGGCATCTAATTCAACTTATATACCAAAGGAATGCCCACTCTACTGTATTGGATAAGTAATCATCCCAGACTCACTTGAAGGCTTCCAAGGAGGTGGAACCCAGAACCTCCTGAGGGAGGATACCTGCGTGTGTGTGTGTGTGTGTGTGTGTGTGTGTGTGTGTGTGTGTAAAGAAAAGTTGGATATATTAGTCATTATGAACATAATTTTTTTGTAGAGTTGAACAGAGTGATTGTAGTGTTTTTGTATCTTGTATCAAGAGTAGAACTTGTCATCTTGACCCTTTGTTCTCTGTCTCCATCTTTAGTACTAGACAAGTGTCTGCACTTTCTATTTTCTGGTTGAGATCCAGATATCACTGTTACATTTGACTGCTAAATGTTCATAGGGAAGGTATCATTTGTGAATGGGGAGTTTAGTTCTCCTAAAGTGAATCTTTCCCAGGCCTTTCTTGCATTTGTTGAATTCAAGTCAGCAAACATTTATTAAGCATCTATATTCTAACCTATTCCTTTGCTCTACTGATTATCTCTGAGTATCAGTGCCTTGATTTCCTATTCAACAAACATTTGAGTGCCTACAATGTATGAAACCCTGTGTTTCATAAGGACAACAGGGATATAATATTAAAAAAAACAGAGACAAAACATTTCTTACCCTCAAAGATCTTACATTCTCCTGGTGTAAGCAACATGTACACAAGTAAGCACATACAAATTATATAAAAATGATTTCAAAAGGGAATGTCCTTTATGAAGCTAAGGTGGGGAAGGAGTACCTTCCAGGAATGAGGAACTTCTACTACTATTTTTTTTTATTTTTGGAAGACAGTTGGGGTTAAGTAACTTGCCCAAAGTCACACGGCTAGGTTTTTGTTTCTGTGAGTTAAGTGTCTGAAATCCAATCTGAACTCAGGTCCTTCTGACTCCAGGGCTGGTGCTCTACTCACTGCGTCACCTAGCTGCCCCACTTCTATTACTATTAACAATAGCTGACACTTAGATAATGCTTTAAGGTTTACAAAGTACTTTCTTCTAATACCACCATAAGGAAGGTAGTTCAGGACCCATTATCCCCCTTTTACAAATGAGGAAAATGAGGCTCTACAAGATTAAGTGGTGTATCTATGAGTGTTCAGACAATGAATAACTGAGGGATGAATGAAAACCCAAGGCTACCATTTCTAGCATGTTATTTATCACCCCATTCTACCTCTTAATGATTTTCTTATTGAAAAGGACTTTTCCCCAAAATTTTCTAGATATCATATATCAAAAGGATTATACAAAAGCTCAGCCATCAGAGTCAATATGTTCAAAAAAGTGTTTGGTTGAATGATCTTTTTTTGATTGCTGATGATTAATTCAATCTTTTAAATTCAACTTCAGATTCTAAACTCACACTCATTCCAACCTTGCTTTGAAAATACCACACAAGACAGATCAACAATATTGCTGAACCACCTGGAAAATATTATTTTCCTCGCATATGAAAAAATAATTGTCTGTTCTTTAAAGTTCAGACTGCAGAGGCTTTGAATAATTAAAACCTTTTCTACACCTTGCTAGCACTCCCAAAAGTTAAATGTGTTTCAATTCTAGTGTCTACAGCATCATTAAAGGAAAGAGAAGAATCTATTCTTTGAAAAGATATGGACACTAAGTCATTATTCGGGCCTGCAAATACTTTTGGGTTGCAAGAACCAGAAAGATAATAAATTGTTTTTGCTAAAAACAGGAAGTTTGGCAAAGATGCAAAAGTACAGCTAAACTTTGGCCACGCAACCCAAAACATTGTGTTCTACTTTGAAAGTGTTTCCAGCAAAAAAAAAAAAAGTGTAGTGCCTTGAATACATAGAAAGCTTTAAGAAACAGTAAAGGCATCTGGCACCCTTTGCCTGTGCCAAGCTTGTGGTTGTGTAGTGCTTGCTGAAGGAGAGATATGCCAGTTTTCAATGACTTATGTCATGCACAGCTGGAAACCCACATATAAACAAGACCTTGACTGTTACGAAGACTGGAAAAACTCAAATAAGTGTGTTCCTTTTCTTTCATCCAATCTGTAATAAATAAATAAAAGATTTCTGAAGACATTGGGAAGAAAAAAACCAACCTCAGACTTTCCGAAGTAACCTGTTCCTTAGAAGTAACCCTGAATTAGACGAGACATACTGTGGAAATTGTGTCTGTGGGGGAGGTTGGGGAGGGGGGTGTGAGGCAGGATTCTGGTTTTACCCCCTGCTGCCAACTTTGCTAATCTGATTGTGATTATGTGGCATCTGTTTTGGACACAGCTGATAGGATTGTAATTTTCAGCTAAGTCCATGAGTTTGGACGGGCTTCAAAATGTGGGCCAGGAAAAATAAAGAATTGAACCCCTGATGTCTGCTTCTATGAATGTGAGTTTCAGGGAATTCTGGGAGATCCCGATCAGAGGAAAATACACAGTAGAAGTGGTCACCTGAATTGTACTTTCTCTATAATTTCTCCTAGTTGGCAAGAGCAAAAGTTACCTACTTTACATTGGGACTGTCTTTGTCTTCTCTCTTCACGGCCTGATTTGGTTCAGAGGTTTGGAACCTGGGGCTCAGAGTAAGAAATTTCCTGTTTGAGTTTCTGTCACTAAATTTGTGACTGCAGGGAATTCCCTTACCCTTTAATTTTCTTCATCTGTGTAATGGGGATGGTGTTTTGCCTAGGGAAAGGCAAATCAGGGTAATTGGCAGAGGTTCAATGCTGTGAGGGGGTGTAAGGAAGGATTTTGTGCTAGAGGAGGGAGTGGTTACTCATGGAAGCAGCTTGGGGAACAGGGGAGAAGGAGATTGCTTTACCAGCTGGTGCAAAAAAAAAGTGGTAAGTCTTGTAGACAAAGCAACATTCCTTCTCCCCCCTCCTCCCACAAAACTACCCCCCCCCCCAATATATTCCTCAGGCTGCCCTTTGTCACCTTCAAGGCTGCTGTACTCTGTAACTTGTTTTCACCTGTACAAAAATGGCAGGTCAGGGAATATACCTTCTCTAGGGATGGATCTGGGCTCAGCACCCTTCAAGGAACCACACAGTTTGTTTGATTTCAGACCTCACAGGGTAAATAATCCTTCTATAATGTATATATTAATCAACACCAGGGTCTTCATGATTTTAAACTCTTGGTAATTCTACTCAAAAAAGGACTTGGAAGTAATTTCATTTCTATGCTCAGTGTTATTACAAGGGTTCAGTAAGAAAACAATATGAAATTTTTTAATTTCAATATTTCTAAAAGTGTAGAAATTGGACTGGGCCTATGAAGAGGAAGAGAAGTAATCAAAGTTAGTGATCAATAGGGACCATATAGAGACCACATAGGGTTCAATAAGAGACATAGTACATAGTGCACTGACCTTGGGGTCAAGAAGGAAGAACAGAGGTAGAATCCTGCCTCAACCTCAGCATCATAATCAGTAAAATAACACTTTCCACCCACAGTTGTGGAGAGGATTAAATGACATAGGTAAAAAAAATTTAAAAATAAAGCTATAGAATAATAGATATAATTTATTTCCATTTATAGAAATATTAGTTATTTTATTAGTTACTTATATAAATATTTATATTTATTATATTATATAGTATATAACAATATTAATAATGTATTGTTAATAACTTTTATTAATTTATAATTATAATATTTTATATCAATTAATATCAATAATAATTAATATTATATATTACTGTTGATATATTTATTAGTTATTTACATAAATATTAGTTATTATTTTAAATATGTTTGCCATAACTAAAGTTTTAAGAAATTGGGGGCTGAATAGAAGACTAAAGGATTCTTTAATTATACTTTTCAAACGTATGGCAAAGTACTTAAGCTCTTTGAGATTCTTGCCTTATCTATAATGTGACCAGACCAATGCTGCCTTACATCAGAGGTGTCAAACCCCCAACTAACATTATACAAGGTTGACCAAGTTTAAATTTTAATTGGGAAATATTTAACAAAACAAATAAAATACAATATAAACAATAACATTACATTTTAAAGAAGTCAGTATGTGACCCACAGAGATCCTTATGTATGAAAGGATTAGTGACCCTCCTTTACCTCCCAGTTTCTATTTCAGTTTGACACCACTGCCTTACATGCCTAGTGGCTGGAGATCTGGGTCTAAGGATCCCTTTGGATCTAAGACCCATCAATCTGGTTCCCGTCTTCCTTTCCAGACTTATTCCCCTTTTACATACTTATGTTCCAGCCAAGCTGGCCTATTAAGTTTTGGGATGCCGCATCCCACCATCCTTCCTTAATACAGTTGCTCTCGTACCAGGAATTCATTCCCTTTTCACTGCAGCCTTTGAAAATTCATTCCAAGTTTGCTTCAAGACTTGGCTCAGGTAACACCTCCTACCAAAGCCTTTCTGGATCCTCCCAGTTGTTGCTATCTATCCCACCTCTAGTTATTTTATATCTACTCATCGGTGTACATATTATATACACTAGGTAAAATATAAGCTCTTAGAGGGTAAGGGGCTGCTTTCATTTCTTGTTTTGCATTACAAAATAAAAGTACCTTACATATAGTAGACAATGAATGAATAAAAATTGAGTGAATTAAAAAATGAAAGATTTAAAATAATCTGATTTAGACTAGTATTCTTTTATAAACTGTTTATCGTATGAAGCTCTACCTTCATCTCCAGCTTAAGGATTCTCAAGACTCTCCATCATTCCTTCAACAGAGAAGAAATGAAGCTTGTAGTGTGATCTTCAGATCGTCTCCCCATCACAGAAAACTTTGAGAAGAAATTTGAGGGAAAGTACAAGAAGTCAAACGAAGTGAAAGACATTGGTTATATGGATGATGCTGCACTGTGCAGATTATCAGAGGAAGCCATGGAAGCTCTACCCTTGAGGAGTTTTAAACGTAATTTTCTAAAGAAAAGACAAGTTCAGTCTGTATTGAGTGGGGCACATATGTGGAGTAAGGGAACAGGTGCCAACCTCATGGACCTCTTCCAGCTGAGTGATTCTGCACTCTTGGCCCTTCATTTTAAGAAGAAAGTATTGAGGAGCAACCCTGTTTAGCCTTGCTTAGCAATGTTATATAACTAGGTTTTCAAATAAAACTGGTAAATTGTATGCATTTTCTTCATGTAGTTCATTGATGAAACCATCAAGAATAGAGGTTTCCTGTGCTTGGAATAAATTACCTTTGGATTTGGCCAATAAAGCAGAACCTGTTCACTGTATTTTGCCAAGATCCCTGTCAGTTTTTTATTTAGCATATAACCCTTAAGGAAGTTGTTTTGCAATGAGTCAGGTTTATGGACAGACATTCAAATATTTCTCCTTTCTGACTCTTAAGGAGGCTATCCTAGACCATGATTAAATTTGGACCACTCACTGCAGCAGTTGGAATGAGATCCCTCTACTAGAGTTCAATGAGGTTCTTGCTGTTTATGACTGTATTCAAGCAGCAAAAATTCTATGCTCTCTCCTTTACAACTCCTCCCTTCTTCATTGGAAACAAAGAAAAGCCCTTTTTAACAAATATAACTAGTCAAGTCGTATCATATCTATCTATATCTACATATGTGTGTCTATATGTATATATATATATGTATACACATATTTTTTTCGATAGTGAATTCTGAAGGATTTAAAAATTCTGAGACTTGATCAGCTTCTCCTACTGATTTAAATTCTTACATTTAGTGTAAATCTCTCCCCAAATGAGAGAATATGGGAATCCAGTGTCTACACTGCAAAAGGAAAAAAGATGATACCCACCCACAAGAGGTCCAGAAGAGATTTATTATGGGATAGTCTTCATAGTGAACTGGAGAAAGGAAGAGAGTACAGCAGTCCTCCAAATCTGTGACTATTATAAGGACTGATGTGTTGTTGTGGTAGCTACTCTAGAAATAAATCCCCAGTTTTCCTTTTTTAACATGGGAAAAATTCCCTCTCTGAAATACATTAGAGATTCTACATCCTTTTCAGGGCTTCCAGGATGGTGAATTTTGGAGAGCAAAGTGTTAACGATTCCCCTTACTCTCACATTTATACTTAAGTACTTTTCACCACAGTGACTGCTTTAGGGGTATGAGGTTATGAGGTTGGAACATTCCTCTTTTACACCATATTTGCTAATGTAACAGAATGCTAGTCAATGAAGAAAGGGTCTAGTCTTTGAAGCATGTTGAGATATTCATCACCCAGGTATGCCCATCTTGAGGTTGCTTTGTCACCTCCTGACCACTATGGATTCTCTTACTGACCTAAGTTTCTGGCAAGCCCTCTGAATCTCCTGATCTCACTAGGTTGCCTGATCTCTTTCGTCTCGGAAGACTCATTCACTTAAGATCAGGAAAAGAATAAACAGAATAAATACTTAAGATCAGGAAAGAATAAACAGAAAAGAAACAGAGGCACCATACATTGTGTCCAGGTTGGGAGATACAACCAAGAGCTATTCCGTCAAAGCAGCCAAAGAACCTGAAAGATATGAGAGTGACACTGTTCGTATGAATAATCCTTTCTAGTTCTGTAACCTCAGAATCATCAGTTCCTCTGCTTACACAACCAAGAAGCCTTTTTATCACATGGTACCAACAGCTCAGTCACGAATGGCCAGAAATGGCTTCCCCAATGTTTCCTGTAAGGTCACTTGCACTGACACCAGGCAGGGTATGAGCATGCTTCAATATCCTTGTACGGGGAGAAAATCTTTAATTAATAATATGTCTAGGTTTAAAAGAGGTTTTAGGTATCATAGTATATACATATATATCTTCTATCCCATTTCCATTTCCCCAAAGGAATGATAGCATTTACAGTTACAAAGTTCTAAGATGCAAACAGATTGCAGAAAGGAAATACATCATAAGTTACAGAAACCAAAAAACAGATATTATTAAAACAGTCCTAATTTTATAAAGCTTACAGCAGTAACATCAGACAGGGCCCATGTATGTTATAAAAATCCTTTGGTATCTTTCAAGATGGAAAGATCTGGGACTGGCTAGTGGTCAAGTAAATGTAATGCTGAAAAGAGAAGAATTTTGCAGCCAGTTGGAAATGAAGAATGGGCTTTGAAAAAAGCATCGGATTATATGGGCCAAGAGAAAACATGTTGAAGTCCATTCTAACATTTTCAAAATTCTGATGACAGACAGTGAGGATTAAGGCATTATATGGTTTTTGTAAATTAGTGTGTTCATTTATATGAGTGTATGTAATTACGTATGTGTAGATATTGATGTCAAAGTGCCTGACATTTTCTGGCAGGTTCTGACTCTGTGTTTAGTGCAAGAGCCCTGAATCTAGAAAACCACTGCCAAAAACCATGGAAAACTAAAGTGAATATCCATAGGGCTGGAGAAGAGGAAACATGTAAGCATCTCTTTGTAGAGAGCCTTTGGGACCAGGGCTGAACCACTGAGTCTTTCTCCAAGGATTCTTAACCATGAACTTAAAAATGTTTTGATAACTATATAATGTAAATTGGTTTATTTTAAAATTCTATGTATTTTATTTAATGCACTTAAAAGCATGATTCTGAGAAGGGGTCCATAGGCTTCATCAGACTGTCAAAGGGAGCCCTCTACTAAAAATTGAGAGACACTCTGCTAAAGAAGCTTCTTGATCACTACTGAGCAAATGAATTCCTCCAGTTCCTACTTATTGTTATACAAGCATTCTTTGGAACATATGCACATATGCACACATGTGTGTTATAAACAGAGTGAGTGAAATCCTTCAAATGTATTTTTCATAAAGACAGGCAACAAGTATTCTTTAAAATTTTTTTTCTCTTTTTAAATTTTATTTTTAATTTATGGAATAAAACAAGCATTTCCATAACAGCATAATATAAAGATTATTGCACATGAAACTGGAAATCTACTATGTACAACTTGCTATCCTTTCAAATATACAACAAAATTTGTTTTATCTCCCCCAACCCCACTCTAGAGATGACTATTATATAGAGATGTGTGCATATATATATAATTATTTTATATATACTTCTATATATCAGTTCTTTCTTTGAACACAGATAGCATCTTTCTTCATATGTCTTTTATAGTTAATTTGGATATTTATAATGTAAATAATTTATAATGTAAAGTCAAAATAACTTATTTGTTCAAATTTGTGCTTAAAGAAATATTGCTGTCACTGTGTACAATGTTCTCTTGGTTCTGCTGCTTTCACTCTTCATTATTTCATGTAAGTCCATGTTTTTCTAAAATCATTGAGTTCATCATTTCTTAAAGCACAGTAGTTTTCTATCACAATCATAAAAAACTTTGTACAAATAGAAATATAGGTCAGAAGGAAAGAAGAAAATTGGGGGGTAGGGAAATTTATACAAAGTTTCTGAGGTAAAGATCTCATATCTAAAATATATGAACAACTCTGTCAAATCTATAAGAATATGAATCATTCCCCAAATGATAAATGGTCAAAGAATATGGACAGGCAGTTTTCTAATAAAGAAAATCAAAGCAATTAAAATGCTCCAAATCATTACGGATTAGAGAAATACAAATTAAAACTACCTTGAGATACCATTTTACACCTACCATATTGGCTGAAATGATAGAAGGGGAGAGTGACAAATGGAGGAGATATGGAAAAATTGGGGAACTATTTCATTGTTGGTGGAATTGTAAACAAGTATTCTTTAAGTGCTCACTCGTGCTAGGCACCATGCTGAGTGCTAAGGCTAAAAATAAAAGTGAAGAGAAATACAATCCTTGCCTTCATGGCACATACCCTATAATGGGGGGAAATGATATACAAAAGGGAGCTGAAAAGGAGATGGGGTGGAAATGATGGTACCTAACTGGGGATATGATGTTAAATATAGAAAGTCAGAAGCACAGCTTAGAGATAAATGGAGATTTGTTACAATGTGTTCTTCATAATAGAAATTCCCATAAAAGAATTCATCAAGGCTGAGAAAAAGGCATCACATGGTGGAAACAAAAGCCCCAGGCATTAAAGAAAGCTCTAGGATAAGAAGGCAGCTGAATCAAGGTAATAACCAGCATAATAAAATGACCATTCTAAGTTCATTTATTTGTTCAGTGTAATAACAATCACACCACCAAAAATTATTTATAGAGCTAGAAAAAATAATAATGAAATTCATTTGGAAGAACAAAAGGCCAAGAATATCAAGGGAATCATTGAAAAAAATATAAAGGAAGGTATCCTAGTAGTTCCAGATTTCAAACAATATCACAAAGTGGTAATCATCAAAACAATCTGGTACTTACTAAGAAACAGAGTGGTGGTTCAGTGGAATATATTAAATACAGAACATATAGTTGTAATGATCATAGCAGTCTAGTGCTTGATAAAGCCAAAGATCCAAGCTTTTGAGGTAAGAACTCAACATTTGACTAAAGTTGCATGAAAAACTAGAAAGCAATTTGAAAGAAACTAGACATAGACCAGTATCTCATACCATATACCATGGTCAAAATGATTCAGACAAAAAAAGATGATATTTAGATATAAAAGGTGATATAAACTAAATTAGGGAAGCATGGAAAATGTATCTGTCAGATCTATGGACAAAGGAAGAGTTTATAACCAAACAAGAGATAGAAGACCATAAGAAGTAAAATACATAACTGTGATTACATGAAATTAAAAAGGTTTACACAAACAAAACTAGTGCAGCAAAAACAGGAAAATTAGAAAAAGAGGAAAAATTACTGCAAGTTTATCTGATAAAAGCCTTACTTCTCAAATATATTTGAAATTGAGCCAAATTTATAAAATTAAGAGTGATTTGTCAGTAGATAAATGGTCAAAGGATATGGATAGCCAATAATCAGAAGAAAAAAAATCAAAGCTATCAATAGTCACATAAGGAATGCCCTAAATCCCTGATTAGAGAAATGCAAATTAAAGTAACTCTGAGGTAGTATCCATAACTGACAAAGCTGGAAGGATAACTGATGCACTGAGTGTCAGGGTCAATATTTAAAAAGGTCTTTCCATGATAGGCTGAAACATTAGGCCAACCATACTGAGATGAAATTTTATAGGGATACTATATCTTTCTCTTGTGTCAAAAAAATCAACATTAAAAGTATAAAATATAAGGAATTATGACTAGACTACAGTTCCTCTGAAAAAATCTGGGATTTTAGTGCATTGAAAATTCAATATGAGCAAACAATATGATTTGGCACCCAAGAAAATGAAAGTTATCTTAGGCTTCATTCAAAGACATGATGTCCAGAATTGGGAAAATGATAATACTCTTAATGCTGGATTACTGGATTCTGTTCTGTGCACCACAACTTAAGAGGGATAATGGCAATAGAAAGTGCCTCTTGAGAAAGACCTTGAATTTGTGGCATGTGAGAATCAGTTGAAGGAAATGGTGATATTTTACCTGGAAAAGAGAAAGCTTGGGGATGGGGAGCATTACATCTGCATTCAATTATTTCACAAACTGTCAAATAGAAGAGGGATTAATCATGGGTTAAGAGGGAAGAACTAAGAACAATGAATGGAAATGTAGTCATGTTGTCAGGAAACACGTTCTGATTATTAGAACTATGACAAAGTAGAGTGAATTGCTTTTAGGTGGTGGTTGGTTCTTCAAAACTAAAAGTCTTTGAGCAAAGATTTGATGGCTATTTGTCAGGCATAAAACAGAGATTCCTACTTAGCTATAGGTTGGATGAGATGTCCTCTGAGGTCTCTCATAATGCTTAGATTCTATAATTGAACAGGGTAGAGAATATACATTCCAGTTTTAATGAATAGTATGATCAAAGAAATAAAGGTTGAAAATTGTAAATGGGTTCTAGAGGGGAAAAAGCAGCACAGTTTTGCTGGAATATAGGATTTGTGGAGGAGAGTAGTTTAAGATAAGGCTAGAGAAGGAGAGTCATGATGGATTGTGCAGAGCCTTGAATATTAGGCAAAGAAGTTAGAAAATTATTCAATAGCACAATAGAGCTTTTTTTTTCTATCAGCAAATTTATGCCTTCTTCCTCTCCCATCTCACTGATGAAGAAGGACAAACAAAACCCTTGTTACCTAGGGTTTTGTTTGTATTTTTTGTATTTTGTATATATATATATATAATATATATATAATATATATTATATATATATATTTGTATATATATATATTTATTTTGTATATATATATATATATATATATATATATATATACACAATCAAGTAAAGCAAATTTACACATTGGCAATGTCAAAAAATCGTGACCTTCTACACTTATGTAGAAGATGTTCTTCACTTATCTCTCAAGAGGTAGACAGCATGTTCCATTATGAGTCCTCTGGAAACAAGGTGTTCATTATACTGAAGAGAGTTCTAAGTCTTCCAAAGTTGTTCATCTTTACAATATAGTTATCATTATATAAATTATTCTCTTGGTTTTACTCACTTCACTCCACTTTAGCTCCTACAGTCTTCCCAGATTTCTCTGAAATAGTCCCCTCCATTATCTCTTACAGAAAAATAGTATTCCATCACCTTTACATACCATTGCTGGTTCAGCCACTTCCCAATTGATGTACATTCCCTCAAATTTCTCTTCTTTGCCTCATCAAAATGATCTAGAAAATTTTCTGGTGTATTCTTAGAATTAGTTTTGCTTAGGACTAATCCCTCTCTCCCCCTTTAATCTGTACTTTCTTTAATTCCTTTTCTCATTTTTCCCAGTTCTATCCTATTTCTGTTAGTACTGCACAGTTTGTGTGTGTGTGTGTGTGTGTGTGTGTGTTCTTCCCTCCTTTGACCAGTTCAAATAAGATCGAAGTTCAAGTGCCATTTGCTCCCCTTGTCCCTCTTTGTATAGACTTCCTGTGTACCCTGATTATGAGATAATTTTCCTTACCCTTTTCCCCCACCGAATGTATTCCTCTTCCCTTTTTTAAGATCATCAAGGTAAATAAAGCTACTTCCAAGTTTTCTGCTTAATTAGGATCTCTCTCTCTGACTCTGGAGATAATGATAGTTTTCAAAGGGGACACAGGTATCATCTTCCCATATTAAATATTATCAGTTTATACTTGTTTAGACCCATATGATAGTTCATTCATGTTTACCTTTTTATGTTCTTTTTAACTCCTGTGTTTTAAGTTCAAAGTTTCTATGTCTAGTCTTTTCATTAGGAATGTTTGGAAGGTCTCTATTTCATTAAAGATCCATTTTTCCCCTTGTAAAATTGTACTGCTTCCTAAGTAATTTATTCTTGGTGGTAAGCCAATATCCTTTGCCTTCTGGAATATTATTTCAAGTTCTCTATTTCTTTTTAATGGTACCTGCTAAATCAATTGTGATGCTGACTGTGGTACCTCAGTATTTTCTTTCAGGATACTTGAAATATTTTATCTTTGACCTAGAAGATTTAGGTTTAGGCTATATTGTTTTGAGGATTTTCATTTTGGATTTTCTTTCATAAGGTGACTAATAGATTCTTTATATTTCTACTTTTCCTTCTGTTTCAAAGAGATCTGTGCAGTTTTATTTTTTTTATTTCTTGAAATATTTTATTCAAGTTCTTTTTTGTTGTTGTTGTTGGCTTTTAGGTAGTCCAATAATTTTTAACTATCTCTTCTCAGCCTCTTTTTCCAGGTAAGTTGTTTTTCTTATGAGATACCTTTTGGTACCTATGAGATACATTTTCTTTTTTTCAGTCTTTTGATTTCATTTTTAATATTTCTTGTTCTCTCATGCAGTCATTATTAGCTACTATTTGACTCATTCTAATTTTTAAGGAGTAGGTTTCATACCTCTTGTGCCAAGTTGTTGATTCACTTTCCAAACCTTTCTTCTCTTATTTCTTTTCCATTTTCCTCTAGTGTCCTCACTTAATTTATCAAAAATATTTTAACGATTGCTTTAACTTAACTCTTTCTCCCAATAATTCCATTTGAATTTGTGCCAAACTGTGTTTTTCTTTGAGTCTTTTCTTGTAAACTTTTGGAGTAATTATCTTCTTCTCTGTTAATGTCTTGAGTGTCTCTGCCATCATAACTTTTGTGGTAAGGTGTTGTTGTTGACTCATTCTTCTAGTCTATTTAACTTTAGACTTTAAGCCAAGACCAGGCACTGTATGGAGGAAATATATAGGCTGACCTTGCTGTTTCTTCCTTGGAATATTAAGTGCTGTGTTATTCCAAAATTTCAGGGACAGCTTAGGCTGGGTACCTGCAAGCTTTCAGTGATTCCACAGTGGTTTGATTGAGGGCAAAGTCTGATCTCTGACCCCTGGTTTGAGTTTTTCAAGTTTCTGACCTGGTTTGGGATCTGGACTATACTATCATTGTTGGTTGAAAGTTCCAATAGTCTGTTAGTAGACTCAACTACCATCAGCTCATGTGGTTCAAAGTGATAGTACTGTATGCTTTCCTTTTGTTTGAGATTCCTATCCTGGTTATAGGCTTGAGATTTAGCTCAAAACTGAAATTGAGACCCACTCCATTCCTGGGGCCAGAGCTGCAGAATGGTTGTTTGCTCCTGAGCTTGCTTCTTGCCTAATACAGCATAGGGTTTTCCTCACCTTGGAATCCCATTCCTAGGTTCAGGTCATCTCCTTAGTCCGCTCTGGATCTGAGACCTGGGACTGGATAGTGAGTAACAGAGAGGTTGCTTTAGTACCTGTACCTATACTTTATATAAGTTTAGGCCCTTTTGTGCTAGATATGGGACCTCTTCTTGCCCTAGTGCATGGTTTTCCCCTGTAGTAGAACACTCCTGATCAGATGGAGGGACAGATGGGAGAAATGTTGCAGAAGTAGAATATATAGTACTTGGGGAATGATTTGATATGAAGAATGAAGTAGAGTAAGGTCACAGAAAATAGGCAGTTTTCTAGCATGGGAGAATAGTACCATAGCTAGAAATAGTAAAGTCAGAAAGAGGAGCAGATCTTGGAAGAGATATAATAAACTCAGTTTTATATATTTCAAGTTTGAAATTCTCTTGGGAAACCCAATTAGAGATATTTTCTAGGTAGTTGGAAATTTGGGTCTGGAGCTCACAGGGTAGTCAGGGTTGAAAAACTCCACTAGCAAAGGGCAGCACCTTTGCTACAGTTTTATAGCCTTAGAGAGCTATCTGGGGCTCCAAGAATTCTGTTGTAAGTGACTTGACCAGGATCATACAGCCAGTCTACATCAGAGGTGGGACCTGAACCCAGGTCCTTCTGACTTAACGTTTATCTATGCTATCCAGAACACCATACTACCTCTCAAATTCTTGAACACAGGATGTTTCAAAAGTCTTAGTGTGAATATTAACAATTAAAGATTAGGGGTGGCTAGGTGGCGCAGTGAGTAACAGCGCCGGCCTCGGAGTTGGGATGACCCGAGATCGAATCCGGCCTCAGAAAATGAGCACCCACACACAAATAATGACTAGCCGTGTAACCTTGAGCAAGTTACTTAACCCCAATTGCTTTAAAAAAAAACAATTAAAGATTAAAACTACACCAAGATTTTTGGTATGCATTTGTGTGTATGGGTAGAGGGTATATGTGTGGGTGTTTTGTTGGTAAAATACACATGCATACATATATGTGTTTATGTATATATATACATATATATGTATATGATAACAATACTAAAATGTAAAGACAACAGTTCAAAACAACAAAACATAATATAATATGTGCTATCCATTGTAGGTATAATCATTTTGGGGATATTGGATGAACAGTAAACTGCACATCCATTTATAATATTTATAGGATTTGATCTAACTTAGTGATTGACTTCATATGATTCACTAAAACTGTTTTTTCTATGTATATAATGGCAATAATTGTATCTCATTTAAATTAATTATTTTTAAAATAGTTATTTATTTAGGTATTAAAATTGGGTATAAATACATATTAGTAATTGTACTAAGCTCCAGATTGGAAGATAGGTGAACAGAATGGAGAAAATGAATGGGGAACTCATAAGTAGGATCAGAACTTGGACAGGGAGGGTATTGTTAATTTTTTTTTAAAAAGATAATCACACAGTAGAAGGGGAAAAGAGAAAATCCACAGAGGACATTGAATAAAGAAGCAAAGGGAATAGCAATAGAAAGCAAAAACCTCTTTCTGCTTAGGTCGTTTAGGTTGAGCAACTTTAATCAATTGCAAAGCACAATCATCATGCTGAAATGCCTTGCCTGGAGTATTGTTTTGCTATTATGAAATAGAATTTATATATCAGAATAGAGCCCGTAGCCAAACTCATTGCTGGGCATTATAGGCATGGACATGATGTCATTGGCAGCCAATCTGGAGACTCAGTTTTCTCCAGCCACTTATTCCATAATTTAGTGGAAAGGTATTTGATAGTATTGCTTGATACTCCAGTGTGATTTCATCTTTGACCTAGGGTGGCACATTTTGGAATGGTTCCTGTAAGTTTCCTCCTATTAGATCATAAAACTAAAACTGACTTGCTTATGGAAAGTACTTTAAACTGTATCATTGATCCCAGGAAATCTTTTAGCATCCCTGACATTTCTTGACTCAACAAGGTCAATCTTCAGTCCAGGGTTTCCTAAGAAAACTTCCTTCATCAAAGTGGAAGGGTGGGGGTGGGGAGTTAGGAGAAGGGAGGAGGAGCTATTGATTTCTTTAGAATGGACACATATCTGTGTAAGCCTGTTTTGCTCTAGTTAACCCTTTGCATCTATCTGAAGAATTGTATACTCAACATGGGCATAAGGTAGAGTATTAACTTTATATTCTTAAATTCCACAAGGTGTCTGCAAGTCCACCAGTGTTTACTGATGAACAAGGAGTAGTTCGACATTGACCCAATGTCATGTAGTATTACCAGCAGTTTAGAGGAGGCAGAAATGGGACTAATTGGCTACCTGGAGTGGAAATGTTCCTGGTCTGCTTGGCAAAGTTCTATTCTAGATAATGACTATTAGTTCATTTGTGATAGGGGAAGGAGAAGATGAAGAGGAAAATGTCATTCTTAGAGGAAGTGAAATTTAAATAGAGTTAGGTTTAATCATCATCTCAATGATGAGACCCAATCGCCTGTGGAACTTAAGATAAATGTCCAATCCAACCCAATAGCTTTTATTAAGCACCTTCTATATGACAGTCACTAGAGATAAAAAGATATAACAAAAACATCCATGTCCTCAAGGCACTTACATTTGACCTTGGAATATAATAGGAAAATAGATAAATATTTACATACTTGTAAATATGCATCCTCTGTTACACACCTGATTTCAACTCTACTGAACAAGATGCCCCTCCCTGGATAAACTTATTACGTCTAAATTCACCACCTTGCAGCAACTCTATAGGGCCCTGATTTACTCCACCACTTTCATTCTCCTTTCCCCTCTGTTTGGAGGACTAAAGAAAACTCCTTCCAATGCCTTCCTTTTTATGGGGCAGAAGCTTGGCTCTAAGATCACTCCATTTTGCATTCTGCTGCCCTGACTGGTTTCAACTCCACAGAACAAGATGTCCTATACTAGGTGCCTCCTGGTGACCCCTGACATGCCCCCCCATCCCCACTTTCCTATCTCCTTTTGTGAATTGTCTCTCCCTTTAGATTATAAACTGCTGGAGGGCAGGGAGTTTTTTCTTTTTATGAATTGTATCTTCAAGGATTAGCACAGTGCCTGGAACATTGTGAGCACTTAATAGATGTTTATTGAATTGGATAAATATATGCATGATAATTTGAGGAGGGGAGAAAACTAACAAAAAAGGGCATCAGGAAAGAGATGAGTCTTGAAGAATGTTAGGGATTCTGAAAGATAAAAGGGGAAGAAGGCATGTGTTTTGAGGACAACAGAAAATCTGTGCAAAATCACAAAGGTCAGAGATAGACTTTTGCAGTTAGGGAATGTCAAAGTAGCCGAGTTTATCTGAAACAGAACTCATGAAAGGGGGATGATGAACAATGAGCCCAAGAAAGTAAGTTGGAGTTAGACCGTTTAAGATTTTAAATGCAAAACTGAAGAACTTATCTTTTTGAGAGGCATTAGGAAGCCCCTGATATTTATTTCTTGAGGGAGAGAAGGAGGATGACACGGCCAGTTGTGGAAGATTATTTGTGAGAATCAGCTGAAGAAGAAAAAGATTGAAAACTGAGAATCCAATTGGGAGGCAGTTACAATAATCCAGAAGAGAGGTGATGAATGCTTCAATTATGGTAGTGGCCATTGAAATGGAGAGATAGAGACAGATGAAAGATGTATCACAGAGGTAAAATGGATAACATTTGTAAATTGACAGATGGTGAGGGCTGAGAGAGAAGGAAGAGTCAGATATGACTCTGAGGTTCTGAACCTGGGTAACTGGAAACACAATGGTGTATCCAAAAGGGTCATTAGAAGACAGGATGAATTTGGATGGAATGCAATTAATTCATTATAACATTTAATAACATTTAGTTTGAGATTCCAACAAGACATTCATTTGAAAATGTTTAATAGATGCTTAGTCATGTATAACTAGGAAAAAGAATTGGACTGGAAACACACACGAATGTAGCTGTGAACTATGTGTATAAAGTATGTCTATACACACATAGTTCATACATATATATATGCATGTATATATATTTTTTCTAATCCTATTCTCTCTCCTAATTACACATGACCAGCTGCCTGTTAAATATATTCAAAAGCATGTCTTGTAGGCATCTTAAACTAAACATGTCCAAAACAGAATTCATCAATCTCTCTATTTCTCTTTCTCTATATATTATATGTGTGTTTACTATATATTGATATGTATCTATCTATATATACATACATATACATATATATATGTATATACACACATAACACACCTTAGGAGACATCCACTGTTATCCACCTGATTTATCCATCCTCACTGTGAGGGTGAGATGTATTGTGATCCAACGAAATAGTATGAGAAGGAATATTCAAACAGGTAGGAGGAGAACCAGGAGAAAAAAAAATGCGACAGAAGTTTGAGGAAAAGAGAGTATCGAATAGATGATCACCATTGTCACAAACTTCAAAGAGGTCAAGAATAATAATTAAAATTTATATAGCACTTACTATGTGGGAGACACTGTGCTAAGCACTTTACAATTATCTCATTTGATCCTCATGACAACCCTGCAAAGTAGGTGTTATTAAAATCCACACTTTACAGATGAGGAAAATAAGGCAAACAGGGGTTAAAAGACATGCTCAGAAAAACATGGCTAGTAAGTGTCAGGTCCAGCTCTATGTCTACTGCATTATCTAGGTGCCCAGGAAGGATGAGAACTGAGAATAATTTACAATCTTACTGCTCAACTCAAATTGTTTTCCTTGAGTCATGTTGTAAGAAATTGTAAAGTGAATGGGAGGAGAGGAAGTGGAGGCAATAAGTGTAGATGACCTTCTTTAAGCATATGGCTATGAAAAGGAGAAGAGACATAATCTAATCTCTTCCCCTTCCTCTCACAATTTGGACTATGCTGTTAAAGCATGTAGGAAAAAACATTCTGTTATGGCAAGAATAGCAATGGTCAGTTTCCAAAAAAAAATGTTGTTAGTTAAAAGACTATCAGTGTTTGGCAGAATTTTAGATAATATTCAAATCTTCTCAGTGCTTTCACTGAACAATTCTTATCTATTAAACAAGTTTACATTCATTATTTAGAGTCTTAGAGAGCTGTGGCCTCTAAGGCTATAAGTTACAAAGAAAGTGAGGACCATACTGATGAAATCTCAGAACTAATCACTATCCTACAATCATAGTTTTATGCAAATTGGTGAACAACATACTTTGTGTGGAAAAAATCTCCAACCTTATTAATTCAAAACAAAAAGGACATTAAAGATAATAATAACCCATATTCTTCCTTTTCTATCTATATACATTATTATGAGAATAATTTATATATCCATACTTGATGAGTCAAGTCCAAAAGCATTAATTAAGCACTTACTATATACCAGGCACTGTGATACCATCTGCAAAGAAATTCAAAAGACAGTCTCTGCTCTTAAGGAATTCACAGTCTAGTGGGAGAAATGCATGAAAACAACCTATGTACAAATAAGGCATATATTAAAGATGATCAATATAGAGAAGGCACTAGCATTAAGATGGATTGGACACGTCTTCTAGCAGAAGGTAGGGCCTTTTTTAAAGAAATAGGCAGAATTTCACAAGCAATATTTCACTATAAGTCATATCATTATCAAATAATTGATCAGAGAATGTAAAGAATACAAGCTCTTACTTTATTTATTTTTGCTGATCATTAAAGAATATGATTTGGTAGAAAAAAATGCCCCATTAAAACACTCTTCCAACTAGCTGTTTCATACATCAAAATTATGCGAGATTCCTTGAAATATACGACAACACATATACTACTCTGCTATAAGGAATGATGAGCTCAATGATTTTAGAAAAACATGGAAAGATTCATATGAAATAATGAAGAATGAAATAGGCAGAACCAAAAGAACATTGTATACAGTAAGAACAATATTGTTTTAAGAAAGACTTTGAATGAATAAGTTATTTTTTACTATTATAAATACCCAAAGGAACTATAAAGGACATATGAAGAAAAATGCTATCTGCATACAGAGAAAGTATTGGCAAATAGAAGTATGTATAGAATAATTTTATACATATACATATATATGTGTGTGTATATACGTATATCTATTTGTGTCTATTGGTAGCCATCTCTAGAGTGGGGAGGAAGAAAAATAAAATAAATATACATAACAATTTTGTTGTTTATTTGAAAGGAATAGCAACTTATACATAGTAGATTTGCAGTTTCATGTGTAATCATCTTTTTATTGTACTATGTTATGGAAAAGCTTGTTTTATTCCATAAATTAAAAATAAAATTTAATAATTATAAAAAATACTAAACAGAAATTACTTTATTCAGAGACCCTTTCATCCTTAATATTATGTAACATGCAAAATAAGGGGAGGTATGTTTGCCAAAGCTGTTTAGCATTATCATGGAAGAGATCTAAGTCTGAATCCAATTGAAGAGTGATTCCACATAAATTGTGAGGTTCAACCAATATTGCTATTTATAGATGATGTTGTGCTGTTTGTATCAAGCCTCAGAACCTTGCAGTGAATGGATGAGATACATAACCACTCCAGAGAATTTGGCCTTAATACCACAGGTAAAACCAAAATCTAGTGGGTGAATATCTATTGTCCAGCTTATTTCATTGCTTGTCCTTCAGAGTGTGTGTATGTATTCATATATGCTTACATTTTTTTATATTGGATGGCAACTGGAAATGGACAATACGTTTTGCACATAATTGAACAGGAGATGAACAGATTTGATTACTTTTGACCATACCCTCAATCTTGTCGTTACGTTTTCCTTTTCTATTTCCAAGTCTAGAACTCCTTTATCTGACTGTAATCTTTTATCATTCCATCTTTCATTATCCCTTATAACTCCATAATCCTATGCTTCATCCTCACTATGAACTACATTTCCTCCATACATTAGTTATTTTCCTAGGCTATCACCCCTGTCCTGGTTACCCTTTTCTCCCTTTCATATTTTGACCCCTTGGTGAAATAGCCCAGGTCTAGACAATCTTCTACATACAGTTCTATTGACCTTTTGTCTTATGAACATGCCTAGCCAAACTATAAATCTAAACTACTCCCACCATTGGTATCCTTTACTCCAATTCATTTGTTGTTGAATTGAAATACAGGTATTCACAAAACCATGTTGACTGGGTCTAATATGGATTTATGTTATCTTATCTTAATTGGACCCTCGCTGCCACAAAGCAATCATTTCTACTGCTCCCTAACTGATTCACTATTCTACTCTTCACAGTTGTTTCAAGCCTCCTTTTCTTTCAAGACGTTAATAGCAACCTCTCCCCACCCCAACTAAAGACCTTAACTCATATTTGACTGAAACATTTGAGACCTTCTTCTCCACTCTTCCACATCTCGTATCACTCAAATGTAAACCACACCACCAATTATCTCTTCCTTTAGCCCAGTGTCAGAAGAGACACTGGGCTTTATATACCTCTACAATCAACCCGTGCTTTCATCTCTTCCCCATTTCTCCAACAAATTGTCCCCAGTATCAATCTCACTTTCTCTTACCTTCAATCATTCTCTTCTAACTCCCCTTCTGTCTGACTTCCACCCTCCTCATTCACCTAAAAGTGCAGCTAGAAATTATTTCTTAATTGCCAAATCTAATTATCCTTCAGGCCTCATCTTTTTTGACCCCAATGCAGCATTTGACAATGTTGGTCACTTTCTCCTGGCTTCTCTCTCCTCTCTGGATTTTGACAACATCGGGCTCTCTTTATCCTTTTCCCATATGTCCATTTGCTCCTTTGCTGGTTCTTAATGGCATGCCTACTGTCTGTGGGTATTCACCAAGACTCTTTCCTGGGCTATCTTCTCTTCTCCCTCTATGCTGTCTCACTTGGCAATTTCATTAGCTCCTGTGAGTTCAGATATCCCATCCACTGCAATAAATGGATATAGATTCTCAAATTTATATATTCATCCTTATATTCTTTCCAGAATTCCAATCCCATACCACCAAATGTCTTTTGGACTTATTAATTGGAGGTTCTGTAGGCATCTCCAGCTCTGTATGTCAAAAGTAGAACTTACTACCTTTCACCCCAGACACATCCTTCTTCAGAAGTTCCTTCCTGCTGTAGAAGGAACTACAATATTCTTAGATAGCCAAATTCACAATCTCAGTGGCATCCTCAATTTCTTCAATCTCACCCTCTATCTAATCTTTTATCCAATCCTGTTGTTTCTACATTTAAAATATCTGTCACATATACCGGGTTTTCTCCACTCACAGTCACCAGTATAGTTCCAGGACTTAACTTTCTTTCTGCTCTCCATAGCCATCTCTTTAGTTTTCCTGACTCTAGTCTCTGCCCATTCTAATATTCTGTTCAGCTGTTAAAGTGATTTTTCTGAAAGGAGGTCTAACCCTGTCACCCCAACCCCACCCCAAATAAACTCCAGTGGTTCCCTGTTACCTCTAGGATCAAATATAAAATTCTCTATTTGGCATTTAAAACCAATTATAGCCTGGGCCATTCCTATCTTTCTTGTTTCCTTATTCTTGATCTTCTAGGTACTCTACAATCCAACCATACTTGCCTCTTTGCATCCGCCACCTGCCACTTCTATATCAATGTCTGTCCCCCATCCATGGAATGTTCTCTATCCTTACTCTTGCCTCTTACTTTCCCTGGTTTCTTTCAAAGTTCAGCTCAAATGTTACCTTCTGCAGGAGGCCTTTCCCCAGTCCCCCTTCCTTCTGACAGTACCATGCATTTACACAGTTTCTATTTTATATTGTCCAGGTATTCACATGTTAACTCTTCTACCCTCATTAGAATGTGAGATTTTTTAGAGCAAGGACTAGTTCTTCTTCTTCTTCTTCTTCTTCTTCTTCTTCTTCTTCTTCTTCTTCTTCTTCTTCTTCTTCTTCTTCTTCTTCTTCTTCCTCTTCCTCTTCCTTTTCTTCTCCTTCTCCTCCTCCTCCACCTCCTTGTCTTCCTCCTCCTTCATAGCTTCAGTACTTGGCAGAATGTCTGACACATAGCAAGTGCCTAATAAATGTTTAGTAACTGTCTTACAGAATCTTCCAAACTCCTTTAATTTCTCTAACATTCTCCATGAAACAAAGACCCAATTTTAAATACTAAGTAATCTATTAACAAAGTTTTATGACTTTGAATAGAGATAACCTACCATTTCTGCAAAATTCAAAACTGAGATTTACTCATGGTCAATGGAGAATTACATGGAAGGTATGGGTAGGCTGAACTGTGGCAAATGAAAAATTCTGAAAAAAAAATCCAAGTAAATATTGGTATGAGAGAAATGTATGTTTAAAAAAAAGATTGTTTATGACATCTGAAAGCAAGGAAAGAATGATGGTGGATAACCAATGCATAGACTGTGTGCTCCACTGCTATCCTTAAGATGTAAAGAAAAAGGGGTGAAGACTTGAAGGAGCTTGGTTGCCTTACCCCACTGTCGTGACTTCATGGGAGGACATAAGATAGGTAGGATTGGTTGGGGTGAGAATCACATCACAGAAGGAACACCGCCCCTCCCCCACCCCCCATGATCACAGGTCTGGCTGAATATTTGAGTTATTCAGATAATCCTGTCCTCTATCATTCCAAAGAGTTGACATTGAGAAAATATAGCAGCTTTCCTATATTTATCTAATTGAATTCTTTGGAAAATTTCTTCTAACACTAGAATTGGCAGCACCTTCTCCTATAAGAGAACTATGAGAGTTTTTATGGATGTAGAAGGGGGAGAGGAGAGAATAAATATTTTTATAATACCTACTATGTGCTCAATTTTTACAAATATTATCTGTGATCTTCACAACAACCCAGAAAGTAGGTGCTATTATTATCCCCATTTTACAATTTAGGAAGCTGAGGCATAGGAGGTTAAATGATTTTCCCAGTGTCATACAGCTAGTAAATGTCTAAGACCAGATTTGAACTCAGTTCTTCCTGACTCTAAGCCCAGTGCTCTATACACTGCTCTATACACCTAAACAATAATTTTTTGGTGATGGTGATGGCAATCTTTGAATGACAAACTGTTATTCTTTAATTTCCTGAATTGTCATTAATGTTCCCTCCCCCCTTTCAGATAAGTATAAGGGTTTTTTTTTTTTGATTGATTATAATATAGACAGGGAGGTGGAACAATGGAGATCTGCACAGCTGTTTTATCTTAACAGCATTTACAAGATAAATTTTCATTTTATTCCCTACCACTAAAGTCTTAATTTGATGCCTCATTGTGGTATTCCAGAAAGTTAGACTGCTAAAGTATGAGTTCCATATCTGTTACCAATGCTGGAAAGACCTCAAACTTGGGCACCATTGTGAACAGCTATCTTTCTTACCCAAGAACCAGGTTAGCTAAACATTGAGAAGATTCTCAACAGGTTGGTCAGTGAGTGATAAAAATTTTCAGCCATAGTATTTTATGAAATATGTAGGGATACACATATACATAAAACATACATACAGTATGTTTGTGTATGTATGTATGTGTGTGTGTATATATATATATATGTGCATATATATATATATATATATATATATATAAACTACTCTCGTTTTTGGTTTATAACTTGGTGGAATGATGACTTAAGGTGTAGGTGAGAGCTGTAGTTGTAAATGTTTTAAGTAGTACAAGTAGAAAATTGAATTTAATGAAGTTACTATTCTCTTTCACTCTCCTAATACAAATCATGCACACAAACACTGTTATCTCTAAGCCAATAATGAGTGGAAAGCAAATTTTGACTTTGTGATGGGATCATATTATCTTAGATTAGGCCAAGAGGAATCTTAACAGTCATGTAGACAAAAACTCTCTTTTTACAGATGAGGATGAGGAAACGGATCGCCAGAGAAATTACATGACTAGGCTAAAGCTTCAAGGGTAGAAATCATTTACTCTTCAACTCGACTGTCATACCTGAGAACACATAAGTGTTAGCAAAGGGACCTACTTCAATCCCCTCTTTTCTTCTCTCTAGCCATTCTTGTCACTGTTTATTTCTACCTAAAATAATCAGTGATCTTCTAGCTTTGTAGAGACTTGTGAGTCTCAGTGTAAAACATTATATATAGATGTATAGTTAATAGTTCAGTTTCTATCAGTAATGGTATTTAGTTAATAAAGTGTCTTGGGTGTACATACAGGATTTGGGGAATGAAATTTATTCTGAGACCACTTATTCCCTTATCAAATATTTAAGGGGCTTCCACTCCATGGTGTGATGGTTTAATATCTAAAAAACACAGGAAGACATTAATATAGGAAAATATTGATCTGACTCAATTGACCATTTGACTAACACAGAGGAAAATGGCACCACAGTTACCAGGAATCAAACTTCTTAAAGTTAAAATAAACCACCTAGATTTCTTTTTAAATATTGTTATATTAAAAAATGTAATCTGTCTGCTTTCTGAGGACCAGCATGACTATGAAAAGGCTCATCAACAGTAAACTGTATATTAGGTAATGAAACTGTTGGCCAATTAATTCTAGTCCCTTATCTCTGTTGATTACCTCCGTTTTAACCCATACATAACTTATTTGCACACAGTTGTTTATATGCTTTCTCTCCCATTAGACTAAGATAATATTTGCAAACTGTTCAACACAGAGCCTAGTATGCAACAGACATCTAATAAATGCTTTTCCCTTTCCTTGAAAGCATGGACCATCTTTTGACTTTCTTTGCAACCCCAATGTCTAGCAGTGTGTAGTACAGAATAGTCACTTAATAAATGTTTATTGATTGACTGATAGAAGAAAGAAAATAGAAAAAAATTATTGCAGCACTTGGTGTTTCCTTTCCTTTTCTGTAATGATGATGATAGAGCAGTAGAAACTGACCAGAAAGTTCTAGGGAATCATCCACTATTCAGATTAAAACATTAATGCTGAGGGTGGTAAGGTCCCCTGGCAAGGGTAAGTCCTTTTTATTTTTTTTTATTTGTTTCCTCTTTTTTATTAATTTATTTGTTTATTTTTAGTTAACAAGATTCAATTCCATATTCCCTTGAGTTTCAAATTTCCTTTACCTGCCCCCCGCCCACGACAGCATATAGTCCAGTATAGGATCTGCAAATACTTTCATATTAGACATTAGTCAAGTTACAAAGGCGGATTGTACTAGGTGGGATGAAAAATGGTAAAGGAGAAATAAAACCAAACAATGAAAAGAAAAAGATCAATTAGTTTGCTTCCATCAGGATACAAGCTCAGTTCTTTCTAGTTATTTCTCTGGATGTCGCATCTCTCTCCTTCATGAGTCTTTCAGCATTGACTTATATCACTGCATTGCTGAGAAGAGTCCAGTCTGTCATAGTTGGTCATTACACATATGTTGTATCTGTGATTGTATACAAATTTCTCCTGGTTCTGCTCTTCTCACTCAGCATCAGTTTGTATAAGCCTCTCCAGGTAAATATGAAAACCGTCTCCTCCTTGTTTCTTATAACACAATATTCCATTACATGCATATACCACATCTTATTTAGTCATTCCCCAATTGATGGACACCCCTTTAATTTCCAATTCTTTGCAACCAGGAAAAGAGCTGCTATAAATATTTTTGTACATATGGGTCTTCCTCCCTCTTCTATGATCTCTTTGGGATATAACCCTAGAAGTGGTATTGCTGGGTCAAAGGGTATGAAATTATTTATAGCCCTTTGGGCATAATTCCAGATTGCTCTCCAGAATGGTTGGATAAGTCCACAACTCCACCAGCAATGCATTAGTGTTCCAATTTGCCCACATCCTCTCCAGCATTTGTCATTTTCCTCTTTTGTCATCTTAGTCAATCTGACTGGAGAGAGTTGTTTTGATTTGCATTTCTCTATAATCAATAGTGATTTAGAGCATTTCTTCATATGCTTATAGATATCTTTAATTTCTTTCTCTGAAAACTGCCTGTTCATATCCTTTGACCATTTATCAATTGGGGAATGACTTGTACTCTTATAGATTTGACTCAATTCTCTGTATATTTTAGAAATGAGTCCTTTATCAGAGACATAGGTTGTAAAAATTCTTTCCCAATTTCCCACCTCCCTCTTGATCTTGGTTACAATGGCTTTGTTTGTACAGAAGCTTTTCAATTTAATGTAATCAAAATTATCCATTTTGCATTTTATAATGCTCTCTAATTCTTGTTTGGTCCTAAAGTCTTTCCCTCTCCATAAATCTGACAGGTAAAGTATTCCTTGCTTTCCCAGACTGCTTACAGTATCATCTTTTATACCTAGATCATGCACCTATTTAGATTTGATTTTGGTTTATGGTGTTAGATAATGGTCTATGCCCAGTTTCTGCCAGACTATATTCCAGTTTTCCCAGCAGTTTTTGTCAAATAGTGCATTCTTATCCCCAAAACTGGGATCTTTGGGTTTATCAAACAATAGATTACTATAGTCATTAACTGCTGATTCTCATGTACCCAATCTTCTATTCCATTGATCCACTACTCTACTCCTCTGCCAGTACCAAGCAGTTTTGATGACTGCTGCTGTATAATACAGATTAAAATCAGGTATAGCTAGTCCACCTTCCCTAGCATTTCTTTTCATTAATTCCCTTGATAATCTAGACTGTTTGTTTTTCCAAATGAATTTTGTTACTATTTTGTCTAACTCTAAAAGTAGTTTTTTGGTAAATTGATTGGTATGGCACTAAATATATAGTTTAGTTTGGGTAAAATTGTCATTTTTATTAAATTAGCCCGACCCAGCCATGAGAAATTGATATTTTTTCAATTAGTTAGATCTGATTTTATTTGTGTGAGAAGTGTTTTGTAGTTGTGATCATATCGGTCCTGGGTTGGTAAGTCTTTTTTAATAGAGACAGCATGGCTAAGATCCTCTGATAGTCCCTCCTCTTAAGGCTTTGAGCTTACCTTGTGTGGTGTAACCATTGGACATTTCATATTCCACTTGAAGACTGATTCATTTTATATTCACTTGTGCTATATTCTTAGATTTGGTCTTTAAAATGAGAGCTGGACACTTTATATTGTGGCATACAATGAGAAATAAAGTAGGTGTCCCCCAATTAAGTAATGGATAAAAGAATGTGGTATATTAAGGCAATGGAATATCTCTGTATCACATGAAAAAAATACATTTGAAAAATTCAGGGAAACATGAGAAGACTTATATGAACTAAAGAAGAATAAAGTAATCAGAGCCAGGAAAGTAGTATTTATAATGACTACAATAATGTCAAAACCAAAAATGAACAAACAGATAAAAAAAATAACTGAATGGCATGTAATTATAACGATTAATCTAGGGTCCAGAGAATGGTGAGTAAATGTACATCTTTACCTTCATTTCAGACTTTGGGGCACACAGGTGCAGAATACAACATATATTTCCAGAAATAGTCAGTATGTTAGGCAGTATTGCTGAATTTCATTTTCCTTTATCTCTTAAAGCTTTTGTTACAAGGGATGGCTTACTGTCACGAGAGTAGATATATTTAGAAATTAATGAAGTATAAAAACATAGGCCAACTTTTTTCCCTTTAAAAACAAGTCTGGAGAGGAAGAGACAAACGAGATAATTAGAGCTGAGATGGACATAGCAAAATCCACCAGACATACAAAGTCTCTGGTTTCCTGGAAAGGAAGTCTGCCCAGCCATGTGGTTCATCGATTCCTCTAGGGAACCATGTGACCTCAGAAAAGGAAGGAGAAAAAAGATAGCCCCAGTGATGATAATAGATAGAATCCCTTAAGGAGCAATGACCAGTTTAGGAAGCCAGTGCAATAGTCTAGGGAAAAGGTTATATTCTCCTGGTATACATTTCTTGCATGACATCTTTTATGACATGGCAGCTTTTCATTGCTCCTCAGGTAAACTATAACTTTAATTCTTCGAAGACTATGGTATTGCATGACTGGAAGCTATGGTACATCACTGAAAGAATATTGATGTTAAAATGATATGCCTTTGTTTCTCAGCAAACCTGAGGGTCATTACATCACTGTACAGTTCCCCAGAGTCATGCCAACCTCCTTTCCTCTCTTTTGTTCTGGGCTTAGTTCTTTGTCCATTCAAGTGTCTGCCTGAGATCTATGTGCTGTTGAATGAGTTCAATGCTTTGTCCATTCAAGGGCATATAATACTCTGGACAATAGGCACTCAAAATCTACTTTCATTTTATATTCGTTCTTCCCAGTATGGGTAGTTTGGCCAAGTTCTCTTGATCAATTACATATCTCATTTTGGACAAAATGACAGAATCAGCACAATGACTATTGTGCAAATGAAGTACCTTAATGTCTATAAGGAATCACTCTTCAATCTGAACTCTAGGCTAAAACTCCTCTATAACTGTGGAAAACTCTTTTGGCTAACATATTATTAAATGCGTTATGTGAAATTAGTAATTAGAGGGTCACTTGTTATAGCTTTCATGGAATCTTCTATGGTTTTGATACATTAATGTATTAGAAGAAAGCACTGAAAGTGGTATTCTGCTTTGTAGACTGTAAATTCCCCAAAGGTAGAGACTATTTCATTTTGTTTGTATCTCTAGCATGTAGAACTTAGTAGATGCTTCATAAATGTTTGTTGAATGAATGAATGCCATGGTGATTTTTTATTTTTTTCCCCTGTTTACCTTCTCATGCTTCTCTTGCTTCTTTTATCTGAATGTCAAATTTTCTATTCAACTCTGGTTTTTTCATCAAGAATGCTTGAAAGTCCTCTATTTCATTGAATGATAATATTTTCCCCTGAAACATGGTACTCAGTTTTGCTGAGTAGGTGATTCTTGGTTTTAATCCCAGATCCTTTCATCTCTGGAATATCATATTCCAAGCCCTGAGATCCCTTAATGTAGAAGATGCCAGATCCTGTGTTACCCTGATTGTGTTTCCATAATATTCAAATTGTTTCTTCTTGGCTGCTTGTAATATTTTCTCCTTGATCTGGGAACTCTGGAACCTGTCTATAATATTCCTAGTAGTTTTCCTTTTGGGATCTTTTTCAAGAGGTGCTCTGTGGATTCTCTCAACCTCTATTTTGCCATCTGGTTCTAAAATATCAGGACAATTTTCCTTAAGAATTTCTTAAAGGATGATTTCCAGGTTCTTTTTTTGATCATGGCTTTCAGGTAGTCCAATAATTTTTAAATTATCTCTCCTGGATTGTTTTTCCAGGTCAGTGATTTTTCCCATGAGATATTTCAATTACCTTCTATTTTTTTTTCATTTTTTGGATCTGTTTAATGGTATCTTGGTTTCTCCTAAAGTCACTAGCTTCCATTTGCTCCAATCTAATTCTGAAGGAATGATTCTCTTCAGTGAGCTTTTGAGATTCTTTTTCCATCTGGCACATTTAGCTTTTTAAGGCATTCTCCTCATTGGTTTTTTGAGCCTCTTTTGCCATTTGAGTTAGTCTATTTTTGAAGGTGTTATTTTCTTCAATCAGGTAGTTGACTCTCTTTTCATGATTTTCTTACATCATTCTAATTTCCCTTCTCAATTTTCCTTCCACTTCTTTTATTTGGTTTTCAAAATCCTTTTTAAGCTCCTCTATGGCCTGTAACCAGTTCATATTTTTCTTGGAAGCTTTTGGTGAAGGAGTTCTGACTTCATTGTCTTCCTCCTGTTTCATGTTTTCATCCTTTTTGTCCCCCAAAAGGAATCCAAAGTTGGATTGCTATGCTTGCTTTGCTTCGTTTGCTTGCTCATGTTGCCACTCAATTACTTGACTCTTGAGCTTTTTGCCTTTGCTTCCAGAGAGGAGAGCTTTGTCCCAAATAGCTGGGATTTTCACAGCTGCCAGGGCTATTAGTTGGCTGCCCTCTCTGAAGCCTCCACTGGCTCTGGCAAACTGTTCTCTTACCCCAGGACCTCCACCCTAGACAGCAATCCAGATACAAGCAGGTTAAAGCAAGAGCAATTGCCCCTCAGAATGGTTGCTTTGTCCCCCTACAATCTTCAGGCCAGGAACTGTGAAGCAGCCATGTGGTGAAGGCTGCTGCACCTAAGCCACTTCTTCCTCTGGGTGCAGAGGCTGGACTGAACTCCTGGACCCCCTGTTTCCAAAGTCCACTGACCTCTCACTTTGTCTTTGGCATTTATGGGTAGATAATTCTGGAAATGGCCACAGTTGCT
This sequence comes from Gymnobelideus leadbeateri, assembly GCA_011680675.1. Lineage (NCBI taxonomy): Eukaryota > Metazoa > Chordata > Mammalia > Diprotodontia > Petauridae > Gymnobelideus > Gymnobelideus leadbeateri. The sequence goes on along the minus strand of WOXC01004198.1, from coordinate 785,262 downwards.
GGTGATCCACTCTCCCTAAGTCTCTCTAGCCAGGGGCTGGTCAAGCTGCCCGGGGGCTAAAACCACAGGCTCAGGAGGGGCTGGGCTCAGCTCCGAGCAGACTGTGATGGACCCTTCCTGCTGGTCTACCAGGGTGTCTTCAGAGGGAGGTTTGCTTCTCTCTGTCACTTTGTGGGTTCTGTAGCTCTAAAGTTTGTTTATTTTTTTATAGGTATTTGAGATGGTTATGGGGGGAGCACAGGGAATCTTCTTGTTCTATGCTACCATCTCAGCTCCTCCCACCTATGGTTTTTATAGTAAAAAAAAAAAACAACAACACAGTAGAATCTTGTGTTGTCTGGTCTTTTCATTCTTCTATGTAATTGGAAAGTTTCTGTCTGCTCTAAAATATCATTTGTGAAAAGCCTGTTAATACTATCTCAAATCTACATCAAGGACACATTTGCTAAGAATGTAGGTTATTCTTGTAGCATTTTTTTAGAGTTGGCAAGGAAGTATGTGAGTTAGTATTTTCCATAGAAAGTCCATTGTTTTTTTCCCAATATTTGATATTTCCCTGTCTTTCAGATGTCTAGGGATTGACCCCTTGAGACTAAAACTCCAACATGAGTCTCTTCTAGGTTTCTGTGGTGTTATTTATACTTTCTCCTAAAACATAATAGGGACTATGATATTAAAATCTAAATGCCACGATAGAGAAAATAATTCATTATAGAAACCTTTGAAGATGTAATTTTTCATATATAAGCCCCTCTTTATGACACCATAAGGAGCTTAATATGTACTTGTGGTTAATTTTAGGGCAATTCTTTTCAGGGCTTCTGATTTCTTTTCCTAAGTTCCCCCCCCCCCTTGTTACCCATTTCTTTAGAGCAGATGCTAGCTTAGAATGCAAAAAAAAAATCAACTTATCTTTATCAGGAGACAGATTCCATTATAAATAGTAAAGTTAGCAAAAAAAAGGCTTAAAGAAAGCAGGAAATTCTGGAGGGTAAGAAATGTCAGGCAGCAGTGAAGGAAGAAAGAAAGAAAATGGAGAGTGGATTAAATTCCATGTTCCAGTAATATTGTGGCAGGCACATGAAGCAAAAAATTCTCCTCAGCAAGATCACTCCTGAAGCATTTCAGTAAGCCAAACAAGGTTTCCGTTACTCATGGTTTTATTCAGTTTGGAATAGCACTGTCCTTCACTTACAATTGGCTTGTAGCTATTAGACACCCATACCCTTGATTCCCCTCCTCTTCAAGGAGCTGCAAACTTCTCAGGGTTATTAGAACCTATCTCCCATGATCCTTTAGTCCTCTTTTCTGGCAGGGCAAAATTTCATCCCATTAACCCCCTTGCTAATAAGAAACTACAATCACTTCATCTTCATCATCTAGTTTCATTCTCAAATATCCACGGGATGGTTTGGCTTAGTTGATTCTCTCATCAAACTTTTTTATAATCTTGGTTCTCTGTCAGCTGCTTCCTATTGTTTTATTAGGCAATACTACTCACCATTATTCTTAGTAAGATTTTTACAATTGTGTTTATATTCTAAAAGTAATGTTACTTTTGGCTGCCATATATCTTCATTTGGCAAGGAAAAATATAAAGTCTAATAAGACAATATCCCTAATGTTCAAAGTGGCACGGGGTGGGGAGTTCTGAATTCTGGAGAACTACCTGTATGAGGTTCATGGAGATAAAAAGGCTTATCAATATGATAGAAAATCCAATGGAGGGAAATGACTTTGACTGAAGGAGGAGGGCTTGATTTTTATTGCTGTGTACTATATTTGGGTCACTAGTCCAAGCCTGATTAAGAGTGCTGATTGATGCAGAAAGAATAGCAGAGATACTTGTCCTTTGTCAGAAACCCTGAGGTGGTTTTGTTAGGGCCTGGAGGAGATCCAGAGTCTGACTCTTCTCTGGCACAGATGCACTTCTCACCACTACCACCACCATCACCACCCACACCCCCACTACTTTTGGATAGAATGTCCACAAAAACAGCAGCAGAATTGGCCTGAAGTTTCCACTGCTACAAAATGTGATCTCTCCCAAAGGCTTACCTTGATGTCAATTCCAAGACCAGTTTGAGGAATTGATGGTGATGTAAGAGGCAACCAGCTGAAAGTAGGACTTGGGTACTTTCTAGCTGTTGAGGCAAACGGAGGCTTTGCCTTTGAACCCCAAAGGGGCAAGAAGCCAAGGATGATGGAGTAGTAGCCAAGGGAAAGAAGTCAAGGCTACCCTGAAGTAATCAAAAAGCAATCTTCAGAGAGAGAGAAACTAACACTTGCTTAGGCATCCTTGAAAACAAACTCCACTGCTAGGTATCTAGCATTTAATTTCCTAGGGAATATATGCCTCGGTTTTCCCAAGAATAATATGGGAGGATATCAGAGTGGGGCTATGGAAAGAGCCCTGAATTAGGAGTTAAATATATCTGACTTCTTCTAGTTCTGAGTCTGCCACTAGTTCATTGGCTAAGCTTTAAAAAAAAAATACCATTTTTGCTGCCCTGGGCCTTGCTACTTCATCCCTAAAATGAGAAAATGGGCTTAGATAATCACTAATGAACCTTCTACACCCAATATTCTATAATCTATTTTTTAAAATACCCATTTTTTATCTCAAAGTATTAAAATCTATGACATTTCCAAAGAATAACTTACTTTCTTATTTGGTGATTCCTTTCTGAAATGATTTGGTGATACCATTTCAGCAATAACACCAGCCATGTTTCACCTCACTTAGTGCCTAGGAATCTCTTACCCTACTCCTCACCTGAAGTAACTCACTCTGCCTTTTACAGCTTGCCTATATGTTGTTATCCACCATTACTATTAAAATATAAGCTCCATGAGGGTAGAGATTATTTTGCTTGCTTGTATTTGTAATTCTAGTGCCTGATCCATAATAAGAACTTAATAAATTGTTTATCTTTACTTACAATATCATTCCTCTAACTTAATGGATATAGCTAAATGTCATGTACTAGATTGATTTTAAAAATACTAAGACTGATTTCTTCTATGCCAACTTAACATGTGTGAATTAAATTAATTAAAATGAAACCTTTAAAGATAATTTTCTCTGTGTGTTTGCCTTTAAGTAACTCAATTCAATTCACAAACATTTACCGAGGCAATACAGTATAGTCTAATAATCTCTGATTTTGGAATCAAAGGTCTTATACTTAAATCCTATTTGAGTGCTTCCCATGTATAAATGTGTCAATGGAGTTGCAAAAATGCTGTTGTCTCTGTTGACTATAACTTGCATCAATAACTTGTGACTTCACCTGTAACCCATTTATAATTTAGATTATTACACGTGGTTAGAGATCTTAGGTGTATTACTTAACCATTGTCACGTGCCTAAAAATTAACAGGGATGGGATTTTTACTCGAATATTTCTGAGTTAAAATCCAACACTATTCACAACACCTGCTGCTTCTATGTTGTTTCTAGTATCTCAAAAGCAAGTGAACTCTTCTGTTCACCAGTGCCTCGGAAATTGACACAAGCAGAACAAAAGAAGTTTTTCGTTCTTTTGTACTTGGGCCAGTTGAGTCTCATTAGGCTCCCTTCCCCGCCATTTGCAAGATTCCACAGTCATCTGGGAAGCAGTTCCGCACAGGTGTTTCCTCCCCTATTTATCAGTGCTAGCTCACAATGATGATCCTTCCCCCACCCCCAATGCCTCATAGTTTGGTGACTGAAGCATAGGGGCATATTTGACATTCCTTATATACTCTTAGCACACCAATACTAAAAAAAAAAAAGATTGAAGTTTCTAGACTGATAAATCAAGATAAGCTTGGGTTTGCCTGACCTCTGTTCAAAGTCCTCAGACCCTAAGATTCATTCTTCAGTCTTTAAAGCCTGACAAAAAATATGGTTTGTCTTGGTAACATCCCAAGCTACTGATTCCAGGCTATTCTAGGAAAGATGAAGTCTTCCAATTGGACAGAGAGCTTCATTTTCCAATGGGACTAAGGTCTGCAAAGAAGGCAGGCTTGTAGCAATCTCCCTCAGGCTTTCAGTGAATTATCCTGAGTCTCACCCAGTTCCAATCTCTATGTATTGTCTGGAATCAATTAGAGATATTTTTTCCATCTTGGACTGACAACTTCAGACATATATGCAATTTGGGGGAGGGAGGAAAGAAGGTCTGCTGTGCTGTTAACTATTTAAATGTTTAAAGTATTAAAGTTAATTGAGCTTAACATTCACAGAATTGCAGGGAGGGCACATGTGTGGATGGATGGGACAGACACCTTCAAAGAGTTTAAAAGCATTCAGGAAGAGAAGCTTAATGCCTCTTGGTGCTTAATGCTTAATGGATGTCATTGCTAATCATTTTTGACTTGATTCACAAAATAATAATAATAATAAATAGCTCACATTTGTGTCACACTGAACAGCTTATAAAGTTTTTTCTTTAGCAATTCTGTGAAACAGGAAGGACAAATACAAGGATGCTCAATTTTACAGATGAAGGAACTGAGGGTCAGAGAAATTTAGTCAGTTAACCTACTAGTTCTACTCCATGCTTCATTGTAGAATGACTCTGTTCCTAGAAGTAGTATACTCTCTCTCTGTCTCTGTCTCTCTGTCTCTCAGTCTCTCTGTCTCTGTCTCTCTGTCTCTCTCTATCTCTCTCTGTCTCTTTCTCTTTCTCTCTCTCTGTTTCTTCTCACATGTGTGTGTGTGTGTGTGTGTGTGTGTGTGTGTGTGTGTGTGTGTGTGTGTGTGTATCGTGTAAGGACCAGACCAGCTAAGTTTAGAAAGATTCATCACTACATTAGCCAGTGAGAAAAAAAAATTGTTGTTTTTGTAGCCATAGCAATTGTTTATAGCTATCTAATATTAGAGGGATTGCAATTTGTTTTAGTGGAAACAGTGTGGTATCTTAGTAAGAATACTAGTTCTGTAATCAGATGAACTGAATTCAAATATTTCCTCTGATATCTGCCTGTGTGATCTGGGGAAAAATTACAACCTCCCTCGGCCTTAAGTTTCTTCATTTTCAAAATGCGGAAGTTAAATGAACTGACTTCTAAAGATTCTCTGAGCTCTAGATAGATAATCCTACTCACACTGAAGAAATTACAGATTACTGAAGAGTTTTATTTTTTAATGATAATGGTTTTTGTTCAGTGAATCATTGATATAGCCAGTCATTTGCATTGTATTGTAGCTCTTGTTAGTAGGGATCAGCAGGAAGATTAGCTTAGAGCTCACAAATAGAAATTCAATACAAGTAACTATGAAGCAGGATTGATAGGGAGGGAAACATTTGTTGCTTGGAGTTTATTCCTTCTAAGGTTATTCAGTTAGACCATAAGCTTCTTGAGGACAAGAGGTTCGATTTCCTTTGTTTTTCTCTATCACTTCGTTTAGGACCTGATGTAAAATAGACAGTAAATGCTTATTGACTTAATTTCCGGGAGGTTCCCCCTAGTTGCTAATGCTATATGCTACTAGAATTATCTTGTATTTGCTTATCTGTGCATCTATTATATTCTTTCCTCCCTAGAGTGAGAGTTCATTGAGAGAAGAGACTGATTTTTGTTTGATCTTTGCACCTCCAATACCTTTCAGAATGTCTTGCACAATATTGGTGTCTGCTTGTTGAATTGAAGGCAATATGGATTAATTACTTAAGTAATCAAAAGGGCTAGAATTTATTTGGTATGGGCATTTTCCCCTTCCCCCACCTAGACATACTGTGCTTAGTCTTACTAGATAGTCTTAGATTGCTTAGAGCACGAATTTGAAAAAAAATAACTTTGTGACCACTTCCTAGTGGTGGTGATGATGATGATGATGATGATGATGATAATGATGATAATGATGATGATGATGATGATGATGATAACAAAGATGACAGATCAACAATTACCTTTGGATTTGCCAGATGTATGCAAAAGTTACTTAATTCCAGAGGAGTCCACATGATTAATATACTTTTGTATATTATTGAATATACGTTGAATCAAAAGGCCCTCCAAGGGCAATACCTCTATAAACTCAGTCAAAAATGTCAGTAAAGAAGTATCAAACAAATGGCTGTGGGGAGTTTGTGGAGATAATTTAGGAGGAGGAGTTTGCTACCAGAAAGTTTATCTTTAAGAAGCCTGCACTTAGTGATCAACATAGAGAATATACAAGAAAAAGATTATACAAGGTTGTAGATGTTAAGCACCTACTGAATATCTAGCAAGACCTAATCTTGTGGTTAAAACTAGACATCAGAATAACTAATATTTTGTGAGCTGACATAAAAAATATCCATATTAAAAAAATAGAAACCTCAAAACACTTCAAAGATAGTGACTGGACTTTGTAGGAAGTTCCTTGTGAGGAATTTCTTCCAATAAAGATTATCACCTTCTCTTGAAAATTAGTTTTGAGCCCTGGGAGGTCAAGGCACTTGTCCAGGGACACATAGCCAAAATGTGTCAGAGGTAGGACTGAATTCAGGTTTTCCTGCCTTCAAGGTTAGCTTTCTATCAGTTAAATCACAGTGCCTCTTTTGGACAACTCATCCAATAAAATGTATTGAAATTAGACTGACAGAACTGTTGCCCATAATTTCCCTGGCATATCATCGATTTATTAAAAACTCTTAAGAACAATTTTAAGGGCGGCTAGGTGGCACAGTGAGTAGAGCGCTGGCCCTGGAGTCAGAAGGACCTGAGTTCGGATCTGGCCTCAGGCACTTAACACACACAAACAGAAACCTAGCTGTGTGACCTTGGGTAAGTTACTTAACCCCAATTGCCCTCCAAAAAGCAAAAAACAAACAAACAAAAAACAATTTTAAAACTAGATACCACTATATCAAATATTCATAATCTCCAAGCTAATGAAATGTCTTCAAAGCATAGAGATCTGTATATAAAGATCAAAATGATGTTGAAATAGAATGAAGTATATATCATTCTTGACATCCTATCTTTTACTGGAAGAGTACTATAGATGGTTTTGGTGAGTTGATATTTACACTTTTCTTATAGTCTAATGTTTTTATCCAACTATATAAAGTCTTTTTAAAAAATTTGCCAGTTTATACAACATTGAGGTTTTAAGACTAATTGTTTCAAATATAGATAAATACTATTATTAATACTCTTTTGCTTGTAATTGGGAGATAAGATGTGCAGACATTGGGACGCAAAGATTCACCTTCCTCTAATGGAAAAGTCGAAGGGGGTATGTGAGAAGATAGGGGAGAGAGCAGATTGGAGGAAGCGATATCTTATGGGACTGCTATTCTGGGAAGGTGGGTATGGGAAAAACAGGGGGAAAATAATTGTAACTCAAAATCTGGCAGAAATGAATGATGTAAAATAGAAGTTAATAAAGCATTTGTTTAATAAAAAGAAAGAAATAATAGCATTTAAGGACTGAATCTATCTTAATCCCTTTGGGGAAAAAAGAATGAAATAATAAGAGTTAACATGTATATAACACTTTAAGGCTTACAAAGTGTTTTAAATATAGTATCTCTTTGATCCTCACACCAGCCTTGTCTGGTAGGTGCTATTATTATCTTAGAAATGAAGAAATTTTAACTAAGCAAGATTAAGTGATTTACCTAGGTTCCATAAACTTCTAAATGTCTGAGGCGGGATTTGAACTTAGGTCTTCTTGACTCAACATCCAGGGTTCTCTCCACTAGACTGTTCTTTAAATAATAGACACTTACCCTATCATTAGTATATATTCAAAGTTTTTCCCATTTTGTAGAAGCTGCTGGTATTTATATTCCACTTCTGTAGAAGAGAACCAAGGCTCACCTCCAGACAATAAAAAAATAGTAGGTTAGGGTAGGACTTCAACTGAGGGTGGATGATTTAGGTTTTAAAATTTGACATTTTCTATTTCAACTTCAGTAGTATAGCTTTGTACAAGCACATAAAATCACATATATGTGTATCCATATACATATACAATCCAATATGCACATATACACAAAATACACATATGAACGCCCATACATATGTGCGTGCATATGTGTTTACACATGTATGTGATATGTACACATATATTTATGTGCATTTGTATCTGTGTATGCCTGTTTGTATATGAAAATGTACATGTATGTCACGTGCAACAATATACCACAACACTATATATACATATACACATGCGAGTGTTGTGTGTGTGTATACGCACATATATTTATATACATATATATGTATATGCCATTTCCTTCCTCCCCCAATACATGGCTACATGGCCTAGACATGTTCTAAGGGAGGTACTTTTTCAGATTTATGAGATTCTGGCAAAACATTTCCTACTTTATTAAATAAGCAAAAAATGCAACAAAACATGTTCACCAGTACAATTATAGACTTGAAAGTCATAGACCAAAAGGTGCTAGTATGGTAGTATTGTTCTTTTTTTTTTTTCAGGAGACAGATACTATCCTTTCATATAATCTCCCACACTGTATACTCGGTTACCTGTTAACCAAAACATCTCTGGGTTTTGATCTGAGAAAAGTGAACCTCAGTGTCCTGCTATTCATGATCATACTTCTAGGAGGCAAATGATATCAATGCAGCCATACTTACCTTATCCATCCTGAATTCAGTCATCTCAGCTATGCAAGCACATCCAAAAACTAATAGGTCTAAAACAATGCTTCTTATTAGCAATAGTAATAATTCATATTTGGATAATGCCTTAAGGTTTCATTGTACTTTCTTCATAATGCTGTAACACAGGTCATAGTTTCACAGTTGGAAAGAATCTTTAGAAGTTTTCTAGTCCATCCTTCTCATTTTGCAGATCAGAAAACTGAAGCCCAGAGAAATGAAATTACTTGGCTAGGTAAATTAGGGGCTTAAAATTCGGAAAATTAGGAGCAGAGTCAGAATTTGAACTTAGGACTACCTCCAAATCTAGTAACCTTTCTATTGCATCAGAAAAATAGTACTAGTAGGAATGTGCTGAAACCAGCTCTAACCAGCTTGTGTAGCTGATTACTAAACTTTCAGTGTGAGTATTTACATCTCAGATATTTGCAATGCTGCAAACCAGGGTTAGATTTATTGTTTTGTTGATTGTCTGGATTTAAGAAAGTATGGATAATGCAGATTAAAATTAATTAAAATTAATGATTTGTGTGTACAAAAAGAAAGGAAGGAAGGAAGACAAAGGAAGGAAGAAAGGAAGGAAGGAAGGAAGAGAAAGGAGGAAAGAAAGAACCTGATTGCTGTTAAACATTTACCAGCATACCCCAGGTAACAGATTTTCTTACACAGAATTTTTTCTGGATGAGGAAGTTGACTCTGATTTACCATTGATCAAATGGTTAATAAATAGCTATGATGGGACTTGAACCCAGATATCCTAAATCTCAGTTGTCTTTTCCTTACTAGACCATGCTTCCTCTTATAGCTGTCACAGCCCATTTACTGGAGCCTTGACACTTTAGTAATTTTAAAGCTCCGTCTCTAGAACAATCCTCTGTGTTTATTCTTATTGTATGGATAGTTCAAAGAAGCTCAGTTATCTGGTTTCCAAGCCCACAGTGATTAGAAATAAGATAAAAAGAGAGAGAGATGCTTTAGGCAAATACATTGACAACAGCAAGAAGTGACAGCAAGGTAGGAGGGAAAACAATTACAAAAGGTGAAAAAGTCTGGGTCATTTATAGGGGCAAATAGTCCCATACATTTCAACAGGCCTAATCAATCAATCAAGAAGTCTTTGTTGAGTATCGACTATGTACCAAGAACTGTGCTAGGATGTGAACATAGAAGTACAGAATCAGACAGCTCCAGCCCTCATGGAGCTGAAATGAAGCTGGGAGAAAATACAACATGCTTACAGATTGAGTAGATAATGCATACACTAAATGTGTGATGATTCAGATGGGGTACAAACAACTGGGGGAATCAGCCAAAACATCCTGGAAGAGGTAGCCATTGAGTTTGCCTACTGCATTTTTATTTACATTCCTAATGATGGTCCTCAATCAATTTTTTAAAACATCAATTTAACAAGGACTGTGATTTCCTCAGTGTGGGAACTTCTTTCACTAAAGCAAATTGCAATCTGCCTATAATTTTAAGTCTCAGAAAGATCTCTACAAGCTCCATGAAATTAAGTGACTTACCCCAGGTCACAAAGCTAGAAAGTGTCAGAGGTCAGTGAGAACCCAGGTTCTCCTAATTTCAAGTGCAGCACCCCATTCTTTAGTTTGTGATCCCTCTCTTTTTTTGGAGGGGGGAAAGCACAGCAATTGGGGTTAAGTGACTTGCCCAAGGTCACACAGCTAGTAAGTGTCAAGTACCTGAAGCCAGAATTGAACTCAGGTCCTCCTGAGGAGGAGGGTGCTCTATTCACTGTGCCACCTAGTTGCCCCAATCCCTTTCTTTTTAAAAATAGGTTAATATACTTAGTATACTCTGCTTAAAAAGTCTGAGAAGCAAAGTTGATAGTTTAAAGTCATATGCCTTCAGTTGTTTGAAAAACTTTACTCTCCTGAAGGGATCCCTTGTCCTCTAAGATCTCCCTATGAGCCTTTGTCTTGGACTTTATATGTTTCAAAACACTAGTAGGAAGATTTCAAGCAATTAGATTAGCAATAGATAGTACTTTCCTTGCTCATCTTTATTTACAAAGAAAAGCTTGATTGTGATAAGTTTGAAAAGAGTGGCCCATGGCTGACCCATTTTTTTCTATACCAAATAGCAGCAAGACTGGGTCCTCCATTCCTTCTCCTGCCCTTGTCCCTGTCTCAGTCTTCATCCAGCTACCTCCCTTTCCCCAAGCATATAAAGGATTGTCTTGTCTCCCAGCCCCCTCCCATTACCTGGAAGGGAACACCACATGCCTCACCTCATTGGTTATCATTATTATGTCATCCAGATCAATCATTGGGAGCCCATGCAGTTGTAAATGCTGCTTTGATCATTCGTTCCACTTGGTTAGTATTGATCAGATCCAGTGCACCACTAATCTGAAACAGCCCGCTTTTCAAAGTAAGGCATCCTGGTGACCAAGCCAAGTGACCACATTGTTTGGTTTTTAAATTATTCCCTTCTCAAGGTTCTGATAACCATGGCAAGGCAGACAGTTCAGAAATGAAGGGGGCCACTTATTGCTGAAGGGGAAAGAGGGAGGTCTCATGGAGTCTGAGAAGACACATGACTTCCTCACCATTTCTAACAAATGATAACTAAATGATAAATGTTGGCATGGTCAAGAGGAGTGATCTGAGTGGCATGTACACAGAGGATGTAGATCCACCCAGGCATACTCAAGCTTATGCATAAGGAGACTGGAAGTCAGAGGTGATCTGGGTTCACTCTGTCTCTGTCATTCAGTGATAAGCTGTGTGAACTTAGGCAGGTCTTTTCACCTCTATGAGCCTCAGTTTCCTTATCTGTGAAATGGATCTTACTGTTCTTTCCATTACACCACACAGTTTCTCTGAGATGCTGTATTACCTTATGTTTCAGACTCTGGAGTGAGACAGCTTCTTTAACCATGTCTCATTGCTGAAATTCTAGGTTCTAATAGTTCCATGAAGCTAAACTCAATCTTGCTAAGTGCTCCTTTTTCATAAAGAGAATTTTTCCCCAAGGCAGTTGCAGTATGGTTTTTCTGGTCCAATAGACTTGTTCTACACAGCTCAGGGTTGTAAAGATGGGCATATGAGACAATGTGTCTAAAATGTTTTGTAACTGGACCACATTATGGAAAGACTAGCTTTTTCTGCACTTGCTAGGGAAAATCTCCTTCGGCACTCAACATACCGAGCCATAATAGGAATAACCAACATGTTTATAGGACTTTATTTTTTTTCAAAATTTTATTTTAGACTCAAACACTTGAACACAAATACACAATAGAGAAAAGAAACAAAAAATATTATAAACTTAGATATTGGAGCTTAAATACAAAGTTAGAAAGGAAAAAAACATGTCATGTATATAGCAGAACATAAGACAGGATTTAAAATATATAACAATAAATTTTCATTTCAAGAAAACCTATATGATAAATAATACTCGTGTTGAGAGTTGTCTGTCTTTGCTTCTTTGTGAGTTCTCTTTTGTTCTCTGCTATGCACTTTTTTATTTCTTGGAATCAGTTGTCCAGGTTCCAGTCTTGCCACTCATAGAAGCTAGTTATGTATCCTGGATAATTTACTTAATTTCTCAGTGATATAAGCCAGCAGTTCTCAAAAATTTTGGTCCCAGGACTCCTAATACACTCTTTTTTTCCCTTGGGAATCAGGGTTAAGTAACTTGCCTAGGGTCACACAGCTAGTCAGTGTCTAAGGCTGGTTTTGAACTCAGATCCTCCTGACTCCAGGTTCAGTGCTCTATCTACTGCACCATGTAGCTGCCCCTAATACACTGTTTAAAAATTATTAAGAACCTCCCAAGAATTTTTTTATTTATGTGATAATAGCTATCAATATTGACTGTATTAAAATTAAAATGATGAGGTATTATTATGAAAATAGTTTTGACCTTGTAGGTCCTAGGAAAGGTTCTTGGGGTACTCAGAGACCCTTGTACCACACTTTGACAACTGCTATTCAAGGCAGCTCTTTAACTTGCAGAAAAGTTGCTGTTCTGCTGGAGTGTAGGTAATTTCCACAACAGAGTTTTCCTGTGTGGATGAACCTAAAGGTCTGAAGCAAATAAACTAATTGAAAAAAAAAGGGTTGGTGATAACGGTGTTAGATACATGAGGTCATTTGATCCTCACAAAGTAGGTGCTACAGGCATTATTAGCCTCACTCTGCAGATAATTCAACTTGGGTTCAGCGAGATGAAATGATAGTTAATAAATGACATAGGCAAGATTTGAATGCTGGTTTCCGCTTACTCCTCACATTTCAAGCTTTTTCACTGATCCCCTGGCTCGAGGAAAAATGGTGAGGTAAATGGATGTCTTTGGCACCCACTTCTCTCCCTTTTGGTTCCCCTCCACTGAACTATTCCTTGACTCAAGCAGCCAGTGTCTTCCTATGACTGTCCAGTTATGGGGGGGAAAGAACTAGGATATTAATCTCTTTTTGGGGGGTAGGATATTAATCTCTTAATGTGATGTCCTCAGTTTTTTTAGGGGAGCAATACAGGAAACAAATATTGTGATATCTCTTGCAAAACTATAGTTTTCTTTTTTGTCGCTCTTACATAAGCATTCCATACAATGGATTTCTCCTAGAGCTCAATGCCAGTAATAAGCTGATTTCCCAGATGAATTTGTATCCTTTACAAACACTGAGAGATCTGTAAAATTCAATGTACTTCTTTTTTTGGCCTTCAGTGTCAGGAAACATAGAAATAAAATAAGTGTGTAAGTACCATAACTAACAAATCCACACCAAATACCTGTTAATTAATATCTCTTTCCTTGTTCCTTTTAACTGATTCTTTTTTTTTTTTTTTGGAGGGCAATTGTGGTTAAGTAACTTGCCCAAGGTCACACGGCTAGGTTTTTGTTTGTGCATTAAGTGTCTGAGGCCGGAACCAAACTCAGGTCCTTCTGACTCCAGGGCCGACTCTCTATTCACTGCACCACCTAGCTGCCCAATCCTAATTCTTTTGAAAAGTAGATGGAGTAGACACTTAAATCAACTCATAGCATTTTTGTTAATGACTGATAACAGCTTAATGCATTTGCCCATTATGGATACTGTTTACATTTTTGAAGAGAAAGTTAGGAGAAGGCAATGTTTTAAGTCAAAGAAATGACTCTCTAATAGTGGAATTTTAGATACCATGGCATGATGGCCAAAGATCTTAAGGCAGGTAACTGACCCAAAAAAGAAGCCATTAAGCCATGTTGCCTAGTCTGCATAGGCATCACTCTAGATTTGTCTTGGATAATATTCATCCCTATGTAAAGAGGAAACTGCAGAGCAGAGAATATGCTGGTTTTCTTTTCAGAAACACCTGAATTTAAATCCTGCTTTTGATGCTAACTGTAGGACCCTGGGCAAACTGTTTATCCTTTCTGAGCCTTCTGTAAAACAGAAAGAGTATCTTTGAATCCTTGTTGAAAGGCTCAAATGAATTAGAGTATGTGAAACACTTTCTAAGTTTAGATGCTACATAATACCAATTATTCTTCTTCTTTGTGTATATCTCATTTATATCATTACATATCACTCATACCCCACCAATGGACCACTACTTGGGGGAGGGAGATGGAGAGGTCGTTTATTTCTTTGCAAAAGCAATTGATACTCAGTGGCATCCCTCTTCTCTCCACTTTGAGAAGCCTCAAATTTATTCTCTTTAAATTCTAAAGTCTGTGCCTTAGTTTTCAGCTGCACTGTAGTAAAGTTGAAGGAGATGATTAAAGCTAACTCTTACTATTTGTTTAAGGGAGAAACGTAAGCTTTCTAAAGCTATTTCTATTATCTTTTATGTATAAGGAGGCAAGGATAAAAGTCCAAATGAATGAGTGGGAGAGTCATCTCTTTCTGCTCTTCTGTCCCTATTCTATCTCAGAAGCTTCAGTGTGAAGTAATAACCTTGTTCAAGCATGCTTTTTGATTTAAAGAAAAAATATGGATTTTTTTTTTCAGTAAAGCGGAATATGTTTTAATCTAGTAATTGAATTTAGTTCTATTTAGTCTGGTTTGATGGGGGTAGATCTATCGTTGTGGGGGAAGAATTGACATAGTTTAATACTTAACAGATGGATAGAAAACAAAAAGTTAAAAAGATAAGCATATCAAGGAGGTTACAGACTGCTGTGGGCCAATGGGAAAATGCCTTTTTTTTTTTTTCAAATGTTAGCATTAAGTTAATTGATTTGTCCCTATTTCTGTAGTAGGTACCATGTTCAATGGGTTTCCTAATAATTTTCAAACTGGGTACTAGTCCAGGCTTTGCCCCAAACTAATTATGTAACCATCTATAAGTCATTTTACCTCTGTGGTTTTTAGGTTCTCCATTTATAAAATGAAGTGATTGGACTATGTAGAATTTTTTGAAACATTTCCCCCCTTTTCCCCTTTGAAACATTTTCCCTTTTAATAAGCATGTATTTTCTCTCATATTGAAAATAAGAAGAAAAACAAATCTTTGTAACAAAAATGGATAATTAGGCAAAATACTGGCCTTGTCCAAAAATATCTCATTCTGCAACTTAAGTTCATCACTTTTAAATTGGGAAGTGGGAAGCATGCTTCATTATTGGTCCTCATTCCAAGGTCACTTCTAATTCTGCAATTCAAATAGGCTCATTGGTCTAGGTGAAAGGACCTTAGAGTACAAGTGTGCTGGAGGCAGCTCTTACTGGTTCTGAAGAGCTTGTTATTAGATTTTCTTTGTGAGTGTTTACCCCTTAGAAATTGCTACACATCAGAGTTTGGTTTATTGTTTTGTTGATTGTCTCCATGTAAGAAAGCGGGAGAAAATGTCAGTAATGCAGATTAAACTTAAAAGTGTGTCAGGCACTCTTCTCTTCCCTGCCTCCTCTGGGTGATTATTAAACATTTATCAGAACAGCCTTACCTCAGAGTCTATCTAGTCCAAGCTTCTCATTTTGCAGATAAGGAAATTGAGGTCCAGGGATGTTAGGTGATTTGCTCAAGCTCTCACTGATAGTACACATGACTTATCAACACCAATGGAAAGCTAGATGACAAGTAGGATTCTTGATTTAAACATGGCAGCCAAGGAAAATGCATTGCACAAGGGGATGTAATAAATGATTGCTAAACTGAATGAGGAAATGGGAACACTTAAATATTGGTTAAGCACTTAGTCTAGAATACCACTCAGTCTGCTATCAGGATTGGTTGGGCTCACTTACTGCTCTGCTGCTTGTGTGTTGAGCCCAAGTTGTTGCCTGTTCTTGGACTGCATTTCCATGGGGCAAAGGACAGGAGATAGTGTTGAACTAAAAACCAGA
Source organism: Gymnobelideus leadbeateri (assembly GCA_011680675.1). Classification (NCBI taxonomy): domain Eukaryota; kingdom Metazoa; phylum Chordata; class Mammalia; order Diprotodontia; family Petauridae; genus Gymnobelideus; species Gymnobelideus leadbeateri. The sequence continues at coordinate 769,355 of WOXC01004198.1, read as the reverse complement.
AAGGCCTGCCCTGGTGAACCATTTCTGAAAATCAAGAGAAGCTTAAGACAAAGCCTCTGTTTAAAAAAAAAAGAAAAGAAGAAAGCTTACATCATCATTGGGAGAGATAAGGCAAACACACACAAATCAGTAAAATAATAACATAAGCAACCAATTGATAAAAATGATTCATAGAAATAATTGGTGTTGAAAGGTCTTCCAGAACCATCGAATCTTGCAGGTGTAAAGACTTTAGGGGGGTATCTGGCCCCACTTTTCACACAGTTCAGGAATCTCCACTATAATGTCTCTTCTAGGTAGGTCACCTAGGCTGTGCTTGTATGTGTTGAGTGGTAAGACTCTCATTACTTCACAAAGCAATACAGCCTAATGTTAGATTCTTCATTATATTGAACACAAAGCTGCCTCTACATCTTCCCATTCTCTAGATCTAGGTCAAACTCAGAGTGAGTAACACAAATTAAATCTAATCCTACGTCCTTTGACTGTTTTGCAGTTATTTTGAAAGAGTCTTCCAGGTTAAGGATCTCCGATTTAAAACTTCTTCAAATTAAATGGCTTTTGGATACCCTCACTGTTCTGCATTATTGGAAACTCTTAAGTTTGTTAATGTCCATCTTAAAATGTGGTGTCCAAAATTAAAATAAAGTAATCCTGATATAGTCTGCCCACTCTGAAGACTCTATCTATGTAATATGTTTCCACTAATGCATCTTGAATTTGTTTCCAGTAATGCATCTTGAATTTGCATTATCTTCTATGGTCTTACCACATTGTTTGCTCCTTTTAAGCTTGTGATTAAAGAAAATTCTTAAAACTTTTCATCATTGTCATAGTCATCATCATCATCATCATCTTCACCATCAACATCACTAGCATTTCTATGGCACTTTGAGGATTACATAGTGCCCTGCTTATATTATCTCATTTGAGCCTCACAACAACCATGGGAGGCAGATGTTATCACTGTCACCATTTAACAAATGAGGAAACAGACTAAGAAAGACTAAGTGATTTGTTCAGGGTCACACAGCTAGTAAATATTCAAAGTAGAATTTGAATTCTGGTCTTCCTGACTAGGACCACACCATTTTTCTCCTCTGTACTTCCTAGCTATTTTAAAACTAGGCATTCCCCAATTGATTTTTGAGCCTAAGTACAGAACTTTTATTCTATTAAATTTAATCTTCCGAACTTTGGCCCTTATCATAGATTTAGTGCTTAAGGGTCAGGTAGGCCAGGGGTGTCAATTTCAAATAGAAACAGATCTCTGTGGGCCACAGAAAACCACAAATTAACATTATCTGTGTGGTGTTGTATTTTCATTTATTTTGTTATGCATTTTCGAATTACATTTTAATTTGGTTCTTGGCTGTATTTCAGAATTCTGTGGTTTGAGGCCAATAGACTTGGAGTTTGCCACCTCTCCTATAGGCCAACTGTTTCTTTTCTGATGAGAAACATGAGACAGAGAGAGGCAACACAAATACTAAAGGGAAATGAGAATTCGAATCCAGATTTTCTGACCTAAAATCTTTGACTCTTTCTTTCTTGACTCTATTATAATGTCAGTCAATTCTAATGCCTTGGAATCTTAATCTCCAAGCATTCATTAAGTATATATGATGTCCTGAGCACTATACCAGGTACTGGGGATAGATACAAATACAATAAATGAACCAATCCACAGTGACAAGAAGCTTATGTTCTAATAAGTATATGCAGGATGAATATAATGAGAATAAATGCAAATTAGTACAAAATAATTTAAATACAAGGCACATTTGCAGTAGAAGTTAAGGAAAGGCTTTAAGAAGAAGGTGTTTGAGCTGTATCTTGAGGAGTCAGAGGGACTTGAAGAGGTGAAGGTGAGGAAGAAATTCATCTTAGCCATAAAGGACAAGTAGTTCAAAGGTGTGGAGATGGCAGATAAAATGTCATGTGTGAGGAAGAGAAAGAAGGCCAGTCTGGCTCGATCTCAGGGTGGGAGACAGGAGGTAATATACAATGAAAACTGAAAACTGGAAACATAGATCAGAGCAAGGTTGTAAAAGGGCTTTAAAAGCTAAACAGCAGATTTTATATTCTATTCACAAGGTGATAGGGAACCTCTGGAGTTAATTGAGTATGAGTGGAATATGGTCAGATATTCACTTATGGAAAATTACTTTGGCAGCAGTGTATAGGATGGACTGAAGTAGAGAGAGATATGAGTCAGGGAGACCAGTTAAGAGGCCATTGCAATAATCTAAGCTAAAGTTAGTGGGGGCCTGAATTAAAGTGGCAGCTATGTGAGGAAAAAGAAGGAGCTGGATATGAGATGTCATGGAGGTAGAAACAAGACTTGTCAAGTGATTGGGCAGGTGTGGTGAGAGAGAATGAGGAAATGAGGAGAACACCTCCCACAATAATCCAGACATCTATTTTATTAGGATCTCTCACAGATTATCTGTATGGTTAATAAGCATGAATTCCACTTGCTTCACCTACATGCTTGTTTTAAAAAATTCTCAATTGGTAACAACTATGGCTTAAAATTGTATAGTACTTTTTCATTTTAAAGTGCTTGAGACACAATATCTCATTCAATCCTCACAACAACCCAAATATGTAGGTAGTATAAGCATTTTTATCCCCATCTTATAGGCAAGCAAATGGAAGTTAAAGTGACTGGCCCAAGATCATACAACAGTAGAGACTGAGACTTGTACATAGACTTTCTGGATCCTAGTCTATCGAGCAAGCTTTCCTTTCCCCCATACTTCCTGAATTCTTCACATTCAATTCAACTTAGTTGATTTGTGAACATAGTAAGCAATATGGAAGGCTCTGTGGTAGACAAGAGAAATATGAAAATGAAAAATACGAAAGGTACTGCCCTTGAGGCATTTGGTAAGGGTGAAAGAAAAATATCAAACAATGATAGGATGGCATATGATGAATTATTTCCCAAGACAAATCACAGAGGTATAAATATGAGGAAAGGAGCCAACTCTTGGGAGTCAGTGAGAGCTGGCTCCAGCACACTTCTAATCTAAGGTCCTTTCTTTTCTTTTCTTTTCTTTTTTTTTTTTTTTGCTTTTTGGATGGCAGTTGAGGTTAAGTGACTTGCCCAAGGTCACACAGCTAGTTTTTGTGTTAAGTGTCTGTGGCCAAATTTGAACTCAGGTCCTCCTGACTCCCGGGCTGGTACATGATTCACTGCACTACCTAGCTGCTCTGAATCTGAAGTCCTTACACCTAATCTAATGATCCAATCAATTAGAATTGTAGAATTGGAAGGGACCTTAGCATGAGGACCAATAATGAAGCTGGGACTTCTAGAGGTGCAATTAAAAATCTGAGGTGATGTAGAGCTAGGGATATAGATGGGTGGTTCCTTCACATAGAAGGGCTTGTGAAAATAAATGAGATCTCCAAGGGGGAGAAGATAGAAAAGGCATAAGGAGACACAGAGTCATAGGGATGTTCACAATAGGCAGTTAGTGGAGGAAAAGAAACCAGGGAAAGGGACTGAGGAAGATAAATCAAACTAGTTAGGAGGAGAACCAAATGGGACTCATGCTAGAGAAGCCATTTTACAGATAGAATAACAAGAAGGGTGAATTGTGCAAATACAGTCTCAAATGCTAAAGAAAAGTCAAGGAAAATGGGGGCCATGAAAAGGTCATTGAATTCAGAAATTAGGAGGTGACTGATAGTCTCAGTAAAAGCAGTTTTGGTACTGTGGAAAGAATGGAGCCAAATTATGAGAGTTTGGTTGGGAAGTAGTCAGTGTTATAAAAGGGGAGATGGAATAATAGTTAAAAATAATAGTTGATATTTATAGAGAACTTTAAGTTTTGAAAAGTATTTTACAAATTTTCTATCATTTGATCCTCATACCCACCATGAGAGGTAGGTGCTATTTTTATCCCCACTGTATATAGATGAGGAAACTTAAGCAGACAGAAGTAACTGACAACCAGGGTCACTCAACTAATAAGTACCTGAGACTGGGTTTGAACTCAGGAATTCCTGATTCCAAAAGCCAGCCTTCTGTCCACTGTACCACATAGCTATCTCTCACACAGACTCCTCTTTATCTTTATCTCAGGGAATGGAAAAACACACTTTCTGTTGATAAGGCTTAGTTGAAGACAAAGACAAGACAATGGAAAAGTTTGTGGTGGGAGTAAATAGACTGCAGCACCTTACAAATGAACAATTGTTCCAGAGAAGTGCCATAAAAGTGTCATCAAAATGTTATCAGATACTCACATGAAAGAGGGAGGTCTGTGATCTCACACATATGAATATTCTCTTCAGCAATACATATCATGACCCATCCATGCCTACCCATTATGTGCAATGCTTATCAATTTCTTGCTTTAAGTCTGCTACAGAAATACACACATTATGATAAGGCCTTCCTCAAGTTCTCCTTATGTCCTGACCATTTCAATGAAGCACATAGACATTCCATCAGCTATTGCCTCACTCTTTGTTGTATGACCAACCCATTTTCTTTTTGTCTTATACATCTCTTTGATGGCATCCTTTACATAAGAAGTGTCGAACATGAGGCGTCACACTCCCAAGTGACCCCAATCAGATTCAAATGTAATTGGGAAATATTTAACAAAATAAAGATACAATAAAACATAGATAATGTTAATGTGTGTTTTTTCTAAGTCAAAATGGAAGTACAGGGATCTCTTTTTGTTTTGAGTTTGACACTTGCTACTTTACAATATTTCTCCTTTGTTAATCCTTTGTATGTAATTGGTTACCAATCAATCACACCCACCCAGTGCATCTCCTTTGCCACTTGAGTAATCTTAAACTTCAGCTCTTCAGGGCTGGTATTGTACCATGACTCATAGCGATAGAATACTACCCCAAGGATATTGACATGAAAAAGAAAGGCCTTTGAAGCAGAGAAAATGTTGGGGTCATGAAGAATTTTACATTTTTCAAAAGGTAAATGATCCCTTTGTCCATCCCACACTCAACTCTGGGACCAACTCATTTTCCTCAAATTCACTCTTTTTTTACCTTCTCTTCAGAGAGTCTCTCTCTTACTTAAAGATACAAATCTTGTAAACTAAAAGTAAACAAACAAATGAATAAAGACCAAAAAAATTTTTTTTAAAATAAATAAAGATACAGATCAGGTACCACTTTCTACATAAATCTTTTTTTCTAATCCTCCCAACTGCTAGTGCCCTTCCTCTCAAACTCTTACAATTATATTTTTATACATTTGTATTTGCTAGCTTTAAATTTATGCTGCATATATTTTATATATACTTTCTATTTCTTCCATTAGAATGTAAGCTTTTGTGGGCGGGAATTGTTTCACACCTTGTATTTGTATATTCAGTGCATAGAACAATGCCTGACACATATTAGGTGCTTAACAAAAGCTTGGTAATTGATTGATTGCTTTCCTTTGAAATATAATCAATTCCCTTATTGTAATACTATTCATTGCTTACTATGTCCTTCTAATTCTTCTCAAGCATAAAATGTTCATGCTGTGAAGGCATAAGGTGACTTTGTAACCTACAAATCATTAGCCATTCTCATTTCTTACTCCTTATCACATTTTCCAACATAGTTGTTTCCATCCTTATTTATAGGCCCACCTTGGCATTGCAGTCACCAATTATCCATGTATACATGGACATAATTGATTAAACTTGAAAGGTTTTATTAAGTTCTTTAGAGAATTTTTCTATTTCTTTGTCCTATGGAGCAGATATTGGCACAGAAGCTGACATGTTGACAGAACAAAACAAAAACTTATGAGTACTGCATTGTGTAATGACAAAATTTCCTGTGAAATGTTGATTCTTATTGTCTTTGGATTCACAGCAAAACCAACTTGACCAACTTGTTTATTTATATTCTCAACAAGGACAGCCTGTGAACCATCCTTCCATTTAGATATAACTTTATTTTGCCTTCAGGATTAATTTACATTAGTTGCTTGCTATGATTTAATTTTATTAGTATATCCATTCATTAGTCACTGGACAAAGATCTCCTATATAGAGCACTGATATTTAATTTAATATTTATAGAAGATCTTTAAAACTGTGATTATTTAACACCCTCCACCATTCTTTCCATTACTTGACAATAGCCTCTGCAGAAACATATCAAGCACCACACAGGATTGAGGTCACTTTGTATTTCTCCCTTTTTCATGGGTTATAATGACCAAAGAATTCCTCACAATGCAGCCAGTCTAATTGTATGATCCAGTCCATGCTTAGCTAGTCTGGTTCTTAAAAGTAAACACAGCTGGTTTCTAGGAAGCCTTCCCAACATGATCAAACTGGGTAGAGCTTACTCTTTGTTGGTATAGCATTTGAGAACCAAGGTCACCTCCATGTATCAATGGGGCATCAGAATATGGATTTGTGGAGGGAGAAAATTGCATGACCAGAAAAAAAGATGAACTGTATAAATAGGAAGAAAAAACTCGTGGTTACATAGCAAAGGCAACAGCTAATTGGGTAATAGCTCATGTGTTCCCTGTTTAATGTCAAGAGCTCTAGAGGAAAAGACCCAACATATCGGGTAGAATCCCTATGGCACATTTATGGGATTGTATGGAAAAGAATGGGCAGATAGAAGATGGGCAGATATGGATGGATTTGTGATGTGCCTCATTGGAGGATATACCAAATTGGTGAAAAGCCAGTCAGTACTCAAAGAAAATCAGAGAAAAAGGAAAGAGTCCTTTATGTACAAGAGTACTTATAGCAGCTCTTTTTATAGTGGCAAAGAAATTAGATACTAAGGGGATAGACCTTAATTGAGGAATGATTGAATAGGTTACGGTATATGAATGCAAAGGAATGCAATTGTGCTGTAAAAAAAATGAGGGAATAGATGATTTCAAAGAAACATGGAGAGTCTTCTCTGAACTGATGCAGAGTGAAATAAGAACAATTTCTTCTATAACATCAATACTATAAAAATGAACAATTTTGAGGTTTTTATATATTGATGAGGAATGAAATGAGAACAATTCATGTAATATTAATAAGACTGTGAGAACAATCAACTTTGAAAGTTATATGAACTATGATCAATATAATGATCATTTTTTGATGTCAGAGGACTGATGATGAAGCATGCTTTCCATAACAGAGATATACATGAAACATAGATATTTTTGTATTACTGTCATTGAGTGATTTGTTTTTCTTTATCATGCATAATTTTATTAGAAATTTGTTGTTTTTTATTTATCAATGGAGTAAGAAATGGGAGGGGGGAAATAGATTTCTGCTAATTTAAAAAGAACAAAGTGGGGAGTTACATAGATATGAACTGTTGAATTAACTTTCAGATGAGTTGTTTGTATTGTTCATTTTATTTTACTATTTTGCTATCTTACAAGATACCTCTTACAAAGGGGTAATAATCTGTAAAAAAAATTGTAGTATAAAAAAACATATCAAGACAAATTAAAAAAACAAAAAAAGAATGGGAGCACCTTGAGGACAGGGACCATGTTTTTTATCTTTCTTTGTAGCCCCAGCACTTAGCACGACGCCTGGCATGTAGTAACCATTTAGTGAATGCTTATTGATGGAGAAAAGAAAAATAGTGTTCAAGTGGTTTACATTCTCCAGAGAGGGGATTTTGGTGTCCTATATAAAAAGAATAGTCTAATGTAGCTAAGCATACACTTTTATTCTCTTTAAAGTAAAGAGATAGACCTCTATTTGCTTAGCATGTAAATGCCAATTAGTTTATATGTTATAGATTGTGCCTCAAATTTGGAGGCTTGATACTGTTTCCTTCTTTATTCCCTCACTTCATTCTATAAGCATTTACTAGGAGCCTATCTAGGTTCTGGGGATAAAAAGACAAAAGTGAGATAGCTCCTGTCATTAAGGAACTTAGTTTTACAAAATTACCGGATCTGAAATCTGTAAGAGACTTCGGTAACCATTTAGTCCAACATGTATATGAAAGGAGACTCAAATATAATATACCTTACAAATGTGCTGTGGAATCTGCTTAAGGGCCCTCATTTGACTTGGCGGTACAGAGATATTAGACAGGTATTTGCACAGATACATAAATATAGGACATAAATAAATATAAAGTTTTCTTTGGGGACATTAACAATAAGGGAATCAGGAATGTCCTCTTGTAGGACATGGCACTTGAGGTGGGTTAGGAGTTTCAAGAGACACAGGTAAGGAGGAAGAGGGCTATGGTCATAGTGGATAGCCAATGCCTCAAGGCACATAGGAAGGGCCTGGAATGTGCTGTGCATGGGGAGTAAGTGGGCCATATGAGTAGAAATGAGAGACTGGAGCTCGAGAGAGAGGCAAGTGAGGAACATGCAGATTAGTAAATCACATGCCTAGAAAAGATAATTGAACCTATAGGGGCTGATGACATCACTGAAAGAATGTATGGAGAAAAAAGGAATCAAAGAGAGTCCAAACTTTAGCTGGAATGTAATCTGCATGAATGGGAATAATAGGTAACTAGCCTGGAAAGAGAGGCTGTAGCCAAAAGAAAAAGCACTTTGAATGCCAAATGTAAGAGTTTGTCTTTTATTTTAGAGATCATTAGGAGTCGCTGAAGCATGCTGAACTGAGGACAAACATGGTAGGAACTGAGTGTTATTAGTAGTAATTTGGCAGCTATGTGGAAGATGAATTAAATATAAAGAAAGACTGCAGAGAAAGGGATCAATTAGAACACTATTCCATCAGTCTAGGTGATTGGTGATGAACACCTGAACTAAAGTGTGAGTAGAAAGACAGGCATGGTCAAGACAGATGCTGTGGAAATAGAATGGACAAGACTCGTAACTAATTATAACTTAACCCTGAGTGAGAATGAATAGCTGTAGATGACTGCTAGATTGAGAAATTGAGGGTAGGAGGAATGATAATACTTTCCAAAAGTTAGGAAAATAGGAAAGTTAGAAGGAAAGGGATTTAGAAGTAAAAATAAAAGTAAAAGTAAAAAAAAAAGTTCAGTTTTGGCCATGTTGAGTTTGAGATACCTACAGAACACCCAGATGGAGATGTTTGAAAGAGATGAGAGACTAGAGAAGAGAATGGCAAGGGGTGGACATGCAAACTCATAACTCATATGCATAAAAATAGTTGAATCTATGAGGTCTAATGAGATCTCTGGGGACAAAAATACCAAGAAGGAAAGAAGAGAGTCCACCGCAGAGCCCTGGGGTAAGTCCATACATTGGATGACTTTCTGATCACAAGATTTCTCCAATTTGGCAGGCTGGTCTTTGCACTATAGACTCCCAACTTACTCATCTCTGAAGTCTTAATCTCATGGTAGGACCTCATGGATTCATAGACTTAGAGCTGAAAAGGATCTTGGAGGTTGCCCAGTCCAACCGACTCCTACACCTTACAGATGAGAAAACCAAGACTGGGATAGGTAAAAAGATTTGCCTGAGGCAACATGGGCAACATGTGGCAAAACTGAGATAATAGTTCTGGGCTTTTCACTCCAAATTCAGTCATATAATAGCCCAAATAAGCAGTTCATAAAGCTGAAATGTATGAGCTTTTTCTATTGTTGTTCAGTAAGAAGCAAAGGATCAAATTAGCCAATTCTAAGGAATACCGCTAAAAGATATTTAGATCCACTGAAGTTTAGATAAAAGATAGGAGTTCAGAGCCAGAATTGACTAACTGAGTCAATATCAGTTGATTTTTGGTTTATATCCTTCTTTGTGTAATAAAATTTTGGTTCTTAATCCATCATTCTATGAAATCTTTCATGAGTGTCAATATTGAGGATACATATGTATAAGAGGTAGGAGGGTAGGAGGCCCAGGTTAATGACAACTAGTCCATCTGTCATGACTTCCCAATGTCTTGCTTTCATCTTTGGCACACAGGGCATAAATCGCCAGTCTCTGTTCTAGAGGGCAATCATCCTAAATGACTCCAACTCTAACCCTCAAACTCTATCATAAACTTCCTACAATTGAACACATAGTAGGTACATTGGAGAGGAAGCGTGTCATAGTGGAGAGAGAGCTGGAGACATAGCATCAAGAAAACAGCTTCAAATCCTATCTCAGATACTTACTAGCTGTCTGACCCTAGTCACTTAATCACTTTAAGGCTCCTTCCCATCTGTAAGGTGGCAACAGTAAGGGCACCTATCTTACGTACTTGTAAACATTAATTTGTGCAAAGTGCTTTGCTAACAGTCTCATTTAAATGTCAGCTATTATTACTATTATTGCACCAGACCTTCAGTTATAGTAGCCTAAACAGGCATGTTCATAGCTGCAAATCCCTTTGGTTTTGACCATGGTTTTACTGACTTATTAGCTGTCATCATGACAATAACTTTGGACTGGCAGAGATCCATTTCCACTCTATCAGAGTATTTAGATCATCTTAGACTTGAGCTCCTTGAGAGTGGGGACTGTTTTTGCCTTTCATTGTATCCACAGTACTTAGCACAGGGCCTGGAACAAAGTATACACTTAATAGATGCTTGTCGATTTACCTGACTTAATTGCAATTAAGGCCATCCCCCCTTTGCCTTTGGGAGAAATTTGGCAAGAGTATTTGATAACCATCATCTGTACAAATCCATCATATGAATAAAAAGCATATAATAATTAATAATAATAGCTAGCATTTATATAGTGCTTTGAGATTTACAAAGTACTCAAAGAATATTATGTGATTTTATTCTCATAGGAACCCTGGGACATAGAAGCTATTATTATGCCCATTTTACAGATAAGGTAACTGAGGTAGAAAGAAGTTAAGCGATTTGCCCAGGGTCATACAGTCAATGTGTCTGAGGCTAGATTTGAACTCAGTTATTTTCTGATGCCAAGTCCAAGACTATTAACTATGCCACTTTCTACATATAAAAATGTACATGTGCATGTGTGTGCGTATGTATTTCTTTTTTTGTTTAGATATTTAGGAAAATAAAGATGCAATTTTCCCCTGAGTTCTTAGCAGGTTAAGAACCTCAGTTTTAGAGAAGAGTGAAGAGTGAAGAGATGTGGGTTTATACATATTTGTGTCTAATGGCAGTCATCTCTAGGGCAGGAGGGAGGGAAGAAAAAAATAAATTTTCGTGATAATTTATACACATATATATTTAAAATGAATAGCAAATTGTACAAAATAGATTGACAGTTTCATGTGTATGTATGTTTCTCAATAAAAGTCCCTAAATTCTTGTGGTTAGTTATAGGAAACTTTTATTCATCTGGAATCCCATAAACTGGAAGCCTGGATTATCAGAATTATTGTTTTGCACAAGAAAGAGCTTAATGACAAGTAAACAGAATGCTCTCAGGTTTGCTTCCTTCCCTCTCCTCTCTTCCTTTCTTCCTTTCCTTAAAAACACATCAAGTTCCAGTGCATTTCATAGAGCCTAGATACATCCTGATCCTGGATTCTTTCAGCATCTCTGGTCTTATCCAGTGATGATGGATATCCGTGGTGGTAACTTTGAAGTGTTCTTGGAATCAGCAGAGATATTTCTGTTTCTTTATGTTTATTTACTTTTGTTTTGCTTATTTGAAAATTGACCATTTGAAGGTAGTATATGAAGACCAAAATATCTAAATAACCAGAGTTCCCTCTTTCCCAGTCGTTGAAAGGAGTTGGGAGTTTATCTTAAGCCCATCTTCTTGAATCTTTCATGGGTTCTATAAATGTCTTCACTTTTATGTGGAGCCACAATGGACAGAATCCAAAGAATGGTGGTCCATCATGGTAACTTCATTCCTCAACAACTCCCAGCCTAAGTCTACTACCACTCTAACCAAAGGAGTGGTGAATATGGTCATATTTACTCTCCTTTCTTTTGTTTCTCCTACTCTTCCTCTAAGATTCCCCTCCATTGTTCTTTCCTTCCTTCTGTTCCATAATACTTCGAAACCAACCCTAAAATTGTCAGAGGACAGATAGACTGACACTTCATTAATTTGCCTATGTGTTTCTTTCTGTTTGACTCACTTAAGAAGCATGTGTCCCTCCATTTGGTTTTCCTTGAGCTGGACTGTCCAGCCCCCCTTCCCCCTTTCCAGGAACCCTAAAGCCACAGATGCAGCAGCTGTGAAGCATGCTACCCAGTGAGTACTATCCTCTCTTGTGCCATGCAGGCAGCAGCCGCTGGCTCTCCATCAGTGAACTGGAGGGTGTGGTTTCTGAGCCTTTCATTTAAAGCATTTCAGTACAATTAATGGGAAGGATCGCATTTGCAGTCCACACATGGCTTTAGATCACATTCCATCTGAGAGGGGAATGGGACTCACAAAACATTTGAGCTGGTTGCTGCCCATGTGTCCAAACACAGAGCATGGAAAATATTGACATGGAGGCAGAACTAGGTAATTTAGCTCACAGAGGGAGATTGACTAAATTGTGGGGAGAGTTGACTTCTGGAGGGCCAAGTCTTGGGCTTTTTTCCCCTCTTTTGAACCGTGCACATTAGCACTCTGGCTCTGTGCCCAAGAACTAAGAAATAAAAGACTGAAAAGAGAGCCTAATGTTCTTTGCATGGGCATAAGTTCCTCCCTCCTTTGACATAGGCCCGGGAGCTCCACTGAGGATTAAAGGGTAAGAATCCAGCAAAATAAAAATATTTCTGAAAAGGTTTCAAGGCAGCATTTAAGGGATTTAGTAGGAGTCAAGAAAATAGGAGGCCTTTTTGGTCTTGGGGGCCCTCCTCCCCAGACTTCAATCTCACTGCTTTCACATATGGTAAAATCAGGGGAGAATTTTCTTTCCAATCGTAACATCCTCTGGTTAAATCATACGCTTGTATTACTGCGGCACTTCTGTCCAAACATGTTTTCTTAATGAGGCATTATATGTCTATGAAATCAAGCTGCTTTTCCTCAAAAAATGAATATTTTACTTAATAAAATTGAAGTTCAAACTCAGCAAACCCTAATATTTTGTTGACAGTCTCATTATATTATTTAGAAAATATCTTAGTCTGATTTATTTCAAATACAGTCAGTCTCCGAGTCTATGTTCCAAAAGCTCATTTTTTGAATTGGCTGTTTGGAACTCAGGACACATTTTGAGCAAAACAAAAGTGTAAGTAATAGTGAGAATCCCAGGCCAGTCTACAAAGGTTAACTTAACCCAGAGTGCAGCTTAATTACCTTTCTTGACCTTGAGCAGATGTGTGTGTGTGTGTGTGTGTGTGTGTGTGTGTTATTTCTCCTAGTAGAAGTAACCTCTGGAAAGGCAGTATGTCCTTTATTTTTATCTCTGCACACCATTGCATATCACAGTGTCTGCTACTGTTTTTACCTGGGCAGAAAACCAAAACCAACCAAACAAAATTGCCTAGAATGGGGATTTTGACCTCTTTTTAGCATCCTGCCCCTCTTAGGTATATTGGTGGTCTAGGGACTCCTGAGAATAAGGTTTTAAAATGCATATAGGAGTTTTGTCATCCAGTTATGCTTGATAGATTGCATGGACTTCCCTGGGACAGAATGGTGCTTTAGAATTTGGGGGTCAAAAAGGCCTCAGAGATCATATCATTTTATAGAGGAAGGAGCTGAGGCTCCAGTGAGTTAAATGAGATGATGATAGCTTATAAGTATATGTCATTTTAAGATTTATGAAATGGTTTCCTCAAAATATTCCCTTAACCATTATCACCATTATCATCACCACTATTGCCACCACCACCACTGCCATCATCATCATCATCATCATCATCATCATCATCATCATCATCCACAACCATCATCATCATCCATACATCCATCATCATCATCATCATCATCATCATCATCCATCCATCCATCCATCCATCCATCCATCCATCCATCCTTACTTCTATAGAATTCTGACCAAAGTCACATGGTCAATAACCCCTGGTTTCCTGACTATAAGCCTAGTGTTCAATCCACAGTCCCACTTTGCCGACACTAATGATTAAACACATTTATTCATTCATTCGAAAACTATTTTCTGACCACGATTTCAAAAGCACCAGAAAAGAAAACAAACAAAAAAGATGAATAAAAAAGAGTATTTGATAATGAGCTTTTAATCAAGAGAGAGCCAGGAGGTAAGAATGTGAGGGAGATTCTGAAGGAGATTGGTTCATAGTTTCCAAGGCTTTGGAATTTGACAATATTTTGTCTAATTTTGCTTAAAATGAACAGCTCTCCTTTTCCTTTGCACAGCTTTATTACCAGCCTTATTTTTACAGTTATCAGTTATGATTGGGCCTTTTTTTAAATTAACAAATGGAATGTTGAGAGGGGGAGAACAATTTTCCTGAGGTGGATATGTGAAAGTTGGAAGAGAAAGGGAATCAAAGAGAGTACATGTGCCTGTGAGAAAGAGACTAAGGGCATGATATGTGAATGGGAGAGTATTTAAAAGTGCAAAGCACTCTATTTTTGTTGCCTCATTTGATCCCTAGCCCAGGTCTGCGAGTTAGGTACTACATCATTTTGAGCTCATCAAAATCATAGCAATGTTCCAGAGAACTTTGTTAGGAAGAACTGCGTTTAAATCCTGCCCCAGAAGTGTACTAGTTATAGTTCTGGGGGAGTCCCTTAAATCTCTTGCCTCAGTTATTTCATCTGTAAAAAGAAGGGATTGGGTTCAATAATCTCTAAATCTAGCATCCTACCTAACCACCTGGGAGATTTTCTATAGGTACTGGAATATCTCTGGAAAGTTCTAGGCCTGTGTAGACCAATAATGTTGAACCTAAATAGAAATAGATTCTTGCTGGCTAAATTGTGACTTTGAAAACCACAAATTAATATTATCTACATTGTATTTTATTTATTTTTAAAGCATTTCCCAATTACATTTTAATTTAATTAATATAGCACTGAGGGAACACATGGGAGGTGAGTTTGGCTCATGGGCCATGGTCATGCCAAGACCAAGATATACCTCTTTCTATATTGACTTCACCAGGCAAAGATAACTGTTTGTTCTTCATTCTTGAAGAGGACCAATGACATCAGAAAGGCAGTGTCTTGATTTGATTGAACTGTATTTAAGTGAGGGAAGGCTATGCAAAGTCACAAGCCTCACTTTCTCCTCCATAGTCATTTAGGTCCAATGGCAAGATATAGATTATGAAACCTGGAGATGGCCTCAGATGCAGTGGGAGACCTTGACCTTTATCAGCTAAGGTTCATCTCAGGTCTCAATTTGTCTGAGGCAATGCCCATTCAGTGATTAAGGGTAGGTATAAAATGAGGCAAAATTGGCCTTTTTTACCTAGTCAAAAAAATCAGTTTGGGAAAGGAAGACTCTCAGGGTTTCCCACCAAAACAGAAACATTTGCTATTTACGCCCACTCTGAGCCATCAAAACTCAAACAATAACCAAGTGAAGCTCAGCCTGGGACCTATTGATGACCAATCAGTGAGAGCCAGAATTAAGACATGGTCTAGAAGCTCAATTTAAATCCCAATGGGTTTTCTCAAAACATGGTTTTCCAATGCTGTATTTCAAGAAATCATAAATGAAACTACATGGAGCAAAAGAGTTAATTGTTTGGGTTTTTTGAAATGGTAATAATGACGATAATAAGTAGGGAAGAGAAAGAATAAAAAATAAACCTAGCCTGTAAACCCCAAGATATCTTGCAAGGTTTCAGAGATCAAAATTTATATTCCTTTGGACAGAGCACTCACAGGGAATGGCATTGATTCCTTATGTGAGCAGAGAGAGAAGGAGAGGAAGGAACAAGGGAGAGGAAGGAGAGGAGAGAGTGAGGGAGAAGAAGAAAAGGAGGGAAGGAAGAGAAAAAGAAAGAAAGAAAGAAAAAGAAAGAAAGAAAGAAAGGAAGGAAGGAAGGAAGGAAGGAAGGAAGGAAGGAAGAAAGAAAGAAAGAAAGAAAGAAAGAAAGAAAGAAAGAAAGAAAGAAAGAAAGAAAGAAAGAGAAAGAAAAGGAAGGAAGAGAGGAAGGAAGAGAGGAAAAGAGGAAGAAAGGAATGGCATTGCCCAACTACAACTAGCCAGTTCAGTCCACAGTGGGGCCAGGCAAAGAGAGTAGGGATGGGAGGGAGTTTGACATACTTGCAAAACAGCAGTAAATACCTAGGTATGTCTTTATAGAGAAATAGAGGCAGGAAAAATGAGTTGTCCAAGGTCCTGGAGGAAGTCAGCTCATGGCAGTTCTTCAGGGCATTCTAGTAACTATTTTCATAGTCTGCTACTTTGAGGATAGGACTGGACCTGGCATTTTATTGGCATAGGGAATTCTTGGACAAGGAAACTTCCTCTAAAGATTAGGTTATAAACTTCTCTTGCAACACTGGTTCTTCGGGAGTTAACTAGGACACTGGGAGGTGCCTGCCCAGGGTCAAACAACCAATATGTGTCAGAGATGAGACTTGAATCCAGGTATACCTGGATGACTTACTTGAGGCTAGCTCTCAAGTATTAACATGTTCTTTCCCCTGTCTACTTTATTCAGCATTAAAAGAAGTACAACCAAAATCCACCGGCTCTGATCTGCATGGTAAGGGAAGTCTAAGTATTGCTTTAAAAAAAAGTATAAAAAAAATATCCCATACAGGCTGACATTGCCATTTGCATAGGGCCAGAGTGTGTAGTGTGCAGACAGGTTGGGGCCTTGGTGGTGTTTTTTAATGCCTTTATAAAAGACAAGGCTTTTAAAAAATCCCACAAGAATAATTATTATTATTCTAAAATCCAAATGTATATTTTTCAGTTCTTTTTATTTACAATATAAAGTGTTTTTCCCCAGTAAATCAACAAATATGAGTATTCATGTCACCAAGTGCTGATGATTAAAAATAATTACTTTAATGGTAGCTGGCCCTGTGCCAAACATGATTAGGTTTTGCATTTCAAGCATGATAGTAGATAATTTACATCTCCTTCCACACCAATACCCAACCACTCTTAATGGATTCTATTTTAGATTTTATGAATTAATAGAAATTTAGTGCCCACTTCACTATGTAATAGCCCACCATTTGCTTTAAGATTTCATGGAATTATTGAGAAAAAGAGTACAGAGTGGCCCCGTGCCACATAATTCTATGAGTTTCCTACCTCAAAGAGCTTAGCTGCCTAGTTTCCACAGGTAGTGGGTAGGAGTCTGAGACTATAAGAGTCAACAGTTAAAGGCTCCAACTTTGTTCATCATATAGAGTTCTCCTGTATGCTATTCTGGAGATAGTCATTTCCTTGTTAACCTTTGAAATGTTTCTAACTGTAAAAAAAAAGAAGCAAAACTGCAGTTTTTTCACAAAAGGAATGCTCCCTTGGTCTCCAAAGCCCTCATCACTATCTTTAAATTGCCATACATCTACAGTAAAAATACAAAGTTCATATAATTAGTGATAAGGCCAGAGAAAAGGTAAAAGGCATTTTCAATCCTGAGGCACAGTCACATTAAGGAAATGAAGGAATTAGATCTAGCCATATCCTTGGGCCCATATAGGCTCCCTTGAATACAGTGCTAGTTTGTAGCTAAACAGAGAAAGCATAAGAGTTAAATGAGTAAAGTCACTCCATGAATTTGTAACCCTCTGACAACCTTTAAGAAATATTCCTTGTGGGGCGGCTAGCCGCCCCAGTGAATAGAGCACCAGCCCTGGAGTCGGGAGGACCTGAGTTCAAATTTGACCTCAGACACTTAACACAAGCCATGTGACCTTGGGCAAGTCACTTAACCCCAATTGCCTTGCCCCCTCCAAAAAAAAAAAAGCAAAAAATTATTCCTTGTATGTTCTACACCAGTGGCTGTCTAATGACAAAAGTGGGAAGACATGATTTTTCTATGCTGCTGCTGCTGATGATGATGAAGGTGTGTGTTTATGTGCATTGTTTGTCCCAATCACTTGGCTGTTGGGGAAATTCATTTCATGTTTAGATTTTTTTAGGTGTCTTTTACCCATTCCATGAAAGTAAAAAGCCATTTTGAGGCAGATGGAACCAGGATGCCGTTTTTTCATGAAAGAGCCACTTAATTGTGATCCAAGATATGGTACATAGAACACTTTTTACAGCACTGGTGAGAAAAGAAGTGTTCCATTTATTTCAGAAAAGAAACAAATGTCCGTCTAGGTTACTTAGCTTATGGCACAGGGAAATGAGCTCTTATTAAGGTACAGAAAAGCTGCTGTGTCTCCACAAAAGACCAATAGGGAAGCAGGCTCCTTTACCCTATTTTTCCTTGCTCTTAAGGTGTAGACCACTGACTTTAGATTCAGCAGGCCTGGGTTCAGATCCTACCTCCATTGCTTACTTCCTCTGTGATCTTGGGCAAGCCACTGAATTCATCCATTCCTTTATTTGTTAAATGAGGGGGCTAGATTAAGTGGCTTCTGTGTGGCCCTTCCAGAACCAAATCTCTGATCTTAGGAAAGAACTGATCAACTATCTTGGATCACAACTAAGTCGCTCCTTCATGAAAGGAGCTTGTCTCCACCCCATTTTGATTCCAGCGCATTTAACTATTCCTAGTGGTTGGAGGAAGAGACAATGATTTCTACCCAGCTGAAGGAGGCTATTCTGATAGAAATGGGAATTTCTTTAAGGCTAAGAACTATTTAATTTTCACCTTTGTATTCCCAGTGCCTAGCCACAGGATTTTAAACATAGTAGATATTATTAAATGTTTGCTGAATTGAATGCCCAGGAAGTAGGGCACTGTATAAGGAGCCAGGAATTGATACTATTCTATATGTCATTACTGTGCAGGGCAGGGCTAGATATCAATATCCATCTACTGCTGCCTCCTCTTTTCCACTCTCCACCCCTTCCTACAACCTCCTCAAACCTCTGGAAAAGTAAGAGGAAAAAAAATCAGTCTATTGCCACAGTGCTGATACAACATATTATAATGGAAAGAGTTACAATCTTGGATTTGGAGTGAGAGGATCTCCGTCTGAATCTCAGTGCTGCCACTTACTGCTTCTGTGAACTTTGGCAAGGTCTTTTCTGCCCTCTGGTCCTCAGTTTCTTTATCTGAAAAATGAGGAATTTGAACTAGATGGATTCTAATGTGCCTTCCTAATATAGGTCTATGGTCCGTAGCATGGTACAATGGAAAGGGAATTGTTCTAAGGACATTAATTCAAATACTGAATCTGCCAGTTAGTATTGGTATAATATTGCCAGGTCACTCCTCTCTCTGGACCTCAGTTTCCTCATCTGTAAAATGAAGCACTGTACTAGATGACCTGTATGGGCCCTTTTAATCCTAGATCTATGATCACATGGATGGTAGATTGCCTTGTAGGACAGTCTGATGCTTCCCAAGCATGTGTTAGCAAACCAGCAGTGAAGACACCTTTAGAAAAAGCCTGTATTGCATAACAGTCAACCAGTAGGCATTTGTCAAATTCCTGCTACATGTCCAACACTATGCAAGGCACCACGAGGAATACAAAAAGAATACTTGCAATCTAATTGGAAACACAGGACTAATAATTAGTGTTGAATATAGCATTACATATACTAATATTTTGCAACCTCTATCCTTGCTATAACTTTTTAAGTAAATACTTCTTGTAAAAGTTAATTGATGCCAACTGGTCTGTGGATATAGTGAAGCACACCAAGTGGGGACTTATGAGCCACTGTACTAGAAATCCCAGCTCTCCAGCATTATCCTCCAGCTCCCTGAGAAATTGTAGCCTCCCCACTGGGAACTCAATCAGCTAGTTTCATACAAATGACCTACTGGGAAGGGCTTCCTTTCCCCAATTACCATAAGAACTCTTTCCGCAAGGGTACATGGCTTGGGATTTCTCTTTTCTACAAAAATCATAGAAATGATTTTTCAGAGAAATTATTATTAATAACCAATGATTTGGGGAGATCCAGAGTTCTCCCCCTTTTTTTGGAGGGCAATTGAGGTTAAGTAACTTGCCCAAGGTCACACGGCTAGGTTTTTTTTGTTTGTGTGTGCCTTAAGTGTCTGAGGCCAGAATCGAACGCAGGTCCTTCTGACTCCAGGGCCAACGCTCTATTCACTGTGCCACCTAGCCACCCCTCCCCCTTTTTTCTAAAGTCCTCATTTCAAGGCTCAGCATGACAGGACTGATGGTAGCATATAGGATTAACATTCTCTCAAATCTAGGTTTTGCTACCCCCACCCAACTTTATGGGGGATTTAATCTAAGGTGAAATTCCTTATTGTGTTCTGCTCAGGCTTGGGTGGGGTATATAAATTATTTTATTAGATTTCCAAGGCTGGATAATCCAATTTAGAAGTAAATGACATAATCAGAGTTAATAGGTCTACCTCACATTATAATATTCTCTCTCTCTCTGTCTCTCTCTCTTTCTCTCTCTCTCTCTGTCTCTCTCTCCTTGTTAACGAATCAGAGTCAGTAACAATGTTCAGGAATATCCACTCTTCCAAGGGCATATAAACTGTAAGCCCACTGCCATAATTGGTCTTTGCCATTAAAGAGTATCACTGACCCCTTTCTTAATAAAATGCTAGCATTGTTAATAAAATGATTGATTACCCAGAAATTATGACTCTCAAACTTTGCAAACATCACACATAGAATCTCTGAGGTGAAAGGGACCATGGTGACCATTCAGCCCAACCTATATCTTAATAAAAACATGTGGCCCTCTAGGTCCTTAAGTGCAGCCCTTTGACTGAATCCAAACTGTATAGGACAAATGTTCTGTGAATATATTCTATTATATTAATAATATAATGTGTTATGTATATATTATATATATATATATATATATAATAGCAATAATAGCACCTTACTCACAGAATTGTTTGGAGGATCAAATGAGATAACATGTGTAAAGCATTTTGCCAAACTCAAAGCTATCTATAAGGGTTTCTGTGTGTTTTTTGTCTTTCCAATAGCAAGAGAACAAAAAAAAAGGGAGGAGGAAGGAAGGAGGAAGATATTTTTGTTCCATTTTTCTCATTCTTGGTAGAAGTAAATGCCCTCAAACAATCTTAGAAAGGTCTTAAAATCAGGCCTAGGAAGAGAACAAGTCAGAAGTCTGTTCATCATGGTTGGAAGCAACAGGTGCTGTTAAGGGAGGAAGGAACCCTTTAGATCCTGCAAAGTAAAAAAAAAAAAGATGACAGGATATCAGCCTGAACTGAGAAGCATCCCCAGGCATTTATTGTTGGGATATCCTGGACCCACACAGTTCCTGACTCTATGTAAGCTCTACCTTTGCTCTGCCTTTCCACTGAAGGTTTTGTCCAGCTGGTTCCTTCATCACCAACTAAGTGAACCACCATTGGTGGTCCAGAGTTGGGTGAATCTTCATTCCCAGCACAGCTAGCTGGGTATGGAGAGATGGAGTCCCTACATGTATTGGCAAGGTCATAACAAGGGATACATTTCTGGAACTAAAGTTGGAATGCCAAATGAGTTTTTATTTCTTTGTTTCCATAGAAATAATGGTGGTTCAGTTCTATTAGCACAGTCCACTGTGGGTTAAATGCTTTTGGGAACTGCCCTAATAAGGACCTGATCACCATGCCCTGCATTGTTTTTGTTTGTTTGTTTTTTTGCTTTTTGGAGGGCAATTGGGGTTAAGTAACTTGCCCAAGGTCACACGGCGAGGTATTGTTTGTGTGTGCATTAAGTGTCTGAGGTTGGATCTGAACTCAGGTCCTTCTGACTCCAGGGCCAGCGCTCCACTCACAGCGCCACCTAGCCACCCCCCCCCGCCCCCCGCATTGTTTCTACGGGAAAATATGAATGGGCTGTGTTGTGTTCATGTACAATCTTGATGCTTGGAACTTGGAGCATAAATTAGGAACTGCATGTTCTGATAAAATAGAATGCTAAATTGTACCATATATGCAATTAGTGAATAGATCAGTA
Organism: Gymnobelideus leadbeateri; assembly: GCA_011680675.1. Lineage (NCBI taxonomy): Eukaryota > Metazoa > Chordata > Mammalia > Diprotodontia > Petauridae > Gymnobelideus > Gymnobelideus leadbeateri. Next base: position 747,511 of record WOXC01004198.1, on the reverse strand, counting down.
TATAATAAGGTGCTAATTATATGTTATTGGCAAAAAGTATAAAAGGATTAGAGGAGATGAATGCCGTCCTTCCTATGATGCAATATGATATAGTAAGAACACTGGGATTAAAATCAGAGCTAGGGCTCAAATCCTAGTTTGGAAACTGATTCCCTACGTGTCTTTGGTCAAATCATGTAAACTCCCCCTTCCCCACCCAGGTCTCTACTTTTTCATCTATAAAAGGAAAAGAAAAAGGTGGCTTCTAATAGCCCTTCTATCCCAAATCTATTATTCTGGAAGAACTTAATACTACTGACCTACTATCAAAGGAAGGGCACAATGGGATGGGGGAAGGGAAAGGAAAACCTGTGCTTTGAAACTAGGAAGGGAATGTCCAGGAGGGGATATGAATTTTTGCCAAGGCATTCAAGCTTCCTTTCACTAAAGAAATGAGTTTCTGAAGTCATAGGATCATAGATCTAAAACAGAATGGCTTTAGATCTAATCTAATCTCTTCATTTTACAGATAAGGAAACTGAGACCCAGAGATATTAAGGGATTCATTCATTGTCACACAGCTAATAGTATTTGAACCAAGGTCCTCTGACTCCAAGGCCAGCACTCTAACTATTATATCACACTGATTCTCTTTGACTGACACCATGTTGCTGGCCTGGATGCCATCTGTGACTGGAATGGAGCAAAGCTCACAGGTTCACATGGAGTTTTGTGTACTTCCCGTTCTTCCTTCTGGTACACAATAATCTCCAGTGGGTGACTAGCAATTGATTGAAAGACTAAACAGCTTTGAGGAAAGGGGTTGACTTTAAAAGCTAATACTAAGAAGAAAAAAAAGACCTAACACTTATATGTGCATACGTATATCAATAAATCTTGACATCAGAACCAGAGTAAAGAATGTCTAAGTGTGTTTTCCATATATTCACTCATTTGTTCACCCACACTACCCTTATATGACATTCTTTTACCATTCAAGGGCACCCTAGATGTACATGTAACTTACTTTCACCTGTATAAAAATGATGGTGAGGATGGATCACACATTTGAATTTAATCTGGGCCCTGCACTCCCCAAGAGAGATCCTGCTCATACCTACTTGTTAGCTGGCACTGCTTCTCTCTTCCTTTGGGTTGATAGGGAAGATGTGAAAAAGGGCCTCTGTCACAGACACATGTGACAGAAATAAGGAAGGAGCCAGAAGGATATGTTAAGGATGCAGCTATCACAGACCTTGAGACGCAGTCGTTCCTTTTGTATCTACCATGCCCTAAGACCTCCAGCAGGCTTCAGTACTGTATGAAATTCATCTCAGGGACACACACACACACACACACACACACACACACACACACACATTCCAAAAGTATTAAAAACAAAGATTGGTAAGGTAATCCATCCAGGTAACTATATTCCTCAAAGCCACTTTGCTTTACCAAAAAGAGACCTATCCTGAGTCCCTAGCTAAAAACAGTCAACACAATTCTGTACTAAAGTGCCACTTTAGAAACACCAGCACCAAAGTCTGGGCTACCTCCTGCTTTTTGTAAGCTGGCTACAGGCAGCCTCAAAAGGGGAGAGAAGCTGGTAGTGTCGTCAGAGTTATTGACAACAGCTGCTGCCTTCTTGTCCCATAGATCAATTGTCTTCCTTCCTAATTGTAGTAACAGAGGTGGCTCTCAAGTTTCCCTCCTCTCGAGCCTCTTTGCCCCCCTCTTTCCTTCCATGATCAAACTGCAGATTCACTGCAGATATTTTTTTCACTCTCTACTTACCATTTCCCTTCCCCCATCCCATTGTGCCCAGAAGTCTCTCAAAGTTGGTGGCCCTCTGTTGATCCTAAAGACAGCCTAATGATCATTGAAGAAAAAAAAAAGACAGGCACAAATAACTTTTAAAGCTGGACCACTCCTAATATGTTGTGGCAGATTAAAGCAGAGTCCTGAGATCACTGGAACCTATTACCAAAGACCATGACTTATATAGGTCAATGTAAATAAGATCCTAGGGATAAAAGGTTAACTTTTATTGTGGGTGAGGTATCCAATTTAAATGGATGATTCAACAAGCCCCATAGTCATTCAAGTTGGGTTGTTTTATTTTTGATTGAATAAAGGCCAGTAGGAAGGGTGGTGAATAAATGTTGCCCTTAGTTACAGGCAGTTAGTTGAATCTATCAGGATTTCTAGAATTGAGTTAGAAAGTTGGAAGAAATGTCAGCTGTAATGGCTGATAATTCATAGGTTTTGCTCTGCAGGGCCAGTACATAGAAGGTGCTTTATTACCTGCTAGGTATTTTGTCTGACATGGGATATGTTGCCATCAAATGGGTAGTGATGACCTGATCATAGACACCAGCCAGTCTTTTTGTAGGTGTAGCTGGGAGAATTTATCCTACTCAATCTCTCACTCATTTGTTCTCTCTCTTCTCCTTCCTCTCTCTCCTTCTCCTTCCCCCTCTGTCTCCACATATATATATGTCTGCATGTTATATCAATGTGTGTATATATGAGTATATAACATCAATAAAATTACTAAGCATAGTAATTAATATCACAGAATCACAGAATGTTAAAGCTAAAAGGGTCCCTGGAGGTAAACTACTCTAGCCCTTTTGTGTTATACCACTCCTGTAAATATGTTTTCATCTCCTTTAAAATGCAAGCTTCAGGGTGGTTAGGTGATGCAGTGAATAGAGAGGACCAGCCCTGGAGTCAGGAGAACCTGAGTTCAAAATAGGCCTCAGACACTTGACACACTTACTAGCCGTATGACCTTGGGCAAGTCACTTAACCCCAACTGCCCTCCAAAAAGCAAAAAAATAAATAAATAAAATGCAAGCTTCTTGTGGGCAGAGCCTGTCCTTGTTTTTGTATTTATATTCAAAGGGCTTTGTTCAGTGCTGAGCATACAGTAAGGCTTTAATAAAGGTTTTTCCCTTCATTTAGGAGAAAGAAGCCTGGATCTGACTTGCCCTAGGGCATCATACAGGTCCACATTGTCATGGCAGATCCAATCTTCTGATTTCAGGTATTACAATTTCTTCCAAACCACCTGCTATTGTTTGAGTTCGAAGAGGACCAATGACATTACAGATGATGCCTGGACTCCTGTGTGAATTGAATTAAGTAAGGCAAAGTTGCACAAAGTCATCAGCCTCACTCTGTCTTCCAGAGTCATAGAAATCCAGCAAGACAAAAGTCAAGATGACTGACAATGTGAATGGCCTTGGTGTCTTCAATGTCTGACCAAACTCTAAGCTCTCTACAGCACCTACTTCAGCCACCCTCATGGCCATTGGAACTAATTGTTCTTATCTGCCCATGCTGCCAGAGGAAGTCTTCACATACTTGATGTAGGTGGCATTTTGGGCGTAGTTCCAAATTGTTCTTGAGAATGGTTGAACCAGTTCACAACACTACCTACAATGCATTAATGTCCCAATTTTTCCACAACCCCTATAGTATTAGTTATTTTACTTTTCTCTCAGGTTAGTCAATCTGGTCAATCTGAGAGGTGTGAGGTGGTACCTCAGAGGTATTTTAATTTGAATTCTCTAATCAGTAGTGATTTACAGGATTTTTCCTGTGACTATTGATGGTTTTGATTTCTTCTTCTGAAAACTGTCTGTTCATATCATTTGAACTTTTATCAACTGGGGAATGGCTCTTATTTTTTTTAAATTTGGCTCTGTTCCCTAGACATTTGGGAAATGAAGCTTTTATCAGAGAAACTTGCTATAAACATTTATTTCCCAGTTTACTAATTTCCTCCTAATTTTGGTTACATTACTTTTGTCTCTACAAAATCTTTTTAGTTTCATGGTATCAAAATTATCCATTTTACTGTTTTCTAAGCTATCCTAATTTACTTATATTTATCACCTTATTTCTAAATCATGTATGCATTTATCTCAGTATATAGGGTGAAATATTGGTTGATGCCTAGTTTCTACCAAACTGCTCCCCAATTTCTAAATCATGTATGCATTTATCTCAGTATATAGTGTGAGATATTGGTTGATGCCTAGTTTCTACCAAACTGCTCCCCAATTTTCCTAGCAATTTTTGTCAAGTGTTGAGTTTTTACCCACAAAACCTTGAATCTTTGAGTTTATCAAATACTTAATTATGTGGTCATTTACTACTGTGTATTCTATCCTACCGATCTGCCACTCTATTTCTTAGTACCCGATTCTTTTGATGATTATTGCTTTGTAATGTAGTTTGAAATTTGGTATTGCTAGGCTGCCTTTCTTTACATCTGTTTTCATTAATCCCCTTGATATTCTTGACCTTTTGTTCTTCCACATAAATTTTGTTATTATTTTTTGTAGCTCCATAAAATAATTTTTGGCAGTTTGATTTTAATGGCATTGAATAATTAAATTAGATTAGGTTAAGAGTGTCATTTTTGTTATATTAACTACTCCTAACTAGGCATTATTAATATTTCTTCAATTCTTTAGGTGTGTTTTCATTTGTTTGAAAAGTGTTTTATAATTGCATTCATTTATTGCCTGGGTTTGTCTTGGCTGGCAGACTCCCAAGTATTTTATATTGTTGGCAGTTATTTTCAAGGGAATTTGTTTTTTCCTATCTCTTGCTGCTAGGTTTTATTGGAATATAGAAATGTTAATGATCTATATGGTTTATCTTATATCTTGAAATTTTGTTGAAGTTTTCTCAATTTTTAAAATTTTAGTTTAGTTTAGATTTTTTGGTTGATGTCTAGGCTTCTTCAAAGAGTGATGGTTTTGTTTCCTCCTTGCCTATTTTTATTCTTTAAATTTCTTTCTCTGTCTTATAATTTCTAGCATAATGCTGAATAATAGTGGTGATAATAAACATACTTGTTTCACCACTGACTTTATTGGGAAGGCTTCTACATTATCACCATTACAGATAATGCTTTTTCTTGGTTTTAGATAGATACTATTTGTCATTTTAAAAAGGTCTCCATTGATTCTTACACATTTTAGTATTTTTAGTAGGAATGGATATTATATTTCATCAATGGATTTTTCTACCTCTATTGATATAATAATATGATTTTTGGTATTGCTATTGTAGATAAGGTCAAAAATGCTGATAGTTTTCCAAATATTGAACCAGTCTGTGTTCCCGGTGTATATCCCACCTGGTTGTAGTGTATGTTCTTTGTGATTTATTGCTATAATCTCCCTGCTAGTATTTTATTTAACATTTTTGTATTGTTATTCATTACAGAAATTGTCCTGTAGTTGTTTTTTTCTTCAGTTTTTGCTCTTCCTGGTTTAGGTATCAAAAACGTATTTGTGTCATAAAAGGAATTTGATAGGACTCCTTTTAAACCTATTTTTTCAAAAAAATTATGAAATATTGGGATTAATTGTTCTTGAAATGTTTGGTAGAATTCACTTGTAAATTCATCTGGTCCTGAGAATTTTTTTAGGAAGCTTATTGATAGCTTGTAAAATTGCTTTTTCTAAGACAGAGTTATTTAAGTATTCTATTTCCTTTTCTATTCCCTCTTAATCTGGGGAGTTTATATTTTTACAAATATTCATCCATTTCACTTAGATTGTCAAATTTACTGGCATATAACTAGACAAAATAATTTTTAATAATGGCTTTAATTTCATCTTCATTGGTGGTGCAGTCAGTCTTTTCATTTTTGATACTGGTAATTTGGTTTACTTCTTTTCTTAAAGTCAAATTAATCAATAATTTTATTTATTAGTTCATTTTTAAACTTTCAATTCTATTAATCTTTTCTTTATTTTTCAGGATTTGCATTTAGGCATTTAATTGGGGATTTATAATTGGTTCTTTTTTTCCCCCTAGGGTTGTTGTTATTGTTGTTGTTTTTTTGTTTTGTTTTGTTTTGTTTTTTGCCTAATTCATTAATCTGGTCTTTCTCTTTTTTTTAGAGATATACACATTTAGAATTATAAATTTCTCTCTAAGTACTCTTTGGCTGCATCTCACCAATTTGGAAATGTCTCTTTGTTGTCACTGTAATGAAATTACTGATCGTTTCTATGATTTGTTCTTTGACTCATATTTCAGAAATAGATTATTGGGTTTCCAATTAGTTTTTTGTCAATGGTCCTTTATAGAATATAATTTTTTACTGCTTTATGATTTGAAAAGGAATGATTTCATATTTCTGCTTTTCTGCATTTCATTGTAAGGATTTTGTGCCCTACTCCATGGTCAATTTTTATAAAAGTGCAACTTTTAGTTGAGAAAAAGGTATAGTCCTTTCTATTTCCCTTCAATTTCTCTGGAGGTCTATTATATCTAACTTTTCTAAGATTCTATTCTCTTCCTTTACTTTTTTCTTATTTATTTTATGGTTAGAATTATTTAGCTCCAATTGGGGAATGTTGAGGTCTCCCACTAGTATGGTTTTACTATTTCCTCCTGAAATTATTTAACATTTCCTTTAAGAATTTGAATGTTATATCATTTGGTACATTTATGTTTAGTATTGATATTACTTCATTGTCTAAGATACCTTTTAGCAAGATGTAGCTTCCCTGCTTATCCTTTTAATTAGGTCTATTTTTGCTTTTGCTTTGTCTGAGATCATGAATGCTACTCATGCCTTTGTTATGTCAATTGAAGCATAATAAATTCTGCTCCACCCCCTTATTATTTTTTTTTTTGGAGGGCAATTGGGGTTAAGTAACTTGCCCAAGGTCACAGGGCTAGGTTTTTGTTTGTGTGTTAAGTGTCTGAGGCCGGATCCGAACTCAGGGCCTTCTGACTCCAGGGCACGCGCTCTACTCACTGTGCCACCTAGCCGCCCCTGCACCCCCTTATTTTAACTGTGTGTCTCTTTGTTCAAGTGGTTTTGGGGTGTTTTTTGTTTGGTTTTTGTTTTTGTTTGTTTGTTTGTTTTTGTAAACTACATATTGTTTAATTCTAGTTTTAATCCATTCAGCTATCCACTTCCATTTGATGGGTAGGTTCAGCCCATTCACATTCACAGTTAGATTACTAACTGTGAAATTCTGTCCATCTTATTTTCTCCTGTTTATCCTTCTCGCTCTCTTTTTATCCTGTCCCTCCTCTAAATTCAATTTTGCTTCTAACCAGTTCCTTCTTTTATCTGCCTTCCCATTTATCAACTCTCCCTTTCTTTTATTGCCTTCCCTTCCTACTTCTCTGTTAAGATAAATTTATATCACCAATTCAGTGTATTATATATAAATATATGTGTATGTATGTATGTATATTTATTTCCCTCTTTGAACCAATTAATATGTGACAGAAATTCAAGTATTGCCCACCCCTACCTCTCACCATTTCCCCCTCCATTATAAAAGCTCTTCCTTGCATGCTTCTTTTATATGAGATAATTTCCACCATTCTTACTCTCATTTGCCCCTTCTCACAGGGCATCACTCTTTCTTGCCTATCCTTTTTTTTTTTACACTTTCCCATTATAATCAACTCATTCCTGCATCTTCTTTTAATGTAGAATCCTTCTAATTGTCCCTAATAATGATAAAATTCTTAGAATTTACATGTATCATCTTTTTTGTATAGAAATGTAAGAAGTTTAACCTTACTGATGCTATTCATTAGTTTCAGTTGAGTCCATCTCTTTGTGACTCTATTTAGGGTTTTTTGGCAAGGACTCTGGGATGTTTTGACATTTCCTTCTCCAGCTCATTTTACTGATGAGGAACTGTGGCAAACAGGGTTAAATGACTTGCCCAGAGTTACACAGCTATTAAGTTTCTGAGGCCAGATTTAAACTCCTAAAATGAGTCTTCCTTCTTCCTGATTATAGGCCCAGTGCTTTATCCACTGTGCTATCTACTGCTCAGTCTTATTGATAACCCTTATAATTTCTCTTTCATAATTATCTTTTTATGCTTCTCTTGAGTCTTGTATTTGAAAGTTAAATTTTCTATTTAATTCCAGTCTTTTCATCAAAAATGCTTAAAAATCCTCTATTTCATCAAACATCCATTTTCTCCTTACAAGAGTATACTCAGTTTTTCTGAGTATGTTATTCTTGGTTGTAATCCCAGCTCTTTTGACCTCTAGAATATCATATTACAACACCTCCTCTCCTTTAACATGGCTGATGGTAAATCTTGTGTGATCCTGACTGTAGCTCTATAGTATTTGAATGGTTTCTTTCTGGCTACTTTAAGTATTTTTTCTTTGATGGAATCTATCTATAATATTCCAGGTGGTGATTGGTGGATTTTTTCAATTTCTACTTTTCCTTCTAGTTCTAGATTTTCAGGATAGTTTTCTTTGATAATTTCTTGAAATATGATATGTATGCTCTTTCTTTGACCATGTCTTTCAGGTAGTCCAATAATTCTTAAATTATCTCTCCTCAATCTATTTTCCAGGTAGTTGTTTTTCCAATGAGATATTTCACGTATTCTTTATTTTTTAAATTCTTTTGACTTTGTTTTATTTTTTGATATCTCATTGAGCCATTAGCTTTCACTTGCCTAATTCTAATTTTTAAGAAATAATTTTCTCCAGTGAGCTTTTGTACTTCTTTTTCCATTTGGTCAATTCTGGTTTATAAGATGTTACTTTCTTTAGTATTTTTGTACCTCTTTTACCAAACTATTAATTGTCTTTTTATAACTTTTTTCTTTGCTATTATTTTTTTTTACTTAATTTTTCTTCTACCACTCTTATTTTAGTTTGAAAATTATTTTTTAGTTCTTCCAGGAATTCTTATTGGGTTCGTGTCCAATTCACTTTACTGTTTCCCTTAAAGCTTTGCTTGTAGCTGTTTTGACTTCATTGTCTTCTGAGATTGTTTCTTGCTCTTTCCTGGAACTATAGTACCTTTTTATGGTCATATTCTTTTGTCTGTTTGTTTGATCATCTTTGTAACCTAATTTTTGATTTTGAATTTTATGTTAATGTTAAGCTCTGTTCCTGGTATGGGCAGAAGCCAGGAGCACTGCCTCAAGCTTTAGACCTTTCCACACTGTTGTTTTCAGGGGTTTAAAACCTCTAACTCTTATTAGCTGGGTAACTATGGGTAAGTTGTTCCATCTCTCTGAGCCTCAGTATTAAAAATCTATATAATGGGACTAAAGGAACTGAAATACATGTCTCACTGGGTAAGGTTATATCAAATGTCAGTTATTATTTCCTCATCTGGAAAATGAAGTGTTTGAACAAGATGATTTCTGAGCATCCTTTCATGCTAACATTCTATGATTTGATGCCATTAGGGAGAAAATGAATGGCACTGGAAGAATATCTCCCTTCTGGAAATATCATTCCTTATTAGCCACAGGCAAAAATTATTGTTTAAAGAACTACTATGTACCATGTTACCAATTGCCATTGTCATTTACTTATTGTTCTTCCTGGGGATTATGAAGGGAAGCATTTATCTTTATCTGAGATGATTTTGCTATAGTTCACTTTGAAAGCTGAGCAATAAATAGGATGACCTCCAGGGGTCCCTTTTAGCCCTCTAATGCTGTAAAATATGGAGACAATGACATCATCATAACCTTTCTCATAGAATTCTTACTCTGTGAAAGTCAAGTAGAGACTCATATTTTGCTTAGATTGCCTTTAACAGTAAACCTGATTGCCCCCCAACCATCATCCGGATACTGACATTTCCCCCCATAACTCAATGAATGTATTTGTACATTTATTCACTGAATTTTGTAAAATGAAATAGATGTATAGTATGCAGCCAGTTTGTTCAAAATAAAAAGAATAAATATAGGCAAAATGAAATGATACAAGTTTTTCTACCTATTATTTATTCTTCTCTCTATTTCCAATGGACCTTGTTAATCTTTAAAAAAATGTCTTAGGATATTATGACATTTACTGAACTATGTCAGGTAACCAAATGCAAAATGTTCATATGACACAGTTGAGTAGCTTGTTTTAGAAAAATTCTAGGCCATTTCTTATCTTTCCCTTTTTAAAAAAGATAATATATATGCAACAGACACTCATTCTTCTCTAACCTTCTGGATAAAAGACTGTTATTGACATCTAAGGATCAGGTTTTAATTGAAGTAGGATTTCTCACGGTCTAGCCTCTTGTGATCCCTATGTAATGATCACAGGGATGTACTGGAAAAGGCAATGAAATAGATAAACGTGTTGGAAAAGACACCTAACAGCTCAATTTAATTCACTGAAGCTCACCAAAACAGATACATGTGATTTATCCTGGGCTGATGGAAAGTGGGCATGAAATAGAGGCAGACTCTCATCCCAAAAGCCTCTCAAGAGAAATACCTTAACCCACATACTCTATTGAGGCAGATATGTATCTTGTGCCAAAACCTCAGCACATTTTGCATGCCTTAGAGTGGATACTCCTGGAAGGAAATGCTGGATCATGTACATATATTGTATGTAGCATCTAGCATAGAATGGCTGTTCTGGACCACATGTTCCATCTCCCACAAAAAATATTGGGGCACCATAAAATGATTGAGTAACACCCCTCCTTCATTGCCTGGATGGTTTCAAAGAGGTAAAAAATAGGCCAATAAATATTTAACAAGCAGTAATAACATGCTATAGTCAATGAGTACAATAGTAATTAAAATTCACCAGATATGCCATGAAACTAGACATTTCAACACTAGATGTTAATTTCAGTATCCTCTTGGGCTTCCTTCATAAAACCATATTTGGATTTCATCAATTCTACGTTGCAATAAAGAAGATGAGGTCATGTGTCAGAATGGATAGAAAAGGGGCCTTAGAGTCAAGAAGACCTCAGTTCAAGTCCTGCCTTTTGGGCCATATTGGTTTTATGACCCTGGGCAAAGCACTTTGTTTTTCAGTGCTCAAAACAACTCTAGAAAATAAGTGCCAGCCTGCACTGGCAGAGGGAGTTTCTTCATCTAATGACCCTTTAGAGGAGTAACAGTTTGCTTGTACAGAGCACAAATCTGCTCAGAGTTCTAAGAGAAACACTCTGACTCAGTTCTGAGACAGTTGTTCATTTTGAATGCTAGAAAATGCCATATACAAAGGCAGTGTGGATATCAGACCTGTTTTATGAATATGGGGGAAATGTAACTTACCTGACTTTAAATAGAATATAAGAATTAGGTTTTTGATAAAAGAAAAAGAAGGATTATCTGAAGGAAAAACTTAGAGTATGAACCCAGAAAAATGAAAGCAGGGAGTAAGGACAGATTTCAGAACGGCATCCAGATAAATTTAAAGCTGAACAAGATTATTATAATTATTATCTCATTTAAGTCCAGTTGAGCAGAGGGTCAGTTTGGAAGTAGAGAATCAGAGAAGTCACCTAGCTTATTGACTGGTTTGGCTGAAATGCATTGACCAGAGGGCTGTCAAATCAATTAAAGAACGCGAGAACTCAGCAGTGGAAATATTTGTTCAACACAGAAGCCATGTTCATCAAGGAAATTTTATGACCAATCCCTGATACAGAAAGAAGATACCCAAGTTAATAGTTCTATAGTTGTGACTGACCACGAGCACATAGGTTTTCTTCGCTCATTATCTCCTTGCTGCTGTCATATTTATGTGTATGTCCACTTGCCACCTCAGATATTGTGTGCATTGGTGGGAGAGTACAATATAACCCAGGTTTAAATGTGAATTTCAATTTATTTTCTATTCTTGCATTTGTTTTAATACATGAGTACTTGTGACTTTTTAGAAGTGCTTTTACCATTTTGTTGAGTAAATGGTTGTGTTTGAGATGTAAATGTTTCACAATTGTGAGTGGCTGGTTTGGGTAAATGGAAATGCATCAGTGGAGTCTCAAGAGCTAATGTTGCCTAATAAAATACAAGCCAGTTCTCATTCCTGAAGATATACATTGGTGGAACACTGTGCAGAGAGAAAATCTCGTATGTGAGTAAGGGGAACCAATTCCTCTAGGACCCTTAAGGAATTTGTGTGTAGTCCATGTGGTGGTGATTCTTTTCTGGGACACTAGATCTGTCCATGTGAGGGCAATTTGGAAAAACCAAACTACCCTTGTTTGCTAAGTGTGGGGTGCTTCAATGTAGGTGCCCATCCCAGGCAAAGAAAAAGCAATTCTTTACACCTATGTAAAATCACAAGTCCAAGCCCTATAACTAATATGAGTATTACAGCAAATTCTGTGACCTAAATTTGTGTTTGTTCAAAATTTGTTTTGATATTATCTTTCCTCCTGCTGAATATCAAAGCCAAGTTTAGGTTTGGGTTTGGAAGTTGGATAAGTCAAGGCAATAATATGCAAATTGTGTCCCTCACCCCTGAGTATTTGCTTGGGCTTGGTGCACTATAGACTGTAAAAGGAGTATGCAAAATGTTCCATGTCAGTGTGAAAGCAGTGAAAGAAATCTCTTATGAGCATTGATGGAAATAGAGATGCCCTTTAGCTTACCTTCCTATTCTGTCAAATGCTCTGTTTGTTTAGGTCACTGGAGACTCCTAGAAATTGAGAGTGTGTGGATGAGGTAGCTGACCACTCTTGACTCAAACATGTGTTTTAGTGGACATTGCCCCTCATAGTGGTATGTGTTTTCATGTTTGTCACTCATTTCCCTATCTAATTACACTACTTGTCTAAAGGGTTTGTTCCTTCCACTACTCCTGAAGGAGACAGTGTTAAATGAAATTCAAACTCTGAGATCTTTTGGAGTGCAGGTACAATACAATATAGATAAAAGGCAACTTCAGACTTGTGCCTCATCTGAATAAAAGATCATAGAATAAAAAGGCAATGAAGATCCATGAGGAGAGATGTGCTGTGAACAAGTAAATAATGACCCAAAGCTAGAGTGAATTCTCTTCTGTAGAACCTTCTGAAAGAAATGTGAGGTGAAAGTGTTATTAGAGAGACATATGAGAAGAGGAAATATCTCAGGTAGGGTCTCTGAAAAATAAATAGCACAAGCTAGAAAATGACACCTATGTGAATGTGATGAAGGAAGGTTCATGTGTCCCTGAGGGTCCCTTTCCAAAAGGTTTGACCAGGTGATGGTGGCTTAATAGTTACAGAAATGATCAGCAGCCCTTACATAATGACTCACTTTGCTCATGGGTGGAAGGCCCTGTATTTTCAGGCACAGAGAGAAAACAAACAGATTTGCGGCTTTTTGTCCCATTTATAGCCCCAGAGAAGCTCACCCCAAAGTGGATCCATCCTCTCTAATGCAATCAGTTTCACTACTCCCTTTGGAAAAGATTTCTTCCCTTTTCCCTAATCCCAAATCTCCACCAAATTTTACTATATGAACTATAATCTGATTGTTTGTTCATCTCTATACCTTCTATCTACCACCAGACGAATTATAAAGAGTGAATAACTGAATTATTAGTATTATGATAATAGAACTGAGATATAAGTTTGAAGAAATGGAAAAAGCTTACCATATAATAAATAGGCTTTTGGAAAAATATTAGGAAAATCTCATGGAACGAAGAGTCGTTAAACACTAGGAAAAGAAACTGAGGTAGGTGGTGCTGTTTGCAACGATGAAATTCCTTATAGATCAGATATCCATTATGGTTTTCTTTGAACTAATGCTGGGTATAGATAAGGCAATTTGTTCTTTGAATCTTGGTTTAATTATTATGTGGTATTTTTTTAGGGCTATGGAAGAGAAGGCACAGAAAGCAAAGATAGCAAAGATGACTTTGGCTGGTGTTAATTTTCTTTGAATTATCTAGATCAAAAAATAAATTGAGACTATGTCTCTAATTTTATCTTCACAACAATTCTGGAAGGTAAGTATTACTATCATGCCCATTTTGCAAATGAGGAAAATGGGACTAAAAGAGATTAAGTTACTTATTTGGCCCGGGGTAATACAGTTAGTAGGTGTCTGAGGCCATATTTGAACTCAGATCTTTCTGAATCCAGGTTCAGGGCAATCCAGCTGCCTCAGTAGTGGATGGGTAATGGCTGTATCCCATTCACATTGCTTAGGAGATCAAGAATCAGGTTTGTTTCCAGCACAGGCAGGCAAAGTACCACTGAGAGCTTGAATATTCCAGGGAATGGGACTGGATGGAATATGAATTTCCTTATTTTCATACCATGTGTGCATCATCAGAGCTCTTGGCTCCTTCACATATGTTCATATAATTATTCCTAAATGACCCTGTTGTGTTGAAAGCTTGTTGAGGTTGTGGTGTAACGATGGAATGAAATCCATGCTGCCTGGAGGGAAAAACACAATTTTTTAAAATGTGGGTTGGTTTTTTTGTTTTTTGGGGGGTTTTTTTGCTGACTTTGTTGGAACAATATGACTTTTGCTATCAAGAGATCTGGCAATGCTCCAGTGATATTGGGAAATGAAATTGCAATGAAAATTATTGCTAAAGCAGATGTGAAAACTTGAGTCTTCAGTAAATGAGATACACATCTGTGCATCAACAGACATCTTACCCGTTCTATCAGTCAGTACCCAACAGAGACACAATCTGATCAGACAAAGTGATAGGAGGATCAAAGGGAGTTTACGATGGCCATCCTCTGACCTTTGGAATGCGGGCATACACTTTGTATTACATCCAGACATAAGCAAATATGGTGGCAGGGAAATTTATATAACAAGAGGCAGATGGAAACAACAACAACAACGGAAACACAATTTCACTCCTCTTATCAACCAGTGTGGCCAAAGTCTCATTCTACTTTGAGTGAATGGATTTGCAATGGGCCCAGTAGGAGGGAGAAGGCTTAGAAAGGGAAGATTTCAAAACAAGAGGCTACTAGAAATGGAAGAGCCCTAAGAGATCATTCACTCCAACTCATCAAGCCCCAAGGTTTTAGTGGTTTGCCCAGTCACAGATGAGTTAGAGGTGGTTGGAGTCACTGATGAGACTAGAACCTAAGTTCCCCCAAAATATCTTATTTCTTTTTCAGAATTGGAAAATTCACCAATAAATCTGGAAATTAATATTAATTAGCATTTGTGTGATATTTTAACACTTGGAAGGAGCACTCAAATATCTGATGACATTTGGTCCTTCTGAAAACTCTACAAAGTAAAGTAAGTAGTATAGTTATG
>WOXC01004197.1:0-146841 GCA_011680675.1 Gymnobelideus leadbeateri | reverse complement strand
CAAGATGCCTGAGTAGAAACAGCACTTCTAAGGTGCTCTGCCCCACACAACTTGCAGACTATGTAAAAGGGGACTCTGAACATCTGGAGCCCCAGTACCCAGAGAATAACACAGAGAAACTAACATCCCTCTGAGGAGAACCCAGCAGCTCTGCAGGGAGTGGCCAGCACAGTGCTCTGAGAGCTGGCAGCACACACAGTGCAGCCCTCTGGAAGCTGAGCCCAGGCCCTCTTCAGCAGCAGTTTTAGCCTTAGGGCAGCTGGTCCAGCAGCCAGCTGGAGGGACTGGACCCCAAAACACCATCAGCTGTGTCAATTCCAGAATTATCAGCACAGATATGCCTAGGACAAAGTGAGAGGTTAGTGCCCTATGGACTTTGGGACCAGTATTTGGGGAACGCATCGGCTTCCTCCTCTGGGGGCAAAAAGCTGCTGAAGAAACACGGCACAGAAGCCATTTTGCAGCATCAGTGGCGGCTCTAGTCTGTGAACTGTAGGAAGATCTAGCAATCAGTCTGGGGATTAATCACTCTTGCTTTAAACTGCCTGGATCTGGATTGTGGTCTGGGGTGAGGGGGGAGTTTGGAGTGGGTATCCAATTTGCCAGAGTGGGTGGAGGCTTTACAGAGGCCACCCAGTCTCCTGAAGTTGTGAAGACCCCACGTTTGGGCGGAAGCTCTCCTGTATGGTGGCTGAGTCCTACTGTGGCAACAAGCCCCAAAATCAAGTAATTAGGTGGCAACATGCCTAGGCAAAAGAAACAAAATAAACAGAAAAATTCAACATTGGACCCCTATTTTAGGGGCAAAGAGGATCAAAGCATGGAGGAGGACTGTGAGGTCAGAACTCCTGCACCAAAAGCCTCAAATGAAAATGCAAGCTGGCTACAGGCCATAGAGAACCTTAAGAAGCAGATAAGAGGAGTGGGGGAAAAATTGGGAAGAGAAATGATAAAGATGCAAGAAAAGTATGAAATGACAGTCAACAGCCTGACTGAGGAAAATAACACCTTAAAAAATAGACTAACTCAAATGGCAAAAGAGGCTCAGAAAGGCAATGAGGAGAAAAATGCCTTAAAAAGCCAAATTTGCCAGATGGAAAAAGAATCTCAAATGCTCAATGAGGAGATTTATTCTCTCAGAGTTAGACTGGAGCAAATGGAAGCTAGTGACTTTATGAGAAATCAAGATGCTGTTAAACAGATCCAAACAAATGAAAGAACTGGAGGCAATGTGAAATATCTCATGGGAAAAACCACTGACCTGGAAAATGGATCCAGGAGAGATAATTTAAAAATTATTGGACTACCTGAAAGTCCTGATCAAAGAAAGAACCTAGAAATCATCCTTCAAGAAATTCTGAAGGAAAATTGCCCTGATGTCTTAGACCCAAAGGGGGAAATAGAGGTTGAAAGAATTCACCAATCTCCTCCTGAAAAAGATCCCAAAAAGAAAACTCCTAGGAATATTATAACTAGGTTCCAGAATTCCCAGATCAAGGAGAAAATACTACAAGCCGCCAGGAAGAAACAATTTCAATATTGTGGAAACACAATCAGAATAGCCCAGGACCTGGCAGCTTCTACACTGAGGGATCGAAGGGCATGGAATATGATATTCCAGAGGGCAAAAGAGCTGGGATTGAAGCCAAGGGTCACCTACCCAGCAAAACCGAGTATCTTTAGAAGGACCTGAGCTCGGATCTGGCTTCAGACACTTAACACACACAAACAAAAACCTAACCATGTAACCTTGGTCAAGTTACTTAACCCCAATTGCCCTCCAAAAATAAAAAAAATTGAGTATCTTGTTTCAGGGGAAAATATTGTCATTCAGTGGAATAGAGGACTTTCAAGCATTCTTGAGGAAAAAAACAGAGTTGAATAGAAAATTTGACATTCAGACACAAGAAGCAAGGGATGCCTGTGAAGGTAATCAGGGAAAAGAAATCAAAAGGAACTTATCAAAGTTGACCTATTTACATTCCTACATGGAAAAATAATAACTATGTCTGATGAAACCTTTCTCATTATGAAAATAACTGAAGAAGGGTATATGGGCATATGTTTACAGGTATACATGGATAGAGGGCATAGGTTGAATTTGATGGGAAGGGATGATTCTTAAGGGGTGAATTCAAGAGGTCAGAGAGGAAAGTGGCAAGAGGAGATGCGGAGAGACAGGGTAGGGTAAACTTTCTCATGTAGAAGAGGCAAGGGGAAGTAGTTGCAGGGTAGGGGAACAATAGGAAGGCAAAAAGGCAAAACCATATTCTCAATGAAGTTGGCTCAAGGAGAGAATCACATACATACTAAATGGGATATCTCACCCTGCGGTTAAGTAGGGGAAAGGGTGATGAGAAGGGGGAGGATGGAGGGGAGGGCAATCTGGGGGGAGGGGAGGTTGGAAGTACCCACTATCAAAAAGGGACAGGATCAAAGTAGGGAATGGACCAGGTGGGAGGTGAGATGGGTGGGAGGGAAATATAAGCAGTCTTTTACAATACATCTACTGTGGTAATGTTTTGCATAGCTTTACATGTACAACACATACTGAATTGCTTATCTTCTCAGAGGCAGTGGGTGACAAGGGTGGAAGGGAATGGATCTGAAAATCGAAGCTTTAAAATTAAATGTCCAGGCACTGGGGCTCAGAGATTCACCTTGCCCTAATGGCAAAATCAAAGGGGGTATGGGAGAAGATATGGGAGAGAGCAGATTGGATGAGCGGATATCTAGTAGGACTGCTATTCTGGAGTGGTGGGTAGGGAAAAAATGGAGGAAAAATTGTAACTCAAAATTTGGTGGAAATGAATTATGTAAACCAGACGTTAATAAAGCATTTGCTTAATAAAAAAACATATATACACACATTCACATATGTATCCATATGCCCATATACCCTTCTTCAACTATTTTCATACTGAGAAAAGTTTCATCAGTTAGAGTTATTGTTTATCCATCTAGGGATGTAAATAGTTCGACTTTGATAAATTCATTATGATTTCTTTCCCCTGTTTACTTTCTCAAGTATCTCTTGCTTCTTGTATCTGAATGTAATATTTTCTATTAGACTCTTGTTTTTTCATCAAGAATGCTTGAAAGTCCTCTGTTCCACTGAATGACTGTATTTTCCCCTGAAACATGATTTCAGAAGAATTATTCATTTTATCTTCTACCTCTCTAATTTGGTTTTCAAAGTTATTTTTAACCTGATCTTAGAATTCTTTCTGTGCTTGAGACCAGTTCCCAGTTTAGGGTGTGGAGTCAATACTGTCTCCTTCTGAATTTGGTTCTTCCCTCTTATAATAATAGGACCCTAGAGTCCTTGTCTTTGTAGTCTGGTTTGTTTGTTTGTTTGTTTTCCATTTTGAAGGAGGGCCTTAGCTCTGGGGTATAATTACTGTATTTTCAAGGGATGGAGGGATTGGATCAGCCGGGGTTCACTCTGTCATCCTGGTCCCTCGAAGTTCAGATAGGGGCTATTAAAATTCCCAGGCTGTGAGATGGAAGTCCTATCAATAACTGCTGCCACTGCCAGGGACCCTACATTTGACACTTACCCAGCTCTGTCCAATTCCAGGCCTGCAGTGATAGGCCTGGGAATGGCCCTTGTGGTTGTTGTATCAACTTGCCTCCATGTTAATCAGGCATTGTCTGGGCCTCTGTGCCCTTAATTGTTTGGGCCTCTCATGAGTTAAGTCGTTAAGCAAGACTACATCTCTACCTCAGGGTTGTATGTAGGGTTATACCTGAAGTGTTAGGGATTGTGGATCCCTCTGCAAGGTCACCTGCTTGAGTCTTCACTAATGTGATTTTCTTCATAGATAACATACATGCAACATCAAGGAGAAAATGCATTCAAAATTAGAGAATTCATTCCTGGTTGCTAGAAGTCCTGTTTGCCCATTCATGATGTTCTCCTTATACACGATATCATTTCTTAGCTGGTTTCCTTGTAGAACTATGAACCCAGGTGGAGTTCATCCTTGGCTCTTAATTCGGACTGTTGTCAGCTAATCTTGGAATTTGCATAATATATTGATGAGAAGATTGCATGTATAATATCCTTCAAACATTTCAAACAATATGTCAAATTTTGAAGCCAAAGGCAATAGAGGAAGAAGAGGAAGAAGGCTTAGGCCAAGGTTGAAGTTGAGGCTTTTACTTACCTCATGATGTCCCAGAACATGAGCTTAGGACAAGACATGGTCTTCCTCTATGCTCCCTATTCTTGGAATGCCTTCTTTGCCTGATACATGCCTATCTATCCTTGAAAATCCAAATCAAATGCAGTCAAACACAAATGCTTTCCTCCAGAAAGGTTCTCCTTTTCCTTCTCTTCCTGTAACACCCATTAGTACTTTCCTTCCATTTTGAATTTCATTTTCACCAATATTATCATTTACTAAAGCTATGGATGTGAAAATGTAGCATGTGTATGTTTTTTTTAGTGTGTGAGTAATGCCCCTACTAGACTATAAGCTCATGTTTCCATCAAATTGTGTTTCTCTATCAGCATTGATTTTAGTTCTCTGTACCTAATAGATACTTACTAAATATTTATTTTATTGGCACAAATTGAATCCCTTTCATTTCAGGGCCCCCAAAGCATGCATCCAGATGTAGTGTTAATAGAAAAGGAAGATCTTTACCACCCATTGATAGGCCTATGTGACCTGCCTGAGTCATATAGAGCCTGAGTCACATGGAGGCTAGGTCACACAGAGCTTAGGGTGGGAGAAGCAGGCCCAGAGGAGCAGAGAGAGACAAGAGATAGGAGTGAAAGCAGCAGAGCAGAGATTAGAAGAGCAGAGAGAGAGAAGCAGCTTGAATGGGCAGAGGGAAGAATTTTTCCTAGGGGATCTTGTTTGTGGGGACACCTAAAAGAAAGTTTAAGATGTTTGCCTTTCCTGGATTAGTGATAAATACCCTGTTAAATCTTACCTCCTGACATCTTAATGATGTTCCAAATAAATATTTTGTTTTTGCCTTTGAGGAAGAGAGTTCATTATATTTTGCATATCTACCCTGAAAATGTGCATGCATATTCATAGCAGCTGTTTTGGTTGTGTTGCATTGGCATTACACCATATAGTTTTCTGTTTCTGCTAGCACTCTTCATCAAAACATTCCATTCAAATCAAATGTTTCAGATAGTATCCCACATATTTTGTCTTCTTTTTCCCCATTTAAACCTATGCTTTTTGTGTTCCTTCAACAAACTGTTTTCAGTAGATAATAGCATGTTATCATACTTCTCATCTAAGTTAATGCAGTCTTATTTTAACAGGGAACTCCTGGAGATATTACCCTTACCACAAGTTTTAATTCTAATAGCTGAGAGTGCAGGTAGCACAGCTGGCTGGTGGTGAAGCTATTAGAAACAATTAGCTTAGTAAAATGCATCTTCTATCCCTAAAATCACAAAACATGAACCTGCTACAAGAACTCTGACCAATTGGTATGATGGCTTTCTTCAGACATCTGTAGCATCTATGGGAACCAGTGTAATGTAGTGGAAAATGCACTGAACATGTATTTAGGGAACAGGGATTAGAATTCTTATTCTTCCTTAAAAATACAAAAGAAAAGGAATCAAATTAGGCAAAGAAGTGAACAAGCTGTCACTCTTTGCAGATGATATGATGATATACTTAGAGAATCCTAGAGAATCAAGTAAAAACCTACTTGAGACAATAAATAAATTTGGCAAAGTTTCAGGATATAAAATAAATCCACATAAATCCTCAGCATTCCTGTACATCTCTAATAAAACTCAACAGCAAGAGATAGAAAGAGAAATCCCATTTAAAGTCACTGCAGACATTATAAAATATTTGGGAATCTACTTGCCAAAACAAACCCAGAATCTATATGATCAAAACTACAAAACACTTCTCACACAAATAAAAACAGATCTAAATAGTTGGAAAAATATCAATTGCTCGTGGCTGGGTCGAGCTAATATAATAAAAATGACAATTTTACCCAAACTAAACTATATATTTAGTGTCATACCAATCAATTTACCAAAAA
The DNA here is from genome assembly GCA_011680675.1 of Gymnobelideus leadbeateri. NCBI lineage: Eukaryota > Metazoa > Chordata > Mammalia > Diprotodontia > Petauridae > Gymnobelideus > Gymnobelideus leadbeateri. The sequence goes on along the minus strand of WOXC01004197.1, from coordinate 140,805 downwards.
ACTACTTTGTACAGTTAGACAAAATAATAACAAAATTTATTTGGAAAAACAAACGGTCTAGAATATCAAGGGAATTAATGAAAAGAGATGCTAGGGAAGGTGGACTAGCTATGCCAGATCTTAATCTGTATTATACAGCAGCAGTCATCAAAACTGCTTGGTACTGGCAGAGGTGTAGAGTAGTGGATCAATGGAATAGATTAGGCGCAGGAGACCCAGCAGTTAATGAATATAGTAATCTATTGTTCGATAAAACCAAAGACCCCAGTTTTGGGGATAATAATGCACTATTTGACAAAAACTGCTGGGAAAACTGGAATACAGTATGGCAGAAAGTGGGCATAGATCACTATCTAACACCATATACCAAAATCAAGTCTAAATGGGTGCATGATCTAGGTGTAAAGGATGATACTGTAAGCAATTTGGGAAAGCAAGGAATAGTTTACCTGATGGATTTGTGGAGAGGGGAAGATTTTAGCACCAAACAAGAATTAGAGAGCATTATAAAATGCAAAATGGATAATTTTGATTACATTAAATTGAAAAGCTTCTGCACAAACAAAGCCAATGTAACCAAGATCAAGAGGGAGGTGGGAAATTGGCAAAGAATTTTTACAACTTGTGTCTCTGATAAAGCACTCATTTCTAAAATTTATAGAGAATTGAGTCAAATCTATATGAATACAAGGCATTCCCCAATTGATAAATGGTCAAAGGATATGAACAGGAAGTTTTCAGAGAAAGAAATTAAAGATATCTATAAGCATATGAAGAAATGCTCTAAATCACTATTAATTAGAGAAATGCAAATCAAAACAACTCTGAGATACCACATCTCTCCAGTCATATTGGCTAAGATGACAAAACAAGAAAGTGACAAATGCTGGAGAGGATGTGGACAAATTGGAACACTAATACATTGCTGGTGGAGTTGTGAACTTATCCAACCATGCTGGAGAGCAATCTGGAATTATGCCCAAAGGATTATAAATAATTTCATACCCTTTGACCCAACAATACCACTTCTAGGGTTATATCCCAAAGAGATCATAGAAGTGGGAGGAAGACCCATATGCACAAAAATATCTTAGCAGCCCTTTTTGTGGTTGCAAAGAATTGGAAACTAAAGGGGTGCCCATCAGTTGGGGGATGGCTAAACAAGTTGTGGTATATGAATGTAATGAAATATTATTTTGCTATAAAAACGAGGAGGTGATGGATTTCATAATTACCTGGAGAGACTTATACAAACTGATGCTGAGCGAGAAGAGTAGAATCAGAAGAAATTTGTGTACAATCACAAACATACCATATCTGTGATGACCAACTATGACAGACTGGACTCTTTTCAGCAATGCAGTGATATAAGTCAATCCCAAAAGACTTAAGTAAGTGAGACATGAGCCATCCAGAGATATAACTAGAAAGAACTGAGCCTGAATCCTGATGGAAGCAAACTGAATGATCTTTTTCTTTTAATTGTTTGTTTTTTTTTTCTTCCTCACCATCTTTCATGCCACCTAGTACAATACGCCTTTGTAATTGGAATAATATCAAATATGAATGCATTTGCAGATCCTAAACTGGACTTTATGCTGTCATGGGGGGAGGGGGGAGGGAAGTAAAGGAAATTTGAAAATCAAGGAACTATGGAATTGAATCTTGTTAACTGAATCTAAACTAATATATTAATTAAAAATTTTAAAAAAGAAGCAAAGAGATGTTTTGGTAGGGTTGCATCAGTTAGGGATTAGAAGTTTAGAAACAACAGTAGTGTAGGAAGGCAAGGGATTCAGAGATGAAAAGCACCATATTGAAAAGGGTTGGGCCAAAACTTTAAAGGGAGGGAAATGCAATCAGGACTGAAATTGTAACTTAAAAAGATCACTCACAAGTTAAAACTGTCTAACACTTAGAGATATTTAAAAGTGTATGACAATCAGTTCCCAATAACTAGAATTCTATAATTGACAAGTAGATGGCTTTGTGGATAGCACTAGATTTGGAGGCAGGAAGACTTGTATTCCAGTCTTTTCTCAGCCATTTACTAGCTACATTGCCCTTATTCTCTGTCTGCCTTAGTTTTCTCGTCTGTAAAAATGAATAAAATATTGTGTGGATATTTGTTGTAAAGATCAAGTGAGATAATTGAAGTAAAGGATTTGGTAAACTTTAAATGGCCATGAAAATGTTTTTATAATTAGTATTATCATTAATTGCATAATAGATAACATTTCATGGTAGAGACTGTAAAGAGAATTCATGACATAACTCTTTAAAAATAATTTATTTATTTTTAGTTTTCAGCATTCAATTCCACAAGCTTTTGAGTTTTAAATTTTCTCCACTTCTCTCTCCTTCCCCCTCCCCAAGGTGGCATGCAATGTGATATAGGCTCTACATATACATTCATATTAAACATATTTTCACATTAGACATGTAAAGAAGAATTAGAACCAATGGGACAAACTACAAGAAAGAAGAAACAAAAAGAGAGGGAGGGAGGAACAGAGAGAGAGAGAGAGAGAGAGAGAGAGAGAGAGAGAGAGAGAGAGAGCAAATAGTATGCATAAATCTGCATTTCCACTCTGCAATTCTTTCTCTGGATATGGACAGCATTTTCTATCATGAGTCTTTTGGACTTTTCTTAGAATCTTGCATTGTTAGGAATACCTAAGTTTATCAAAGTTTACTATGTACAATGTTCTCCTGGTTATACTCACTTCACTCTGTGTAAGTTCATATAAATCTTTTCAGGTTTGTTGAAGTCCACCTTGTCATCATTTCTTATAGAACAATAGTATTCCACTACATTCATATATCACAACTTGTTCAGCTATTCCCCAATTAACAGACATCCCCTCAATTTCCAATATTTTGCCACCACAAAAAGAGCTGCTATAAATAATTTTCTACACATGGGTCCTTTTCCCATTTGTATGATCTCTTTGGGATACAGCTCTAGAAATGCACATTTTTATAGCTCTTTGGGTACAGTTCCAAATTGCTCTCCAAAATGATTGGACCTGATCACCGCTCCACCAACAGTGCATTAGTCCTCCAGTTTTCCCACATCTTCTATAGTACTTGTCATTTTCCTGTTTTGTCATATTACCCAATCTGATAGGTATGAAGTGTTACCTCAGAGTTGTTTTGATTTGCATAATATACCTCTTTTAGATGACATTTGTGATAGCTTCCAGTTTTAGGATACTATGAAAACAGTAACAAATATCTTTAGATCTTGAATATATAAGAGACCTTGAAAAATATAAATAACCATGTTCAGGCATTTGTTCAGGATAAAAGATGAAATTTTTTCTAACTTTCACTAGTTTATAATCATTTGTTTTCTTTCCCTTACTCCATTTACATTTTTTTCAATATAAATTAATGCTAGTGGCTTAATACCTCTCTGATGTAACAGGAAGTCTCTCAGGTAACATAATGTCTCTCATGGAAGGCATTTACTCTGCATTGTGATTCTAGTGCTTGGAGAGACCTGTGACCTTATGAATATCCAGAGTGATAACATAAGGATGATACTTGGTATTGTTGATAACATTATAGAATCTTAGCAGTTGTACCAAATGGTGTTTAAAGTTCCTCCTAACAGCATTTCCAACAAGTGATCATCCAGTACCTTCTCGAAGATCTCTAGTGGAAGGAACTTAATATTGCCTGATGCTGCTCATATAGCTTCATTCTTAGTTGTTAGACAATCCATTTATATTTGTAAAACATCAAAGATTTGGAATTTTGATTTCTTGACAAATAATGCTGGCTGATTTTTCATAAGCTAAAGAATTAATTATTCAAGATTTGAGGCCAGATTATGAAATCTATAATAATACGTCATTCTCTCTCCAATGTTTCCATATAATTCTCATATCTTGAGATCAGGGGCAGTTCATGTAGTTTATAGTAGAGTAGGTCCTATATAATTCTTAATTTATTTATCTGCACACTACATGGCTCTGGGGGAAAATTGTCACCTCCATCCACTTCCTGGTCAAGATTTATTAGTGGAGTGTCAATGATATCTCATGTTGCTCAGACCTCATTCTTTTATAAAGTGTACTAGATCATTCACTAGCATCCTGTGAAACATTATTATAAATTCAGCTTTTCTCTTCTCAGTAAATGGGAAGTGCTGATCCAATGTCTTGAGCTTGTAGACACATATACAAATTCTAGTATCACATAGCAGACCTATATGAATTAAAATCCATATCATAATAATAACACAATACTGGCAAGACTTAGAAATGGAAAAATTCTGGAAATACCTTTACAAAATTATGAAGCAAAATGAAAGTAAAAAGACTACAATCTAATTATACTTATATGAGAATTGGATGAGAAGAATTCTGATAGGAACTTAGAAAGGATGACTAAAAGAGTGGATGTAGCATTTTATGGGATGAAATTTTTACATTTAAAATTAAGTTCTCTCTAAAGCAAATTTAATAGTTTATGTTGTTATTCAATGCTGCCCTTAAAATAAAACATGAAAAATCAATGTTTTTATTTCAAGTTTTCCAGTTAGGCAAATCTAAATTAAAAAGGAATTCATTGAAGAAAAAGTTAAAATTAGAAAGAAAATTATGAAACCTGGCAGTATCAAAAAGCATTCTAGTTCCTATAAAAACCCAGGTTGACATGACCACTGTGCCTCAGTGTCCCATCTGAAAGATACTGTCTCACACCTAAGTCAATGCCTTCTATATAGTAAGACCCACAATAAATGCTAGGTGAATTAAATCGAATCTTTCCTTTGCCCCCTTCACACTCTAACTCAGCTTCATGGTTATCAGTGTTCATGTTATATATAACCCCAGTAAAATGTAAACTGCTTGAAAACAGGAATAATTTTTTTTGTTCACACATTCCTAGTGCCTGGCACATAATAAACGCATCAATAAATACTTGAATTCATATGGAATGAAGACTAACACAACTCAATGAGTTGTCTCCACAGTTGCCTAGCTTCATGTACTTGGGGTCACCTTCTCTCCTTCTCTGACACTGTATGTGTTCTACCCTTCCCGAGAGAGAGAGAGAGAGAGAGAGAGAGAGAGAGAGAGAGAGAGAGAGAGAGAGAGAATTCTGTATTTCAGCATTTCTGTGTCTTTTTAGCTTGGTGTTTTGCTCTTAGAACCCCATTCCAATCAACCCAACTCATGCTTAGTTTCTCTCACATCTGTTATCCTGGATCGGATGTTTCAACTCCCTCTTCAGGTTTCTAACCATTTTGGCTGGTTGTCATTTAGCACCCTGAGCTTCTATTAGTATCTTTTATTGATTCAAATGAAGCCATATCCTTGAACAAGCAACTGGCCAGAAATCCTCAACTTCCCAATTTACTTTAGCTAGGCCCTGACAAGTGCACTGAAACATAAGCCAAGCCCTCTGATTATCCTAACTCCTCTTCTGTAGAAATGAAGGTTAAAAGTGAAACTGTGGTCTAATCATCTGTTCTTTCATAAGGAATCCACTGATTTGTAACTAATGCTTCTAATCTTGAGAAATATAACAGGGAACTCAAAACTCCTTATTTTTTCCCATCAATGTAAATAGCATCTATTTCTTACTGCGGACATTACCATCTAAAGGTGACTTGAATTCTAATGATAAAGTATTGATTAATACCATAGGAGAGCTATCTGAAATGTGACTGTATTTTAAAAGGATTTGATTTTGCCAGTAACATGCCCTACCTCCTTTATTTTTGGCCATGAACTTCTTTGCCCTCTAAGGTATATGTAAAGCAAACTGAAGTCATCAAAATCATGCTTGGCCTTCAGCGTGAAAAGAAATAAAAAATATGAACTGTTTGTTACCTGATGCTATGACTGTGATATATCCATGCATGCTGATATTAACCCTTGATTCACACAGAAAGAAATAACCAAAATGGAGCAATACAGTGATTCAAGACAATACCAAATTATTTATAATAAAAATGCTGTTCATCAACAGAGAAATATCTGATAGCACTGTAGTGTTCATTTTGTTTTATAGTTTAATATTTTATTTTCCCTAATTATATGCAAAAATATTTTAATATTGACTTTTTATAAGATTTGAGTTACAAATTCTATGCATTTCTCCCTACTCTTTCCCCTCCCTGAGAAGGTAAGCTATCTAATATAGGTTTTACATGTACAATCATAATAATAATATTTCCATATTAATCATTTTCTGTAAGAAAACTTGAACAAGAAAGAGAAAGAAAGGAAGAAAGCAAAAAGGAAGAAAGGAAGGAAGGAAAGTAGAATACTTTGGTCTGTATTAGGATGCCATCAGTACTTTCTCTAGAGGTGGATAGTGTTTTTATGAGTCCTTTGGAATTACCTTGGATCATTGTATTTCTGAGAAAAGCTAAATCATTTGCAGTTGTTCATCATATAGTATTGTTGGTACTGTGCACAGTGTTCTTCTGGTTCCACTCATTTCCCTTTGTATCAGTTCCTGTAAGTCTTTATGCTTTTTTTCTGAAATCATCCTGCTCATCATTTCTTATAGCACAATAATATTCCAGTACAATTATATACCACAACTTCTTCAGTCATTCTCTAATTGATGAACATCCCCTCAATTTCTAATTCTTAGCTACCACATAAAAAGCTGCTATAAGTACTTTTGTACAGATGGGTTCTTTTCCTCTTTTATCTATCTCTTTGGAAGGCAGAGTTAGTAGTGTCATTTCTGGATCAAAGTGTATACAACACAGTTCTATAGTCCTTTAAGCATAGTTACAAATTGCTCTCCAGAATGCTTGGATCAGTTTACAACTCCACCAACAATGTGTTACTGTCCCAGTTTTACCACATCCCCTTCAACATTTATCACTTTCCTTTTCTGTCATATTAGCCAATCTGATTGGTGTGAGGTTGTAGCTGTATGCATTTCTCACAGAAACATATACTTAAAGGAAGTAATTGATAAATTACATTGGCAATTCAGAACAGTCACTTTTTGTCCAATTAGAATCTTATCAAGTGGCTTAGAATTATGAAAATTTATTGAAATGCCACTCTTGGTTTCCAATTTGATGCCCCTAGGTTTTAACAGACTAAGTCCATGGAGTACAAGGTCTGATAGGACCTACTGAATTGATAGATTTCATATATTTCTCCAAAGGTATGTTGCTTAGCACATTAATGATGTGTTAGCTAAGCATATAAGGGGCTCATTTCCCAAAGGGAGATCATCAGGTGACCCATATTTAAACAATAGCAAGCTACACAGAACTCCAACTAAGGCATAGTAGTGTTGCAATCCACATTGGTGGGAGACATGCCAGTGATATGTAATCATGAATTTGGTGAAGATGAAGAATTTCATAATAATTATATTTGATAGAAAAATATTGATATCCCTCCTCCTCCCTGATCTTCCCCTAAATATCCCTTTTCCCTTTATTTTATTCCACTATAGTAGAAACAAATATATCTACATCCCCAAGCAAAATATCATCCTAGAAATATCATATATAGTTTTTAAACACATAATTTGCATTATTAAGTTACACAGTTAGCCCCACCAAAGGAAAATGCGGACTGCTATATATTTATGCAAATAGGACTCTGAGAAAAGTTTTATATATTAGGTACAAAATTGGTCAGGTCTAACTATTTTTAAAGTGTAATAAGAGTTGGATGTAGCTACAAAACACTTAATTTATAGTTTTAACCCTGAGATAGAGGTATTTGGTTAATTTTAATACCCACTCCATCCTACCAGCTTGACAAGGAAATTGATAGTTTCAGGTTATTTTTTTGAAGTTTGCCCTTATTAGTAATGTGTCTAATAAATATAGATATCTGAAAGCAAAATAAGGACAATGTTTATGAATTTGAAAATGGAGTTGTCAAATTACTGATTTCTTTATTGCATATGCTTTTAAGGAAACAATTACATAGACCTGTATTTTGTAGTATTTACTTTAATATATGAAAATGACATTTTGCCCTTTAATTACTGTCTTTTTAAAGCTATTCTAGTTTGTAGAATTAAAATGGAATTTTGCTCCAAAGAAATTATCTAAAGACACTGTGCTATATAACAAACATAAATCAGCACTGTGTCATATATGTAATGTCACCCAATTTGGTAAATGTTTTTGTAGGTCAGATCTAAAACGTTCAATAAATAAGTCGCTAAACTCAGAGTCCTCATAGTCAAGTATGTATTCTGTAGAGGCAATCATCTAAACAAATTTAAAAGATCTGTTCTAGTCTTCTCATCCCCACCAGCAACAATTATGACAGCCCCCAAAGTCTCCAGGGTGCTGTGCCTTTGCAAAGGAATTGTCAAAGAGGAAGCCAAAAGAAGGGCAGATTTCAAATGCTACTGATTGCCAGCCTGTTCTAATTACTGAAACAGAACATCTGAAGAGCAATCAATACATTTAGAATCATATCAAATTACTGTTCCTATATTCACATTCCTTTGAAAGACAAAATAAGAACAGGGCTCCATAATTTGTAGTGCAATCATTTAATTTAGTTTAGTGTACAAAATCCCCTCCAAAAAGAGAAGATAATTTTATTGTTAATAGATAATACATTCTATTTTGACTGGGTGTGGTGATACAGATATGTAGTACCTATTATTAATGGGTAAACTGAGGTGGGTGGATCAATCAAGTTCTAAAGTTTGAGCAGTGGTAGGTATAAAATAGATGTCATGCCCAAACCAAGGCTACCATCAATATGATGCACCTTTAGGAAATGAACCTCCAGGAAGAAGAGAACCAGAAGGCTATCTAAAGGACAAGCTGTCCAAGGTCAGTAGCAGAGCAGGAAACATCTTCCTGGGGCAGCCAGGTGGTACAGTGGATAAAGTTCTGGGCCTAGAGTCACGAAGACTTGAGTTCAAATATGGCCTTAGACACTTATTAACTGTCTGTCCCTGAGCAAATCACTAAACCTCTGTTTGCCTCAGTTTTCTCATCTGTAAAATGAGGATCATACTAGTACTTAAATTCTAGGGTTGCTGTGAGGCTCAAATGAAATAGGATTTACAAAGTGCTTAGCAAGGTGCCTGGCACATAGGATTGCTATAGAAATGTTAGCTATTATTAAACCTCCTATAGAAATCAGTTGTGAAGTCAGTTCTTTAGTGAATGCTGTACTTTCTGCCTGGATAAGATCAGGAGGACCTATCTCAAAAAACAGCAATGACAAAAACATAATATTTGAAAATTAGTTTAAGGGTATTCTATTAGCCTAGATAATAGAAGTCAAAATTAGCAGGAGAACTGAAAGGGATCTTAGGGATAACCTAGTCTAATACATGTATATATATATGGAGAGAGAGAGAGAGAGAGAGAGAGAGAAAGAGAGAGAGAGAGAGAGAGAGAGAGAGAGAGAGTTTCCTTTCATTTCACCTGAAAACAATATAAGTTTGTAGTTGACTTTGATTATGTTAAAAAGAAGCAGTGTCATTTAGAATGTTGTAGCAGAGCTGGTGCCTTTACCAAGTGAGCTACGTAAGGGAGGAGCACTAAATGAAGAGACATGGGCCAGGCAAGTCAATGAAGGCTGAGCCAATTTATTCATCTGAGGGTCTAATTATATATATATATATATCTTATCTCAATTATCATGGTTTAAGAGATGGGCAGGATATTCTGAGAGCCTCCCTTGCGTGGAAAGCTGGTGAGCCAATTCCCTGAGAATGTGAGCCCTTGAGGGTGGAACTGAATTCTTCAACCTAGACCAGACTCCTCAGAGCTGGTCCTCTACAACTATCAATCTTGGCAAGAGGACAAACATCATAAAATGTTCCTAGGGAAACAATGCAAGACAATCCTTTGTCCAGAGCAAGAAGCACAAAAACAAGTCCTCACATCAATTTTTGAATCCCTGGTGGAAAAAATAATAAAATAAATAATTAAAACCAATTAAATTAATGAAGAGGAAGGATACATTCCTCTCTAGGCATTTCTAGCTATTGAAGTTTTTTTGTACCGTCTGAATCTTGGTGCCCTAAAGAAAAGTCCTACCGTAATTATGGCTTGGTACTGCAATTGCCTCAACCAGAATGTTTCACAATCTTTACATTTTTTGCATGTATATAATGTCTTTCATCCAAGAATGGCACAACACTCTCTGGAAGCTATCATGAGTATTTTCATTAGCATCGTTCTTCTCCTTTCAGAACTGAGGAAGTTGACGTACACTGAAGCCAAGTAACTTGCCTGATCTAAAGAGATGTGAATGAATCCAGGAGAAATAATTTATAATTCTGACTTCCATTTTTATGCATTATCCTTGGAATTCATAGAATCCCCAGAGACTCAATAAAGAAAATGAAGAGTAATTAAGAAGAGAGGACAGATAACAAGCTATTATACACATGTTCCTGTTCATCTAATATCCATAGAAGTCATCAATCCTGGAAAGCACTTCATCCTCATCTCTGCCTTTCAAAACACTTTGAGAAACCCTTGGGAAGTTTGAATAAACCCAGTCCATTCCAGGCACAGAGATTCCTGCAATAATAAGGGACTTTTTGATGGATGATTATTAGAACTTGTTTTATAGATTGGAGCATCTCAGAGAATTAGGTCAGTGGACAGGGAATTCCAAGGAAGGGAGAAAATGTGAGCAATGGTATGGGGAAAGGAAGGAGCAAATCACATCAGAAATGCAGTGGTCACATTAGTTAAGGTGGAGTGGAGGGCTATTGTATGTCAATAATAGCTAAATATCAACAAACTATATTGAAGCTAATATGGTAATTCTCTTAAATTTTGAGTAAAACAGTTTGAAATTTAACCTATAATGCAATGAAGTGTCTTTGAAGTATATGTTTGTATATTTTGTTTTGTTCTAAGCAGGAAAGTTGCATGATCAAAGGAGGCTTTTAGGAATATTAAGCTGGCAGTAGCATGAAAAATGGTTGAATGGGACAAGAAAACAGATTCGAGCCCATGGGAGGAAAAGGATATTTTTGCTCAGAACATAAAGGAAAGGAAAAAGGAATAACCACTTATATAGTGACTTCTACTTACTAAGAAATATGTCAAGTGCTTTTTTACAAATATCATCTCATTTGATCCTCAAAACAATCCAGTAAGAAAGTATTATTATTATTATTATCCCTATTTTGTAGTTGAAGGAACTGTGGCAGACAGCAATCTAGTGGCTTGCCGAACATCACACAGTTGGTATGTGTCTGAGATTAAATTTGAATTTAAGTTTTCTTAACTCTAGACCCAGGACTCTACCACTGTGCTACCAATTGCCTTTAAAGGAAAAAAAAGAAAGTATCCAAAAGACAAAATTACTATAAATTTGGTATTCTGAGTCATTGATAATCTGTGCCTACTACCTTTCGTGGATAATTCTGTCTTGATGATTTAATTCTAAATTACACAGTATTTAAATATAAAATCTCTACCCAGTGTTTTCTCCTTGAACTAATGACTTGAATACTGAAATGAACCAAAAGAAATACATATTTTCTGTCCTTCTAAAGTCTGCATTCAAAGAAGTATTGATAAATGCAACTCTAGGGGCCCATTAGCCAAAGAATGAAGACTGTCTCATTCTCGAGTTTCCTTAAGTACACATGACAGGGAGCATTTCACATCTTTTACAAGGAAAGTCTTCTGTCATTTTCATTTTCTTATGTTTTGATTGGGTTCTGATGGGAAGGATGAAAAGAATTACAATGATGTTTCACAATGCAGAGTTCTGAAACAAGTATTGAGTCAATAATAAAGGAAAGAAATGTTCAAGAGGAGAAAAGAATTGAGGAATTTGTCAGCAAACATTTAAGGTTTAAGTAACATTTAATGCAGTAAACACTGCAAATCTGAAGTACTGGGCTTGGGCTACAAAGGAAAAAGCAAGAAATAGAAATCAGTAACTTTAAGAGATTTGTATTTTATGTCTATAACACTTATGTGTTAGCAAAAACCAAGCTGATTTAAGAAGGAAGGGAAAAGACCTGTTAGAGGGATCAAAAAGGAGCTTTTAATTTGTTTTGAAGTGGTACTTTCGGTGAACTTTGAATGGATTCAGTTGTTTCAAAGTCCCCAGAAGACAGGGAAAGGGAGAAGAGAGAGAGAGAGACAGAGAGAGACAGAGAGACAGAGACAGAGACAGAGACAGAGACAGAAAGACAGAGAGACAAAGAGAGACAGAGATAAAGAGAGAGAGAGAGACAGAAAGAGCGAGAGAGACAGAGACAGAGAGACACAAAGAGACAGAGATAAACAGAGAGACAGAGACAGAGAGAGAGAGAGATAGAGAAAGAGAGAGACAGAGACAGAGAGATAAAGAGAGACAGAGACAGAGAGGGAGAGACAGAAACAGAGACAGAGAGAGACAGAGAGGGAGAGACAGAGAGAGAGACAGAGACAGATACGCACACAGAGAGAGACAGAGAGATAGGGATAGAGAGTTTTGCTGTTATGGTTGTCATTGTTTATCTTTTAGAGATTTACTAATTTTGACACAAATACTGGCCTTTGTCTTCAGAAGGCCTCTCTCAATTATTAAAGAGTTTTCATTGAGAATCATTGATTTTTTCAGAGGTGGTAAAATGATTTCTAAGTTTCTAGGCTTTCTTCATACTGAGTTAGGAAGGTTCAGGATGCCAAGCCTCAGTACAAAGAAACACAGAGTATGAAACAAAGTAGTAAAAAAGGCCAGCTTTGTTTTGAGGGGACAGACTTGTAATATGAAGGATAGACAGGGGGAAAAAGATGGAAATAGATCCTATCTGTTGGGTCAAGATCCTAGAGGGAATCAGTCAACATAAACTAGTAAAGCCTGATAGGTTTTTTATAAGGTTTTTATTTCAATCTAACAGAATCAGACAATGGGGAAAGGAAGGATTCTGAACTTGGGGACTGGTACTCTTTTCATGATAGTAGGGAAGGAAAAGGGAACTCTGGTTGAATTGGTAGTTGGATGATATTCAAACTGTTCCAGGGGCTTTGAACTCTTATTGTGAATGGCTTGAGGCAGAGATGAGACGGGGAAATAGAGAAGAAGTCAGTCAAACTCACAACTGTAAAATAATGCCTTAAACCAAATTCTGAAATGGCAGAACCAACATAAGGTAAGAATAAGATATGCTCCCAACTTAAGACAAGACAGGAGATCTGAAAGATCTGTGAGATGGGGGAGGAGGGTGACCTACAGTCAACATGGATGAAACACAGTGGTTGGATTAGGAGGTGGTGACAGAAATAGCAGCTACTTTGGGAGTACTCAAGCCAGAAATGGCAAAGGGACCTAGAAACTAGTCAGAAAGATATTATAGGACAATTCTGGCCTAGTGCTGGACACAGGACCAGGTTGTTTGGCAGCTCCATTGCCTGTAAACATTTCTGCATCACTGTATAAGGACAGAAAGAAGCACCTCTTGTCGAGAGGCTTTTAAGAGTCCTGAGGGAAAATAGTTGGGCAACTTCACTGCCTATCCCCATCTCTGGATCATAGTTCAAGGGCAGAGGAGTTTGGTCAAGGAAAAGAGGAATCCATGTGGTACAGTAACAATGTGTGCCCAAGGTATTAGGGACCCTGAGGAACAGTATCATTTCTGTCCCAAGAGAAAAAGCACCCTGAGAAGCATGATCTATTGTAATTCCAAGGGTTCAGGAGCCCTTCCTTGATATTGACCAAGGTGCAGATGAAGCAAGCAATGACTTCAACTCTCCCCAGATCATGCAACCTTGGCAGTACTAACAATTCTCAAATCCCCATAACTGGCTTTAAAAGTAGCAATGTGAAAAAGTTTGAAGTTTGAGACAGAACCCCTCCTCATGCCAAGTAAGGAACAGAGCCCAGTATTTATATAAAGTACCATATCAAGAAATAGGCTGGGGAAATTGGAAAACAACAACAACAACAAAAACAACAACAATTTGACCATAAAAAACTTCTATGGTGACAACAGAGGAGATCAAGACACAAACTCATTAGAAGAGAGTGAATTCAAAATAGTTACAAAGTGTACAAGGGTGAAAAAATGAATTGGACACAAGCCCAACAAGACTTCCTGGAAGAGCTAAAAATCACTTTCGAAATAAAATCATAGTGGTAGAGGGAAAAAATAGGTAAAGAAATGAAAGTAAAGAAATAAAATTATAAAAAAGACAAATACAGAACTCAAGAGAATCATAAAAAGGTAAATGTGAAAGAACAATCATAAGGGATCAAAAAAAGATTAAACTTTTTTACCTTTATATTCAGGAATATGATACATGTATATTCTAAGACCTTTATCATTATTAGGGCAGTTAGAAGGATTCTACATAGAAAGAGGTGTGAAAGTAACTTGATTACCTTGGATGATGTAAAAAATGGACAGGGAAGGAAGAGGATGGGGATGGGAGAAAAAGAATAGGGAAAATTATCTCAAATAAAAAAGGAATGTAAAGAAGAGTTTTGACAATGGAAGGTAAAGTGTTGACAGCTCAATTACAACTAAGTTCATTCCAAAAGGGAAAATGTATATACATAATTGTTAACAGATATCTGAGTTACCCAACAGGAAATTAGGAGAGGAATGAACTCAGAGAAAGGGATGGTAATAAAAAGGAGAGAAGAGGGGGTGGAGCCAAGATGGCGGAGTAGAAATAGCTCTTCCAAGCCACTCTGCCCCCAGATTCCCACCAAACTATGTAAAAGGGGACTCTGAACAACTTCTGGAGCCCCAGCACCCACAAAACGACACAGAGAAGCTAACCTCCCACTGAGGATAGCCCAGCAGCCCAGCAGGAAGGACCAGTGCAGTGGTCGGGGAGCCAGCAGCACGCAACGCGCAGAGAGCAGGAAGCAGAGCCGAGCAGAGCCCAGGTCGGCGTGAGCCGAGGTTTTAGCCCCAGGGCAGCAGGGCCAGCAGCCAGCTGGAGGAACCCCAGAACACCAGCAGCGTTGGCGACTCCAGAATTATCAACATAGACATGCCTAGGACAAAGTAAGAGGTTAGTGTCCTATGGACGTTGGAACCTGTATTTAGGGGAATGTGTCAGCTCCCTCCCCTGGTGGCTAGAAGCCGCTGAAGAGACTCACCATTTTGTAGTTTTCAGAGGCAGCTCCAGCTCCCGGCCTGCAAATCGTAGGGAGATACAGCGATCAGTCTTGGGGGGTAATTGCTCTTGCTTTAACCTCCCTGGATCTGGATTGTGATCTAGGGTGGAAGTCGTGGGTGGGTTTACAGCTTGCCAGAAACGGAAGTTGCCCCCCACACGTTCGGGACGAAAATTCCTCTAGCTGGCCTTAAAGCCATAGTGTGGCAACAAGCCCAAAAGTCAAGTAATTAAGTGGCAACATGCCAAGGCAAAGGAAACAGAAAAATGCAACCCTAGACACCTATTTTGGGGGCATAGAGCGGGAAAAGGACTGTGAGGTCAGAAGTCCTGCTCCAAAAGCCCCAGGGGAAAACATGAGCCGGTTGCAGGCCATAGAGGACCTTAAGAAGGACTTTAAAAATCAAATAAGAGAAGTGGAGGAAAAATTGGAAAGAGAAATGAGAAGGATGCAGGAAAAGTATGAAATGAGGGTCAACAGCCTGACTGAAGAAAACAATACCTTAAAAAATAGACTGACTCAAATGGCAAAGGAGGCCCAAAAGGGCAATGAGGAGAAGAATGCCTTAAAAAGTCGAATTTGCCAGATGGACAAAGAATCTCAAAAGTTCACTGAGGAGATTCATTCCTTCAGAGTTAGACTGGAGCAAATGGAAGCTAATGACTTTATGAGAAATCAAGATGCTGTTAAGCAGATCCAAACAAACGAAAGAGTAGAAGGCAATGTGAAATATCTCATGGGAAAAACCACTGACCTGGAAAATAGGTCCAGGAGAGACAATTTAAAAATTATTGGACTACCTGAAAGCCATGATCAAAGAAAGAACCTAGAAATCACCCTTCAAGAAATTCTCAAGGAAAACTGCCCTGATGTTTTAGATCCAGAGGGCAAAATAGAGGTTGAAAGAATCCACAGATCACCTCCTGAAAAAGATCCCAAAAAGAAAACTCCCAGGAATATTATACCCAGGTTCCAGAATCCCCAGATCAAGGAGAAAATACTACAAGCAGCCAGGAAGAAACAATTTCAATATTGTGGAAACACAATCAGAATAGCCCAGGACCTGGCAGCTTCTACACTGAGGGATAGAAGGGCATGGAATATGAAATTCCAGAGGGCAAAAGAACTGGGACTGAACCCAAGGGTCACCTACCCAGCAAAACTGAGTATTTTGTTTCAGGGGAAAATATGGTCATTCAGTGGAATAGAGGACTTTCAAGCATTCTTGAGGAAAAAACCAGAAGTGAATAGAAAATTTGACATCCAGACACAAGAAGCAAGAGATGCCTGAGAAGGTAATCAGGAAAAGAAATCAAAAGGAACTTATCAAAGTTGAACTATTTACATTCCTATATGGAAAAGCAATAACTGTGACTGATGATATCTTTCTCACTATGAAAATAATGGAAGAAGGGGGTGTGGTCATATGAATACATATGTGAATGTGTGTGATATGACAATATATGGATAGAGGGCATAGGTTGAATTTGTTGGGAAGGAGAATACTCAAGGGATGAAATTATGAGGTGAGAGAGGAAAGTGGCAAGAGGAGATGGGGAGAGACAGGGTAGGGTAAACTATCTCATGTAGAAGAAGCAAGGGGAAGTGGTTACAAGGGAGAGGGAGAATAGGAAGGAAAAAAAGGCAAAACCACATTCTCATTGAATTTGGTTCAGGGAGAGAATGACATACATACTAAATGGGATATCTCAACCTGCAGCAGAATAGGGGGAAGGGGGATGAGAGGAGGGATGATTGATGGGAGGGCATCCTTGGGGGGAGGGGAGGTTGGAAGTACCCACTATAGAAGACGGACAGGATGATGTAGGGAATGGATCAGGTGGGGGATGGGATGAGTGGGAGGGAATTATAAGCAGCCTTGTACAATATATCTACTATGATAATCTTTTGCATAGCTGGACATGTACAACATATACTGAATTACTTTTCTCCCCAGAGCGAATGGGTGACAAGGGAGGAAGGAAATGAATCTGAAATTCGAGGTCTTAACATTAAATGTTTCAAATATATATATACTATTATTAATACTCTTTTGCTTATAATTGGGAGATACGATGTGCAGACAGTGGGACACAAAGATTCACCCTCCTCTAATGGAAAAGTCGAAGGGGGTATAGGAGAAGATATGGGAGAGAGCAGATTGGAGGAAGAGATATCTTGTGGGACTGCTATTCTGGGAGGTTGGGTAGGGGAATAATGGGGGGAAAATGATTGTAACTCAAAATCTGGCAGAAATGAATGATGTAAAACAGAAGTTAATAAAGCATTTGTTTAAAAAAAAGGAGAGAAGATAAGAGAAGACAGTGATCACAAGCAAAGAAGACTTTAAAAGGACAGCACAAAAAGAGAAAGTGAAGGATAAATAGAAGAAAATATGATGGAGAGAAAATCCAGAATTAATTGTCATAACTATGAATAATAATGGAATGAACTCACTCATAAAATGGAAGTGGATTGTAAAATGCATTAGAAACCAGAATCAGTATATTGATCATAAGAAACACAAAATATAATAATAAAAGTTTTGTAGTGAAAACTATTATGCTTCAGTTTTAGTTTTTAAAAAAGCCGGGGGGTTGATCCAGGATGGAGGAGTAATAGCACAAACCTGGAGTCAGCTCTGGCTGCAACCATTTCCAATACATGTAAAAAATTACTCTAAACAATTTTTTAAAGGCACAGAACCCACAAAGAGACAGAGAGAAACAAATCTCCCACTGAAGGAAGCCTGGTAAGCCTACAGGGAAGGTCTATCGCAGTGGGCTGGGAGCCGAACACAGACCCCCTTGAAGAACAATAGTAAAGAAGAATATGAATTGGGTACAGGCCATGAAGGAGCTCAAGAAGGATTTTGAAAATCAAGTAAGAGAAGAAGAGGAAAAATTGGGAAGAGAAATGAGAATGATGCCAGAAAATTGAAAAGTGTCTGCTAAAGGAGACCCAAAAATACACTGAAGACAATAACACCCTTAAAAAATAGACAAACTCAAATGGTAAAAGAGGCCCAAAAAGTCAGTGCGGAAAAAATGCCTTAAAAAGTCAAATTTGCCAGATAGAAAAGGAATTTTACAAAGTCACTGAAGAGAATAACACCTTCAAAATTAGATTGGAGCAATTAGAAGTGAATGACTTTATGAGAAATCATGATACTATAAAACATATCCAAACAAATGAAAAAAATAGAAGTCAATGTGAAATATCTCATTGGAACAACCACTAAAGTGGAAAATAGTTCCAGGAGAGATCATTTAAAAATTATTGTAGGGGCGGCTAGGTGGCGCAGAGAATAGAGAGACGGCCCTGCAATCAGAAGGACCTGAGTTTGGAGCCGGCCTCCGACACTTAATCCATACAAACAAAAACCTAGCCGTGTAACCTTGGCAAGTTACTTAACCCCAATTGCCCTAAAGGGGCGGCTAGGTGGCACAGTGAGTAAGAGTGCTGGCCTCGGAGTTGGGATGACCCGAGATCAGATCCGGCCTCAGAAAATGAGCACCCACGCATAAATCATGACTAGCCGTGTAACCTTGAGCAAGTTACTTAACCCCAATTGCTTTAAAAAAAAAAAAAAATAAAAATTATTGTACTACCTGAAAGCCATGATCAAAGAAAGAGCCTAGACACCATCTTTTAAGAAATTATCAAGCAAAATCAGCCTGATATTCTAGAACCAGAGGGCAAAATAGAAATTGCAAGAATTTGCCAATCACCTCTTGAAAAAGATCCCAAAAAGAAAACTCCTAGGAATATTATAGCCAAATTCCAGAGTTCCTAGATCAAGGAGAAAATACTGCAAACAGGAAGAAATAATTCGAGTATTGTGGTAACACAATCAGTATAACACAAGACCTAGCAGCTTCTACATTAAGGGATCAAACTGCTTGGAATAAGATATTCCAGAGGTCGAAGGAGCTAGGATTAAAACCAAGAATCACCTACCCAGCAAAACTGAATATAATGTTTCAGGGGAAAATATGGTCATTCAATGAAATAGAAGATTTTCAAGCATTCTTGATGAAACAACCAGAGCTGAACAGAAAATTTGACTTTCAAATATAAGAAGCAAGATAAGCATGAGAAGGTAAACAGGGAAAAGAAATCATAAGGAACTTATTAAAGTTGAACTATTTACATTCCTACATGAAAAAACGATAACTGTAACTCATGAGACTTTTCTCAGTATGAGGATTGTTGAAGGCAATATAGGTGTGTGTATATATATATATATATATATATATATATATATATATGTATACATATATATTTATGTATGTATAGGATGGTGTATGTATGTATAAATATATATATGTGTGTGCATATGGGTGTACATGTATGCATAGAGGGCACAGGATGAGTTAAATATGAAGGGGTGTTATCTAAAAAATAAAATTAAGAGGTGATAGAGGAATATATTGGGAGAAGGAGAAAGAGAGAGATAGATTAGGGTAAATTTTCTCATATAAAAGAGGCAAGAAAATACTGTTACAATGGAGGAGAAGAAAAAGGAAGGTGAAAGGGAATGAGTCTTTGGGGTTATCAAACATTAGAGTACTATAGTCATTTACTACTATGTCTTATATATATCTTGTAATCTATTCCATTGATCCACCACTCTATTTCTTAGCCAACACCAAATAGCTTTGATGATTGCTGTGTTAGAATATAGTTATAGATCTGGTACAGCTAGGCCATCTTCCTTTGCATTTGTTTTCATTAATTCCTTAGATATTCCTGATCTTTTGTTCTTGCAGATGAATTTTTTTTGCTACTTTTTCTAGGTCTGCAATTTTTTTTGGTAGTTTGATCGGTATGACACTGAATAAGTAAATTAATTTAAGTAGATTTGTCATCATTATTATAGTAGCTTGACCCATACATTAGCAATTGATATTTTTCCAATTGTTTAGATCTGACATTGTGTGAAAAAGTGTTTTGTTCATATAGGTCCTGGGTTTGTCTTGGTAAGTAGACTCCCAAATATTGTATATTGTATAGTTATTTTATTTTATTTTTTTGCATATTTTTGGAGGGGGGAAGGAAGGGCAATTGGGGTTAAGTGACTTGCCCAAGGTCACATGGGTAGTAAGTGTAAAGTGTCTGAGACTGGCTTTGAAATCAGGCCCTGCTGACCCCAGGTCTGGTGATCTACTCATTGTGTCACTTAGCCACCCTTCAGACAACTATTTTAAATGAAATTTTTTATGTCTTTCTTCTGAGTTTTATTGGCAACATATACAAATGTTGATGATTTCTGTGGGTTTATTTTATATCCTGCAACCTTGTGAAAATTGGGATGATAGCAGTTTTTAGCTGATTCTCTAGAATACTGTTAAGTATCATATAATCTGAAAAGAGTGGAAGCTTTGTTTCTTCATTGCCTAGTAAGCCTAATTTCGTCAATTTCTTTTTATTCTCATTACCAAAGCTAACATTTCTAGAAAAATATCGAATAATAGTGGTGATAATGAGCATCCTTGTTTCACTCCTGGTCATATTATCTTTTATATTTCTATGTTTTTATTATTATCATTATTTATTCTGATTACATATAATGCATGCTGATGGTTTTAGATAGATGCTGTTTATCATTTTAAGGTGAGCTCCATTTATTTCTATATTTTCTATTGTTACTTTTACTCTTCAACTGATAAATTATGTGTCAGAATTCTTCATCCATTTGGTTTCCCCTGAAGATGGCTAGTGACTGTGGATGTAACTGACAGGGACCATCATATTGTAACCCACAGTGTCCATCAAGCATCTATGTGCATCAATACCTAGAGATCCTCTCCATTAACAGGGTGAACCTATTTTACAAAATTTCACAAATATCCTACTTCATTCAGTTAGAAAAGTCTGTTGGTAAGCAAAATGTCTTTGTTATTCATTTTAAAATAATCATAAAGTTCAGGTGGCTGAAGACTAGGTGAACATGTTTGCTGCTGTTTCCTAGAAGTTAAATTATTAGATCAACACTTTTGTGTCATTAGAATTTTCCCTCTGTTTATCATATAAAATTCACAAAATCATAGATTTAGAGCAGAAAGGAATCTGAAAATATACATTTTAACAGATAACAGAAATCGAAGGCCAGAGTTAAAGTGACTTACCCAAGTAACAAGTGACCAGGATGGGAAAGGAGATATTTTTCTTTTAAGTGTATCTAGGCGATTTGGGGATCATTAGTATATCTGGGTAATTTGGGCATCAATCTGTCTAAACCAAATATTGATTTGATAGAGTGAGGAGATATTATTTGCTTTGGTTCTTGGTTAAATTAAATGGTCATATTTGGGCATAATAACAAAAAGTAGCTATAAAAACATACTGTTCTCAATTCATCCACTGAACTATAGTTGGGATGAGAAACTATGGCTTCAAACATAACCTGAATATAATACTAACAATTATTATCATAGTAATACTCAAACTTGCAACTGACTTTGCCAACCAAAAATATATTATTACCACATGCAACTTATAGAATGACTTTTTTCTTAATTTCAAGAAAATCTGATATGACTTAACACTCACCATCTGCCAATTCTAATATGAGATAAATATGCAGAGAGAAGCTGTCAACTTTTGTAGGACACTCAGCAGAAACCAAACGCATGACTGAATCCTCCCCCCCGCACATAGTTCTACTTAGTTCTAGTCAAATCCAAAATGTTGTCACAACAAATGACATTGAATACTTGTGAATTTCTCTATATAAGAACAAGTATATAGATCATGCCTGCTGGTGTGAGGAGGAGATTTAAACATTACATGTGTCTAAATGATGACTTCATCTGACCTTAAAACATCTGTTTCTGGTCATGGCCTTGTTGAGTACGAAAAATATTTAAGGGAGGTGACCAAATTTTACATATATCACTAATTTTGATAGGAAGTTGCTGAAAGGCCTGGATCATGTCTCTCAGAGCATATACTTTGATTGTGTCATCAGATTGAAGTTCCTCAATAATATCAAAGAAACTCATACCAGACTTATCTACTGTTTCCTAAGAGCAAGAGAGACATACTCTCAAATGTATTAATTCATGCAGGCTATCAGATTATGTTAGTCAGAGATGATTTTTCCTTTGTATACAAACACACACACACACACACACACACACACACACACACACACACACACAAAAGGGCAGCTTATATAAGATCTTGAAAGAAGTAATATCAGACTTTCAGTTGAGATGGTAAAATGAAAGGTTCTAGGCCGGAGTTTCCTAACCCTTTTTTTATTACTGTCATAGACCCCTTTGGCAATCTAGTGGATTTATCTGAAGAATATTGGATTTTTTGCTTACTCTCATAATTGAAGGAAATTCTAAGTCTCATATTAGAATTGGCAGATGGTTAGTATTAAGTCAAATCAGATTGTCTTGACATTTAAAAAGCTCATTTTATAAGTTGCATATGGTAATTATATGAGGTTAAAAATTAAAATGTATAATATATATGTATAGATACATGTGTAAAATATACACATATGTAAATATATGTATATAAATATATATATGTATATTTCTGTATACATAAATAAATTATGTATTTTTCCTTCCAACTTGGTAGATCCTCTAAAACCTATTCTACAGACTTGGTGGTCCACGGAACCCAGAGTCAGTGAATAATTATTTTTAACGAAAAAACTCCCCACCAAAAAACATAGAAAAACACAACAGAATTTCTTCATTTTATAAAGTACAGCATAAGGAGATGGGACCTGAAATAAGTTCTGTTTCAGGGGTCCAGGGCTCCCAGTAGGTGATTGCATGAGGAAATGGTTTAAATCAGGGCTGGAGGTAGGGTTGGGAAACATTATAGAATTTTGACTTAAAACTTGCATAATCTGAGATTAGTCAGCTCCAAAAGCATATATCTGAAATGGAGAAACTCCTGTGGATTATTACACAAGGAAATTCATAAAGCAAGTACTACTTAGGGTGAGATCTAGTAGTTAGACTGAAGTGACAGCCTGTGGAAGTGCATACAATGTGCAAAGAACTTAGTGGTGATTTCCCAAATTCAGGCAAGGACTATGATCCCAAGCTAGGGATTGAGAAGAAGCCTAGGCTGGTCAGTGTCTCACTCATAGCCTATATGGCAGTGACCTCCAGTTTGTGAAGGAGGTAAGAACTAACCTTGGTAGATCATTGTCTTGATCTGGGACAACAAAGGGACACATGACCAGGGCTTAGCCACTCTATTCTATAATACAGGATAAGTCAGATCCTGGCCCTTGCACAGTCATATTTCCAGAACAAAAACTATAACATGAATAGAGAGTGATGAAAGGCCCCATTAAAATAAAGGAATATTAGGTATTAAAATAATCTCGGAGGAAGCACATAACTGTGACTTAATCATAATTAGAACCTTTGGTGGGGAGGGGGAGAAGAAAGAATGGGACACAAGGACTACAATAATTAATAGGTAAATTGAAGGAAAAACTGAAATAAAGAGAGAAAAGGAGAGGGAGAGGAAGAGAGAGAAGAGAGAGGGAGAGGGAGGGGGAAGAAAGAAGGAGAAAGAGAAAGAGAGAGAGAGAGAGAGAGAGAGAGAGAATGAAGACCTATGACCTGTAATTAGAATACATGTTGAGAAAATATTTTGGGGCTTCAGACTAAAACTGATAACCTTATTCAAGCAGCTGATACATGGAAAAGTAGAATGGACCAAACAGAAAGCAGAAAGCACTGTTTCAATTAGATGACAACAAAAATGAATATTAGAACAAAGTCAAAAGACTAAAAAAATATTAAAAGTAAGGTGTCTATTATCTAAAATAAATGACCTAGAAAATGATTAAAGATAGTTTAAAAACCATTAAACTAATTGAAAACCATGATAAATATGACCTCGATAATTATATTTTTAAAAAATCATAAAAAAACAACTGCCCCAAAGTCTTAGAGTCAGAGGGAAAATTTTAAAATTAAATAATCTTCTGATCACCTCCTGAAGGAAAAAATAAACAAAACAAAACAAAATTTAACACACACACACACACACACACACACAGACACACAAACTCACACACTGTATTTACCTTTAGAATGTAAGCTCCTTAAAGGCAAATATTATTTCATTTTTGTCATTATATCCCATTATATCCCCTGCTTAGGACATGTCAAATAGAACAACTTAAAAATCCTGATAGCAATTATTGCTTTATTGATTAATGCTATTGCCATATACCTATTCTCTCTCAGTCTTAGTGATACCAATAATGTCAGATTTGCCACTCTACACTAGACTTTCTAGTCACCTTTTTGTTCTGCATACTTTGTACAATTGGGAATAGCCACCTGAGGTTTTCCTTTTAACCGTGTCACTCCCCACCGCTCCCATCTTTTCTAAGAACTTTCCCTGTAGTCCATTGGCTTCTCATTTTCATATTTTGAACTGATTGGCTTCTTATCTACTGAACTCTTTCTCTACTGCTGTCAACATGCCCACATCTTCCCTATCATTAGAAATAACTATCTACTCTCTTTTGCCTCTCATTATTCCCATATCATTTCTCAATGCCTTGCAACAATGCTTCTAACCTCTTCGTTGTAATAAAACTAATTTATTTCATATTAATACCACTATTTTGTCTATTTACAAAAATGATTAGAAAAAATGTATAAGAACTTATATGTTCCAAAATGTTTATAGCAACTCTCTTTGTAGTGGCAAAGAACTGGAAGTTGCAGGGATACCCCTCGGTTAGGGTATCCATTCAGTTAGGCTGAATAAGTTGTGGTATATGTTGTGATGGAATACTACTGTGCTATAAGAAATGGTGAATTCAATGATTTTAGAAAAAAACATGGAAAGACATGCACAAAATAATGAAGCGTAAAGTGAAAAAAACCAAGACAACACTGTATTCAGTAGCAGCAATACTGTTTTAAGAATGACTTTGAGTAAAAAAGTCATTTTTTCTATTACAAATACCCAAATTAACATATAAAGTACATATGAAGAAAGAAGGTGTCTACATCCAAAGAAAGAACTGATAGAAATATGAATAGAATAATTTTACGTATATATGTATACATATACACATGCATATATATGTACATATATATAAATACACACATGCATACATACACATACATATGTGAGTGTGTGTGTGTGTGTGTATTAACTGTTTGGGTATAATGGTAGCCATATCTTGGGTAAGAGGGAAAGAGTAAAAGAGGCAAATTTTCATGATGAAGTTGTTGTATATTTGAAAGGAATAGTGAGTTGTGCATAGTAGATCTGCAGTTTCATGTGCAATCATCTTTTTTTATACTTTTATAGAAATCCTTTTTTTATTCCATAAATTAAAAATTAAGTGAAAAAAGATGAATAGTAATCTCAACTACTAATGGAACAAGTTTTGTCTATCTCTTTGTTCTGTAGGTCTTGTACTTTTTTTCCCCTAACTTCGTGATTATTTTATATTCATAAAATTTATCATCCTTCTACAGAGAACACTGTGATAGACACAAAACAAGTTAAATCTATGTGACATACAATACTGAATCCAACTTTCCATTTGTCATAAAAAAAAAACTAGGCTTTCTTTGCATTTTTAGAAGACAGTGCATTGTGGTGGAAAGACTGTCAGTGTTTTGGAGTCCAAGTTATTTGACTTGAATCCCAGCATGTTAGGTTTGTGACCTCAAACAAGCCACTGAATTTCTCTAGGGCTCATTTTCCTAACGTGTAAAATGAAGGATTTGGCAATATTGATGTCTAATGCCTCTTGAAGCTCTAATTTTTTATTTGTTAAAGATACAACTCTTCCCTTTATTTTTCAGATGACATGATATTTCTCTTCATCGATCACAATCACTACTGTTGTGTAATTTTATTCCCTAGATGAATGGATTCCAGTAGAATTAAAATGATCAGATTGCCCAAAACACATTAGGGTGGTCTGCTAACATTCAGTAAAGACAGGATAATTATGTGTTCTCCTCTCTTTCCAAAGATGTTTTCAAAAGCCCCAAGCGATATGGATAGGGATGATTGCTAAGCAGAGCTCTACCTGGGGTAGAGTAAACAGTGTTTTGTCCCAGCACACCTATTTGGTAAGGAATGTCTATTTCCCACCCCCAAATCCAAACTTCCCCGTCTTCTTCCAAAAGTAGGCGCCACAAGAATAGTTTTTCTCTCCTAAAGCCTTGGTTGGTGGGTTACCTTCCTGAATAGAAGAGGACCAAAATGGCATCACTATGTAGGGGGTCAAGATACAATGTAACTGACTGTGGCTGAACAGATCAATGTGAGCTCAGAAGACTCTTAACATAGGTTGGGCACAAATAGACTATATGAACTCGGAGTGGAGATTACTCTAAATTTGTACATCTCACATTTCTTTTGAGCTATTGAAATTTTACTTTGCTCACAGAGCGTAGCAACTTCTTTGATACAGGCACACAGTACTTGGTGGTCCTGTGCCAGTGGCTCCCTGGTTCATAATCAATTCCAGAGTTCTTGAGAGAGACCTTGAAAATGTCCTTGTATTGCTTCTTCTGACCACCATGTAAGCACCTGCCTTGTGTGAGTTCTCTGTAAAATAGTCTTTTGTGCAAACATGCATTTGGCCTTTGAACAACATGACTAGTCCATAGGACTTGTGGTCTCTGCAGTAGAGTTTGAATGCTTGGAAGTTTGTCTCAGTAAAGGACTTCATGGGGGGGGGGGCAGGTAGGTGGCACAGTGAATCGAGCACCTGGAGTCAGAAGGACCTGAGTTCAAATCTGAACACAGACACTTGACACTTAACTAAGCTGTGTGTCCTTGGGCAAGTCATTTAACCCCAATTGCCTTGCCTTCCCCCCTCCAAAAAGAAAAAACAAAAACAAAAGAAAGGACCTTATGTCTAGTACCTTATCTTGATAGGTGTCCTCAGAATCTTCTTTTCCATGCTTCTCTTTATTCTTCCATTTGAAAATCAATTTTTCTATGCAGTTTTGGTCTACTCAACAAGAATGCTTGAAAGCCTTTATTTCATTGAATATCCATTTTCCCCTGATGGATTATACTCAGTTTTTCTCTTTGGCATTGCATGGTTGTAATCCTAGCTCCTTTTACCTCCAAGAATAACATATTCCAAACCCCGATCCCTTAATTTAGAAGCTGCTAAATCTTGTGGTATCCTGATTGGGTTTCCATAATATTTGAATTGTTTCTTTCTGGCTTCCTGCAATAGTTCCTCCATGACCTGGGAACTCTGGAATTTGGTTATAATATTCATAGGAGTTTTCCTTTTGAGATCTCTTTCAGATGTGTTTGGTGGACCCTTTCATTATCAATTTTCCCCTCTGGATCTAGAATATCAAGGCAGTTTTCCTTGATAATTTCTTGAAAGATCAAGAAATATCAAGGTTAGCTGTTTCTCCAATGAGATATTTTACATTGTTTTCTATTTTTTTTTCATTCTTTTGGTTTTGTTTTATTTCTCATTTTCTCATAAAATCATTAGCTTCCATTTGTTCCATTCTAATTTTTAAGGAAATAATTTTCGGTGAGCTTTTAGATCTCTTTTTTCATTTGTTCAGTTCTGCTTTTTAAGGCATTTTTCTCCTCACTGACTTTTTGAACTTCTTTTGCCATCTGAGTTAGTCTACTTTTTAAGGTATTACTTTATTCAGTATTATTTAGGGTCTCCGTTAGCAAGTCATTGACTCATTTTTCATGATTTTCTTGCATAAATCTCATTTCTCTTCCCAATTTTTCCTTTCCTTCTGTTAATTTATGTTCAAAACCTTTCATGAGTTCTTCTATGGCCTGTGACCATTATTGGGGCTTTGGATATAGGAGCTTTGACTTGTCTTCTTCTGGTTGTATGTTTTGATTTTCCTTGTTACCTAAATAAGATTCTACAGTCTGATTTTTTCCAATGTTTGCTCATTTTCCCAGTCAAATACTTGGCTTTTTAAGCAATTTGTTAAGGCTGGTCTATATTATCAATGTGGAAGGTGTAGTATCCCAAGCTTCAGGGGTTTTGTGCAGCTGTTTTCAGAGGGATTTATAGGGACCTGTAAATTTTTAGTTCTTCCAAGGTTGTATGGTCAAAGGATAGGGGTTCCCTCCTCTCCTGGCCCGTTTTCTCATCTGTGAGTGACCACAAGCACTCTTTTCTGCTTTGGAACTATAAAGAGGATTCACTCAATACCACTCCTACAAGCTCCACCAAGCCAGTGCTCCTCCTCACCCAAGGTGCACCATCCCAGACTGCAACCCAGATCCAAGTAGGGAAAAGCAAGATAATACTGCCTCAGTATAACCAAAGGGATCCCTGCAATCCCACTCTGATCAATCTCTGGATCTCCCTTTCCCCCAACATCTATGCACCAGGAGCTCTCGAAGCAGCCACTGCTGCTGCCACCACCACCACTGTCCCAGGGCTGGGGCCTGACCTGACTCCTCTCACCCATATCTGACAGACCTTTTTTACTGACCTTCTAAGGTGTCTTTGGTTTTTGTGGGTTGAGAAGTCTGAAAACCACTACAGCTGCCAGTGATTCAGTTACCTGAGGCCTGTTCCAGCCCTGTCTATGCCAGTGAGGCCCACACTGGACTTTGCTCTTCTCTCAGACTGGTGCAACAGACCTTTCCTTCCAGGGTTGTCTTGGGTTGGAAATTTGTTTTCCTCTGTCATTTCATGGGTTCTGCTTCTCTAGAATTTGTTCAGAGTCATTTTTCAGCTATTTGGAGGGATTTGGGGGAAATCTCAAGCAAGTCCGTGGTTTTCCTCTACCCCCTGCTCCTGTCCTTTTTTTTTCCACAACGTTATCTTATTGATCTTCCTTTGGCTTCTATGACTTTGTCCTTTCCTACTTCTCTTCT
Organism: Gymnobelideus leadbeateri; assembly: GCA_011680675.1. Classification (NCBI taxonomy): domain Eukaryota; kingdom Metazoa; phylum Chordata; class Mammalia; order Diprotodontia; family Petauridae; genus Gymnobelideus; species Gymnobelideus leadbeateri. The sequence goes on along the minus strand of WOXC01004197.1, from coordinate 111,877 downwards.
TACCTAATCATATTTTAGTCACCTTTTCCTTTTTTTCCCCATTCAACATCCATCTGGCCCCCAATACCATTGTTTGTCTCCCAAGGTTCTTTCTTGGGTTGTCCTTTCTTCTGTCCTTATACTCACTAATTGGCATTTACTGCAAATCATCTGGACAGAAAGGAGAAGTGATTGAGGAGTTTTGGAAACAGATCAATAGCTTGGCATAGAGAAATGATGTAATAGAGGTAGAGGACTTAAATTATTAGACTATCTATATTGGAGATCTCTTTCCTCTAAAAGGAGAGCTAATAAATTTGTGACTTGTCTTGAATACCTTTTAGAATTATAAGAAGAAAATAAAAGAATGCCATTTTTCAAAAGCTGTAGGAATCAACAGGAGGAAATCCTATTCTATATCTGATTCTCAACTCTAGGGACTAGTTACTGGGGCAGAAACAATGGGAACCTTAGAAGGAGGTCACTACTCTCTTTTAGATTACATGACACCAAAAGAGGAAAACCAGTTATTTACGACATGTACAATGGATTTAGGGAGAAGAGATTTGAAAACATTTAGAGGAAGAAGAGATATGACTCTGTGGACAAAATTGTGCTATGGATGGTAGCCCAGATGGAATGAGAATTTTCCAAGAAAGAAATTCCAAAGATGAAAAAATATTAGAACAAAAGAGTTGGAATGACTGAAGAAGGTAACATGGATTCAAAGGAAACTCACAATCAAATTGGGTTTTTTTTTAAGTAATAAAGATAGGAGCAAGGATAGATAAACATTTCATAAATAAAAAAGTGTGATTTGATGCTATAACACCATCATGAGGAATACAAAAACTCAGAAGATACTGAAGGAAATGAAAAGGGTGCTTCTTTCTTTTTTGTTTTCTTAAATTTTTTTTCATATTCAGGCTGAATAGGAGGAAAGAAGTGAATAAAAATACCTAAGATTTTTACTTGGAAAGTTCATGATGATGGTAACTGATGACTGAAAGAAGTCAGAGCTTCTTAATTCTCGTTTCATTTATGTAATCTCTGACAGAAAGAGTGACCTTTGGAATTGAAAAAATAACACACAAGTGGCAAATGGAGAGTTAATATCCAAGACGGCTAAAAAGGTATCAAGGGAACATTTAGTTGCCGTTGATAAATTCAAGTCATCCTACACAAATGAAGAATATTCTCAGGTACTAAAGAAGGAAAGAAAGAAAGAAAGAAAGAAAGAAAGAAAGAAAGAAAGAAAGAAAGAAAGAAAGAAAGAAAGAAAGAAAGAAAGAAAGAAAGAAAAGGAAGGAAAGAAGGAAGGAAAGAAGGAAGGAAGAAAAATAAGAAAAGAAAAAAGAAAGGAAGGAAGGAAGAAATGGAGGATGATTGCCAAGAAACTCTCAGTGATCTTTGGAAGATCATGAGAAAAGGGAGATGTGCTATAGTAGTGGGGGAAATAAAGTAAATATTTTTTAAAGAGGGAAAGAGAATGGAAGTCAATAAGAAGAATAGTTAGCATTGTAGAGCAACTACTACGTGCTAGGCACTGTGTGAAGCATTCTACAAATAGCTCATTTGAACCTCAGAACAACCCTGGGAGGTAGGTACTCTTATTATCCTCATTTTCATTTGAAGAAACAGATTCAAATATAGGTAATGTGCTCAGAGTCACACAATGTCTGAGTCTGAATTTAACTTTGTGTCTTCCATATTTAAGCCCAATGTTCTATCCACTATGTCATCACTTTTCAAAAGAGATAGTAAACATCCAGGAAAAGAATTAATGGTCACCAAAAGCTAGAAGGTCTCATTAAGATCTTGCTATTTAAAACCCTTCCTAATCTGTCTTCTGCTTATACTTTCAAGCTGATTACACATCATAAGTGCCTCTCTCACACACCCTACATTTTTGTTGTTCCATTCTTTCAGAAATGTCAAGCTTTTCATGACCTAATTGAGCTGATTTGCTATTCCTTCTCCAACTCATTTAACAGATGAGGAAATTGACGCAAGCAGGGTTAAGTGATAAGCCCACCATCACACAGCTACTAGTTATCTGAGGAGAAATTTTATCTCATGAAAATGTGTCTCCCTGATTCCAAACCTAGTGCTCTATCCAATGTGCCAGTCAGCTGCTCAACATCATATATACATTTTTGTCAGCTAACCTAGTCTACTTGCTATTATATTTCATCAATTTCCTCAGAGACATTTCCCAGGCTGTCATCCATCTCTAAAATGTTCTTCTCTGTATTTTCACCTTTTGAAACCACTAGCTTCCTTCAGTTATGTGTTGTATTGCTACCTCTTTCAAGAGATCTTTATTATAAATCAACAAATTTCCACACTTAGTGATTACCAAATCACTTTCTATTTATTTTAATTGAGAGGCAACATGGTGTACTAGGAAGTTAAGAAGGGTATGGTTAATTCCCAACTGTGATGCACACTGACTACGTGACCTGGAGTAGGTTATTTAATTTTTCAAGACTTTAGACAACTTTCTGTGATAAGTTGCAAAGAGAGTGCTTATCTTCATTAGTAGAGAAATTTTCCTCATCACAGAGTCTTCTATACTAATGAAATCACAGGATTAATATCAGTTCCTATCCCTATTCACTTTGTATATATTTTCATATTTATTTATCTAAATATTCCCCATATATCAGCACAATAGAATATAAATCCCTCAATGGCAGGGACTGGCTTGCTTATTGTATTTGTATCAACAGGGACTGAGACATAGGAGGTACTTAATAAATGTTGATTGATAGATTGATTGAAAAGCAGGTCATGCTAGACTAGACTTATTTCCTTTATGACAGGTTGACTTAACTGGTAGATCAGTAGAATGTTGGAGATGTAATTTATTCAGACTTCAGTAAAGCATTTGTTAACATTTATCTTGCTATTCTTATACAAAAAATGGAGAAATGTGGTCTAGAGACTAGATGACAGCCCAATTAGATAATTTCATAACAGATTGGCTGAGTGAAGATTAGTTGCTCATCGAATGATGTTAAATTGGAAGGTGTTCAATGGAGGGCCCCAAGGATCTATGCTTGGCCCTGCTCAGTTTAACATTTTTGTCAGTGACTTCATGTGCTTATCAAATAGCATATGACACAAAGCCAGGAGGGAGAGTTAATATACAAGATGATAGGTTGTGAAAAAATAGTTATGACAGGCTAGAAGCCTGGGAAGAATCTGATAAGATGAAATTCAAAGAAGATAAGTATGAAATATTACTCTTTGGTTAAATATAGAATTCACAAGTACAAGATGGGGGAATTATGGTAAAAATGTATACACAGACATGTATGTATGTATAGAAAGATAAAATGTGTCCAAACTTTAAAAAAAGCATTTGATATCTTTAGCTTGCTATCATAAATATGTGGGCACACACACACATATGTAGATATATATATCTATACATATATCTACATATAAATCTAGTATCTTTGTATATCTGGATAAAATTACATATTATATATTATTTATGATAATTTTTATATACGTAACTTATATGTATGTGCTTATATACAAAGATGTAGAGTTTTTGGTGTGTATTAAGTTCAATATTACCCAAGAATATGATATGGAAGCCAAAAACTGATTGTGATACTGAAAAGGATTAAGAGAGGTATAGCTACCTGGACTAAAAAGAGGGCAGTACCCCTGTAGTCTCCTTTGTTCAGACCATATCTGAAGTATTGTATTTAGTCTAGCCTATGAATGATATTGACAAACTGGAGCTAATACAGAGAAGGGCAACTAGGTAGTGAAGAGCTTGAGTTCATATATATTAAGATCTGTTGAAGGGACTGGGCTTAGTTAATATAGAAAAAAAAATAGATTTGGGTGAAGGAAAATCTTTCTCTTCACACTTTTTAAGGGTTGTCATGGAAAATGAGTTTGATTTGTTCTGTTTGGTACCTGGAGCCAGAACTAGGAGCAGTGAACAGTAGTTGCAAAGAGGGAAATCAAGATTCTCTGTCAAGAATAACTTCATAATAATGTGACTTCCCCAAATTAGAGTGAACTGCCCCATGAAATAGTGAGTTATCCATCATCTGAGTTCTCTAGCAAAGGTTTCATGACCATTTGCCAAATATGCAGTAGAAGAGATTCTTTCTGAGGCATAGATTGAATAAGAAGATCACCAAGTTTACTTCCAATTATGTAATTCTTTTATATTATGGTGTTGGTAATCTCATTCAATTGTAAGGATTTAATGATCATATTTATGCAAATGACTAGTACCTATGCATATCTAGCCATTATGTCTCTCTTACCAATAATTAAAAAAAATAATCATTCATTAAGCTCCTATAATGGACCAGTTACTGTGCTAAGTACTTTGAAAATATTATCTCATTTGATCATCACAACAAACCTTGGAAGTAGGTACCATTGTAATCCTCATTTTACAATTGAGGAAACAGGCAGGCAGAGTTCAAGTGAATATTCCAGGATCATTCAGATGTGAAGTTTCTGAGGCCAGATTTGAACGCCATTTTGTTTGGCTCCAGGCCCAGTGCTTTACCTTCTGTACTGCTTAACTGACTCTTGAACTGTATTCTCACATTGCTCACAACTTGCTGGACACCTTCACCAAGATGTCTCATCATCTTGATTTCAATATATAAAAAAAAAAATCTCCCCTTTCAAATAACAATATTGATGACAACAACCTTGCATCTTCTTCAAAACTTTCCAATTTACATTTAAAATCTGAGCCTTAAAATCCATTGGTATGGAAATCTCTCCTCATTTGGTGGAGATCAGTGCCAATTCCTACTTAAGGGGAACAGCAAAGTTGGAAAGATTTATCTCTCTTCAGTCTTTGTCTTTTGTCCTCTAGCATCAAAAGAGACATTTGGGGTATTCTAACCTCTCTTCAGGATGACAAAAATAGAAAACACCTAGGAAGCAGCCTACATGTAGAAATGGGATCATGTACTTATTCTTAGTTTACTATGGTAGAGACTTTGGAGAATTTTTCCTTTGGGTAAGATCTGAGACTTTTTTGGTTTAACTGAGATATTTCTCTCCCAATTTTTCTCCTTCAATTTGTATTGCCTAGAATATGTTCTATTATGTATACTTTTCCCCTTGCTATTTGTTTTGTGTTAGTTGTGGAACTGGTCTTTGATGGGGAGTCAAATCTTGGATATAAAGCTTGGGGTCCTCTTTTCCTTGTTAAGTAACAGAGATCAGGTGTTTAGCTTGAACATTAAATTACATCCTGAAGACTAATAGTATTTAAGGCAGCAGATAGAAATAACCCCAGTCCCTTTTTCTAGGAAGAGAAAAATGGCCTCCAAATTGGCTCTGATCTCCTACTTCTCATGGAAAGCTTTGAAGTCCCTTTTGGAGAAGCAAGGGTAAAAAGACTCTAGAGATGTATCACTATTCCAGTTTTTCTGTGAGCCACATCCCATGTTACATGTAGCCTTGCTACACACTGATGATACCATCATTCTCAAAATAAAGTTCAAAATCTCAGGTCATCCTTAACTATCCCTCTCCCTCACTCCATACATTCAATTATTTGTCAAATAATATCTTTTTACCTTTTGCCATTAAAACATCTCCTGCATACACACAGAGAAAAACACTGTATAGTGTGTGTAAATATAAATGGCTACTCCCTAATTCATCATTTCTTCCTTATATTATAAACAACTGCTTTCCCTGATTTGTATATCTTCCTGCTATAATCAATCCTCCAAAAAAGATGCAAAAGTAACCCTCTGAAGGGAAAGATCCAGTCATGTAACTCAAATGGTAAATAACCTTTATTGCACATAAAAAAAATCAAATCAAACAAAAATTCTAAAACCTAACATTTATAATTCTCTTCAGTCTGGGTCCAATCTATCTTTCTAGTTATTTCAAACATATAATTATTCATTTTTGTATAATGTTTGTTTCAGCTAAGTTAGATTATTAACTTCGGTATTCTCCTTTCTCAATATTCCAATTCTCATTTCTATGTAATGCTACAATCTGTTCCTTAATTGGAATTTAAGGTATTTATCTAACTTGATTTCCCTTAGCAGCGATCAGATTTTAGATGCCTGTCTTTGTAATAAATAGATAGCCATGCCAGAAAATGAAAAGCGCCTCGAAAGGAAAAGAAATCATTTCGATAATGATCGGGGGTGTAATTTGCTGGCCCTTAATCTCCTATGCACAACAATGTGACTAATGAAGAAATGAGCTTCAGAGTCCTTTCAGATAAGTGTCTTCTTCCAAACCTGCAGAGTGTCTCTGGATATAGGCCTGATGCTAATCCCTACCAATATTAAGTCCCAAGAGATAAAATGCAGGTCCTTGAAGTTTGAAGCAGCCCAAAGGTTGTGCTTTGGTCTTTCCTCATTGTATAGGAAAGAATTTCACTTCATCACATGTGCTCTGTAGGTTCTGCCAGGTTTCCCAACTTCCAGGGTCTACACCTTCTGCATCCCATGAGGTCAGAAGCCAAATTTAGTAGTCTTTGAGCTAGGATCTATAAAAAAAGTTATTCCTTCTACTCAAATCCAAGAGATGTGAGAAGGAATTTTAGAAGGACATTGCACTTATCAGCTCATAGCTATATATGTTAAGCAACAAAGTCATGCCATTCTTTGAAATTTGACTTCAATGATGAATGAGGAGCCAATGAGTAGTGGAGAATGGGGGTAAAAATAGAATATAATAATTATACTAACATATATATGGACATTTATCACTTATTCTAACATGAGTAATTTTTCTGGCAAAATCATTAAAATAATGACATATATGCATACAGGAAATTCTTTGGTGAGATAGTCCCTCTTCTCGCAGGTATTCATTTATTTTTGGCAACTACAAGTAAAACAGTTGTCTGAGCCAACAAAGTCTTCAGTTTTTTACTTGCATGCTTTGGATTTAGACTAGTTTGAAATAAAGCAAAGAAAGAGAGGTGTTTTTTTTTTTTTATGAAAAAAGCAGACCATCACAGGAATTTTTAGTGTTAATTTTTTCCTTTCTCACAAAGGAGGGGGAAGTATGGAATGATTCATTTTTGCATTGCTTAGCAAAAGAAAATGGAACCTCTTAAGCAAAAGTAAAATTGCACATATTATTGAATTAAACAAACAAATTATTGAATTATACAAGGCAGGATAATGAAATAATTTGTTTTTAACAAACATTTCTTTCTAGGAGGAGAGTGATCTCATGGAAAGTGGATTCTTGACTCAATTGTGAATACTTCATCTCAAAATGAAAGTCAATATTTCTACTTAGTGATTGTCTTATAAAACAAAAGTGCTGTTCTCAACTATTGTCTTGAAGTGATTATTTTAAACAACTTAAATTTTTGTATGGAAAAGGTAAAAGAAAAAATCAACATGCATAAATTGCTTCTTATTTCTGGAAAAGTCACCATGGCTTTCAGATGAAAATGTAAATGGTTCTTTTGAGAGTTCTTTTTTTTGGAGGGGGGAAAGAAGGGCAATTAAGGTTAAGTGACTTGCCCAAGGTCACATGGCTAGTAAGTCTGAGGTCAAATTTGAACTCGGGCCCTCCTGACTCCAGGGCCAGTGCCACCGTGCCACCTAGCCACCCCAAGAGTTCAATAACACAAAGCTAAGAAGGATCACAGCTAGTGCTCAAACATAGGCCTTGTAGTTCCAATTCCAATGCTCCTTTCACAGATCTCTTCACACCCCTGTTTCTAGTGGACAAGGTGAGCAAAAAATAGGTATAAAAATTGCTATAAGGAGGGGTGTACTAGAGCCTGCTTGCACAGGCTGTGAGCTGATTGTGAAATTTTCAGTGTAAGCATTTATATTTCAGCAATCAACAGATGCTACAAATTAGACCCCCGTTTATTTTTTTGTTGATTTATAGACTTAAGAAAGTGATGGGAAAATGCTCATAATGTAGATTAAAATTTTTAAAAATGCCCTGCATATGTTATTTTTTCTGTAAAGCTTGCTGTAAAACATTTACTTAGAACACCTCTGACAATAATGAAAATTATATTATGAAAGAGCAATAAAGATGTACTAGTATAATAATGTTCATGCTTAAAGGAGAAAAAATCACCTCTGGATGGAGGGAATGATGAATGGCATTTCATAGGATCAGGAATTTAGAACTAGAAGAGAATTTAGAAATCATTAAAACCAACTCACTTATTTTCAGAGATAAGTTAATTTAGGCCCAGTTAGAATATGGACAAAAGACACAAGGAGAAACTGAAATTGAACCCAGGTCCTTGGATTTAAAATCCAGTGTTGTTCCCACTGTATCATACTGCCTCCTTCACTACATGAAAAAGGTTGAAACTGAATTGTACTATTTAAAAATGGATCAGTGATGATGGAAAGTGGATTCTTGACTCAACTGTGAATACTGAAACAGGAAAATGGAACAAAGTGCTATTTATTTTAGATTTTATCATAAAAAATCTTTACAATTGTGTCTTAAGTTAACCAAGGCTCTTTTTCACTATACCAAAGAAATTTTCTTTCATTAAGGTGCAGGGATAACTGCTTATTGAATTAAGGAACTAGTTGGACATTCTTAGCTTGGAAACTGCTATATTTTTATATTAGAGTTTCAATAATATATAAGTATGTTATAAATAATATTGAAAAGGTTATATTAGATAGTTTAGAATCCATTTAAAAATTATGGGCTCAGAATTTTGAATGAAATTATAATCTTAGTGTTTAATTTTGTCTCCTTTTGCCAAGAAAAGGATCCTCCCTTCCATTCTTTTCATCATTTTTAAAAAGGAAAGTAAGCTGTTAAATGAGAGAAAAAGGCTGAAAAAGCTTCTTGACCATCTAATTGCTTTCAGGAAGTGACATTTGGACACTGAACATAAGCATTAAATAGCTTGGATATATTTTCCCCCATAAAACAAGTCTTAAAATGAAAGAGAGTGCATTTTTAAAATGAGCTTTGAGGTCTTTCAAATCCTGAGCAAAGTGTTTGAAAATAAGGCATTCAAAAATGCCTTTAAAAATTAAGGATCCCCAGGAACCAAAAATAAGGATATATATATATATATATATATATATATATATATATATATATATATATATATATATATACATATATATATATATATATATATATATAACAGGAAAATAAAAATGTTTCCCTTAATGCTACTATGTTCCCACTGTTAATTGTCTCCAATTTATCCTGTATATATCTTATTTATAAATAGTTGTTTGCATGTTCTTTCTTTCACCAGACTGTAAGCTTTTTGAGAGCAGAGATTTTTATTTTTGTCTTTCTTTGAATACTCAGTGCTTAGCACAGTGCCTAGCATATAGAAAATCTTTAATAAATACTTGTTGGTCAAATTACTCATCTTCTTTACAACCATTTGAAGAATCAAAACCCAGAAAACTATTTTAAGAGCATTAAATGATATCTATCAAAGAGAAAATATGTGTTGTATTTTGGATAAGGTCAAGGCTTTCAACTTATGTCTTGCTCTAATTTTTCTCTCACTTTAAAATTTGTTTGATCTGTTTCTCTTGCACAGAAAGCAGTGTGAATTTTTTCTTCAGTGATATGAGATTTTAATTTAATGTAATCATTATCAGGAATGTGTTGGAGGCAATTTGAATAGACCTGAGACAGCTGATTGTCAAATTTTTGGTGTAAACATTTATACTTCAAAACTTGGCAAATGCTACAAATAAGGGTTTGATATATTTTTCAATTGATTTCCTATATGTAAGAAAATCATGTAGAAAATATTAATAATACGGATTGAGAAAGTTATTTGTTAAAAATTTATTAGCAGGGTGGCTAGGTGGCACAGTGAGTAGAGTGCTGGTCCTAGAGTCAGAAGGAGCTGAGTTAGGATACGGCCTCAGACACTTAACACACACAAGCAAAAACAACAAAAAAGAAAAAAACATAAAACAAAACAAACAAACAAACAAAAAAACCTAGCCATGTGACCTTGGGCAAGTTACTTAACCCCAATTGCCCTCCAAAAAGCAAAAAAAAAAAAAATTATCAGCACATCCCTGGTTTTGAGGGACCCTTATCTCACACAGATATAGCTTTAATAAACGTTGTGGCTACTCATAAGGAGACAAGGAGAAGAGTTGCAGTCAATATCAGGTTCAGTGTGTATCTCCCATAACCACAAGGGACAGCATAGGATAGAAGTGGGTGTTCCATGCTCTAGTCAAATGCAAAGAGAATCTCAGGGCTCAATCTCAGCAATCATTTGAGACACAGCCAATACCAATTCTAATTTCCCCAACAAGACCAATAAAATGAAAATTAAAAAAAAATACTCATTAAAGAGGGAGAAATGAGGCACTATGAAGTTAGAAACTTATTCCTAAGAGTACCTTTCTAATATAATGCTGAAATGGGAAGAGGGGTTGGGGCCATACCAGTCAAACTGATTTTCACCAGTGGCAATAATCTGCATCTGATATATATATATATATATATATATATATATATATATATATATATATATATATATATATATATATAATATGTACATACATATACATATCTGTGTATGTATGTGTATATAAACATACATATATAAGACATTTATGACCTGTTATCTACTCTATCCTATAATAGCATCTTAGTCTTCCTATCTCCTGTATTTTTTTCCAATCTGTTCTTCACACAGATATCAAAATATCTTTTTATATTTAATCATAGCCTATGATCTCTTTGCTCTATGTAACACTTTGCTTTGGAGATTAGAGAACAAAGCTATCACTTTCAATTACAACTTAACATAGGGGTGGGGTGTATAGGCTGTTAAAGGAAGACTTGTACCTCTGGTGTGAGGGCTGCCCAGACCTTTTCAGAGCTGCTTTCCACCTTTGATGTCCACCTGATCCACCTAACTCTCACCTGTGGAACCAAGAAGCTATAGAATGTTCAGTGGCCATTCCCCAGTAAGCCCTTTTGGAAGATGGTCTAAGCCATGGCAACCAAGAGGTCTCAAAGTCTTTGATGAACTAAGGGGATGTATACTCTAAGCTGTAGCAGCAAGCACCCCAACATCCCCAGAGTGGCTGCCAACACAGGTTCTTAGATCTGCTTTTCTAAAGGAAAGCAACTCAAAATGGGTTAACAAGCTTACTTTAATCAAACAAATATATATATATATGTAATTTACTTAGTTCAGGAGAAAAAGGTCAGCACCCCAGACTTCAAAGTATACAGACAGAACTTACAACAGAAGAGAAACAGACAGATCAAGCAGACAGGCTTCCAAACTGTCCAACCATTACACATCAATACCAAATCATAGTTACCAGAGAGGGAAGCATCAACATCTGGATTTTCAAAGCTCTCAACGGCTGCCCAGAGTCTCATCTGGTCAAATCACACAACACTTCTCAAAGTGAGCCCCAAAGCAAAGCCTCACGACAGAGATTATATAGCCTTCTCCTGGGTCAGAGAATGTAACCACCCCCTTGACCCACTGCCTAATCACACAGCATCAAGGTGTAGGCATTCCTGAAAATCAAACCTCCTGCCACAGGCTCTATGTGACCACATTCAGCCTATTAGGAGGCAGACTATATTTTCAAATCAAGGAAGGTTCTCAGAATCTCTTAAGGCCATCAAAGGGCCTAGGGGCAGGGAAGATCTCAATTATGTAATGGAAAGATGCATTTCCATTACATAAGCATATGAAGACTTCCCCTGGTAGAATAGGCAATTAAGAACAGTTTCTTCCAATGGCCGTGAAGGCAGCTGAAGAAGGCTCTGGGGACTGCTTAGAACTTAGTTAGACACTCAAGACACCAAGGTCATTCACCTCATCTCACGCCATCACCAAACATCTTGACTGACCTACCACTGGACTGTGATGACTCTGCAAGAAAGAGTGAGGCTGTCCATTTTATGTAACTCTGTATCACTTAAATCCAATTTATACACAAATCAAAAGACATCACACATACCATTTTACTGTTTTTACATATCTCAAAGGCCTATGGCAACAACTGATGAAGCAGCAGGTGCGGATATACTTGGAGTTGCAGTTACAGCCCTGCATACAGGTAGCCCAAGCCATAATGTCATCTTTTCACTGGAAGCAGCAGTGGGATTTGGTAGTAGGTATCTGAGTTACCTTTTAAGGATCACACTGCTTACCATCTTGTGTGAGGAAGGGGTTAGAAAAGGTACCCAAAAATTGTTTCCTTACCCAAGCATGGCCTGATTACTTCTGTAGCTGGGGATCCCACCTTATGTTCAAAACACCCCAAAAATGTACAAAAACTTCTTCAGAGATGATTCCTGAATGTACAAACTTAGAAAGAAACACAAAATTCAGTAGTCCTGAAAGACACACCGCTTTTGTTGCAAGAGAACTCAGCTGGTATTGCATTCAAATAGTGATCCTGAGTGAATCAAGGCTGGCAAATGAAGACCATCTTAGTGAAGTTGGAGATGGACACACATATTTGTGGAGTGGACACAGTGAAGGGGAGCACCATGCAATCAAAGCTAATGGAGGCCTTGTGGAAATGAAATTGCCCCTTGCAAGAAAATGCCACACCACCATACTCAGTGCTTATGCTACCACCATGATGAACCCTGATAAGGTCAAAATAAAAATCTGTGGATACCTGGAGACCCTTATCCTCAATGTGCCAAAATAGGATAAGTTTTAATCCTGGGTTGATTTTAATGCTAAAGTAGGTTCAGACTACCAGTCATGGAAGGGATTAGGAATGGAGTTGGAAATAGCAATATTAATAGTCACTTACTATTGAAGATTTGTGCATCTTATGACCTTCTTATCACCTATACTTTCTTCCATTTAACTAATTGTAATAAAATTTGGGGATGCACCCTTGCAGCAAACATGGACATTTAATAGACTATGTTATTGTAAAGAGATAAGACAGAAAGGATGTGAGAATGACAAAGGCAATGTGTGGCACAGAGTGATGGACTGATCATAGACTTATCCTATCCAAGCTAAATATTTGCCTTCAATCAAAAATGGCATCCCTAAGGCAAAATGACTACCAAAGGAATTAACGTTGACATATTAGAGCACTTCTCGGAGAGTAAACAGTTTGTTGCTAACTTAAAAGGGAAAGTTGAGCCAACACACAGTTGGTAACAGTGGAGTGTAAAAGGAGTGGTCAGCTTTCAAAGATTTAGTATATATCATTGCATTTGTTCATCTGTTTCAGAATATTCACAAACATCAAAACTGGTTTGGGTTCAATTCTCTCTTCTCTCTTCTGCTAAGGCTGACATTGGGGCTGTAGTAGTGCCTCAGCCATGCTCATTGGGTAATTCCGGGCCATGGGCCTTAGCCAGGGCCACGAAGTTACCAAAAACAATTCTAAGCTGTGACACTGCTGCTACAGTGGGCACTTGACTAAACATACCAAGTTTGTGAGAGAAATGATCCAGGAGGTGTGTGGATTTTTCCCTTATGAGGGATGGGCCATGGAATTGTTAAAGGTCTCTCAGATGATAAAAAAGCCCATATGTTCATCAAAAAAAAAGAGAGAGAGAGAGAGAGAGAACTCACATCTGGGCTAAGAGGAAGAGAGAGGAGCTCAGCAAAATCCTAGCTGCCATGAGGAAGGCTTCTGCCAAGGACTAAACTGGACCCTGCCAACCTTCCCCACTTACCCAATAAAAATTTGACAAATTTAAAAAATGGTTTTATGAAAAAATGGGGAAATTCAGAAGCTGCTAGATGAAAAAATGAAAACTCCACAGGGCTTAGCAGCAGAATAGTTCACCCATCTCTAAGAAGGCAGCATTTGTGACAGCTAGGTGGTGCAGTGAGTAGAGCGACGGCCCTGGAGTCAGAAGTACCTGAGTTTGGATCCGGCCTCAGACACTTAACACACACAAACAAAAGCCTAGCCATGTGACCTTGGGCAAGTTACTTAACCCCAATTACAAACTTAACTCCAAAAAGCAAAAGAAGAAGAAGAAGAAGAAGAAGAAGAAGAAGAAGAAGAAGAAGAAGAAGAAGAAGAAGAAGAAGAAGAAGAAGAAGAAGAAGAAAGAGAAGAAGAAGAAGAAGAAGAAGAAGAAGAAGAAGAAGGCAGCATTTGATTCTAATAAAAGTAAAGTACACACAAAGCTTAGAGAGATACATGCTTCTTGACTCAGTATGAAGGCAGATAAAATTCAGTTTTATGCTGATAGTAACAATCTAAAGTGTTTTTATGATACCCTAACAGCTATTTATGGGTCAGAGACCCATGGTGCATCTCCACTACTCAGCACTGATGGAGCCACATTAATTCTCAACAGATTGTCATCAATCAATGCTGAAACCACTGACCACTTACCTCAGGTTGGAATCAATCCCTCCCTAACTGAAGGAAGGTCACAAGTGCCATTGGGCTCTTTTCATTTGGCAAAGAACCTGGCACTAATTCTACTCCAGCTGTGATTTACAAGGTGGGGTATCAATTGCTGATACAAAAGCTGCCTAAATTTTGGGTTATAAGGCAAGAGGAGGTTATCCCCAAGTATTAAAGTATGTCTCAATTGTCCATCTCTATAAAGGTAAAAGAAAGACTGTCTTGTGACAATCACAAGGAAGGTCTCTCTCTTAGTCACTGATGGCAAGATTCTTGTCAGAGTTCTCCTTAATAAGCTAATTGATCCTTCAGCTGGAAGATGACCATCTACCTGAGAACCACTGTGGTATCAGAAAGGGCCGAGTAAGAATTGACATGGTGTCTGCTGCCCAATAACTCCAGGAGAAATGCCAGGAGCAGAACAGAAGTCTATAAACAATGTTTATCAACCTGACCAAAGTCTTTGATACTATTGCAAGGGCTTATGGGAAATGATGAAAAAATTCAGTTGCCTGTAGAAGTTCATCAGTATTGTACATCAATTTCAAGGTGACATGATTGCCTAGGTTCTGGAAAATAGATGATGTTCTTGTGCTTTCCCAATCACCAATGGAGTAAAACAAGTCTGTAAGCTTGCTCCCTTGCTTTTAAGCATGATGTTTTCAGCCATGTTGTCAAATGCCTTCAGTGAGGATGAACACAGTATCAGGGTCAGCTACCACATTGATGGTAAATTCTTCAACTTGAAAAGGCTGCAAGGCAAGACCAAAGTAGAAAGAATTTTGATGCATGATTTTCTGTTTGCAGATGATTGTGCACTCAGTGCAGTTTCCCAAGCTGAGATGTAGCAAAGTATGGATTGATTCTCTGCTGCTTGTGCTAATTTGGCCTACAACTTGATACCAAAAAAACCACAAATGCTCCCCCAGCTGTTGCAACACCATCCATCCATGGAACCATCAGTTACAGCAAATGGAGAAGTTTTTAATGCTATGGATAAGTTCATTTACCTTGGCAGTATACTTTTCAGGGATGTACACATAGATAATGAGGTTGACACATGCGTTGCCAAAGCTATCTTACTGTTTGGGAGGTTCTGAAGGAAAGCATGGGAGAGAAGAGGTATTAGATTGACTACCAAACTGAAGGTCTGCAGAGCTGTGGTGTTGATCTCGTTGTTGTATGCCTGTGAAACATGGACAGTCTATCAGCACCATGCCAGGAAACAGAATCATTTCTATTTGAATTGTCTTGGAATACTCTGAAGATCACCTGACAGGATAAGATACCAGACACGGAGGTCCTTTCTTGAGTTAAACTGCTGAGCATTCAAACACTAATGCAGAAAGCACGATTCCAATAGCCTGGTCACATTTTGTAAATATCAAATGTGTGCTTACCAAAAAGGTTATTTTGTGGAGGAATTACACAGGGCAAGCACTCACATTATGGTCAGAAAAAGTGATACAAGGACACTCTCAAAGTCTCTCTTAAGAATTTTGGAATTAATTGTATGTCATGGGAGACACTGGCCCAGAATCACCAAAAACTGCATGTCATCATCAGAGAAGACATGATGCCCTATGAGCAAAGCAGAATTAAAGGACCTTAAAATATAAGATTGCAGATTTAAAGAATCCACCCCAAATGTTCACATGGACTTTTTGTGCCTGACTTATGGTAGAGAGCTCCTAGCTCATAGTGGTCTTGTCAGAATTGGACACACTGTAACTTGACTCTAATGTAGCAGTGTCATTTTGGTCCTCTTTGAGAACAAAGGACAACAACCAACATTCAAGTAGTTCTTAAAATTTTCTGAGTCATGGTCCCAGAGATGTTCTAGAATCAGCTAGCACTGTTCATGAGAGTTGATTGTTAAATTTTCAGTGTGAACAGAAACATTTATGAAATTGGCAAATAGTACAAATCAGGACTGCATTTATTCTGTTGATTTTAGATTAAAGATTAAGAAAGTTATGGTGAAAAGTCAGTGCCAATTAAACTGAAAAGTGTGTTGCATCTACTTTTAGTTTGACAGCTAACTGGTAACTATTTTCTAGAATATTCCTACATGAACCAATTTGGGAGGCTGGTGAAGCCTAGATACCTCTGCTCAAAACATTTATAAGTATATACATGTATACGAAGATTCATATAACACTTTTATCTGGACTTTCTTGTACTTACATATGTATATATCTATATCTTAATCTTGATATAGATCAATATATAGATATATAGATATAAACATATACACATATGTTTTAATTCATGAAATACATATTAAAAATTAAACCGGTATTATTGTAATTAAGATGAATTTATTTTCCCTTTCAAGTTTAAGGACACCTTAAAATCAATCAACAGATAACATTATAGTTCTCAAAAACAGTATATCCCAACTGCCAATAAGATTAAAAGCAACAGCTTTTTAACTTTTGTTTTGATTCTACACAATCTAACCAAAAACATTACAGCTATATATAATATATATGTGTGTGTGTGTGTGTGTGTGTGTGTGTGCGCGCGTGCGCTATGTTCTAGACAATCTAGAACAGTAGCTATTCTCAATACTCTTTTTGTACTTTTCTGCCTTTCTCTCTTCCCATTTTTACAAAATCCTCCTCAAATGACAGCGAGGAGAGGGCCATCAGTTCTGGGAGGTTATGGAAGAAGAGCAGAAGGCTATGTCATCTTTCAATATGCTCCCAGGCACAAACTACATCTGCTTTCTGAGGATTAGTCTGCCTAGGCATGGAAACTCTGACCACCATTCTTGTGGGCACTTGAAAATTAATTTCTTGACCATGGGAACTCAGGAAACAAAGAAAAATACAAAATAGCTCTCAATCATGGGGTCTCCCATTTCTACAATGATGGGGGCAGAATAACAGAAAATGTAGCATAGGATGCTACAAATCACAAAAATTTTAGTATATATATATATATGTGTGTGTATATATATATATGTATGTATATGTATGTGTGTATGTATATATACAATATATATGTATGTATATGTATGTGTGTATGTATATATACAATATATATGTATGTATATGTATGTGTGTATGTATATATACAATATATATGTATGTATATGTATGTGTGTATGTATATATACAATATATATGTATGTATATGTATGTGTGTATGTATATATACAATATATGTATGTATATGTATGTGTGTATGTATATATACACATATATACATACACATACATATACACACACACACACACACACACATGCACACAAAATAACTTAGCCATTAGTAGTCTAATTTTAATGTATCCAGTATCTACCAAGCAGACACATTGGTAGGGAAACTCAGTCACATAAATTGTATAATTTTTGCCATCAGTGAAACAGAGACAGAAGAAAGTTGTAGCTAGGAAGGAAAGATGGTTCCAAGAGTAGAGTCCAAGGCTTCTGTGAGAGGCAAGTAGGGATTACTGAAGTGGAGGTGACATGCTATAGAAATCTAAAAAAGTCATAGCATATGGAGATGAAGACAATCTTTAGGACTGGCGTTCTTGACCTAATGAATTTTATACAAATTATAGCTGTATTTCAGCAGAATTTGTACTTTACGCATTTAAAGATCATTATGAAAAGTGGTTCATAGACTTCACCAGAATGCCAAAGAGGTGAGGGAAGTTATGTGCTGAGACCAGGTCATACTATAAGAATCAAAGGGAAGTTGGAACTTATTCTAATCCTTTATGTATATTCAGTGAAATAGAGGACTTTCAAAAACATTTGTGATGTAAAGACAAGAGCTGAGTAGAAAATCTGACTTTCAAATATGACTTAAGAGAAGAATAAAAAAAGTAAGCAGAAAAGGGAAACCATAAGGGACTTAATAATGTTAAACTGTTTACATTTGAACATGGGAAGATGGTTTATAACTGCTTGTGGACAATTATAGTAGTTTATAGTGATAATGGAACTTAGAAATCTAGTCCAATCTCCTTCATTTTACTGATGAGGAAAATAAGAGCCAGAGAGGTCAAATTACTTGTCCTGGTACACACAGTATGTAGCAGAGACAGTCTTCAAATCCATGTCCTCTCACTTCAAATCAAGTACTCTGTTCCAGGCTCTATAAGAAGTGATGAATTTTTTTTCAATCATAGAAATTCGTGAAAACTTAGGTAGATTAAGACAAAAGGTTTTCTTTTTAAGTGACTTGACACTCTTACTATTTTCATGGTCAAAATTGTGACATGTTCTTTGTAATTGAGTAACTTAAGATGAAATACGAATCAAAAAAATGGGCTTCCAGTAATTTTGAAAGTTCCTCTATAAACCCCCTAAAGGAGACATAGCCTTTTGTCTTATGAATTTGCATTTTTAAACACATTTCTTTTGGTAAGAATTTTGGAGGAGAAATATGTAGCAATTACTTTGCAACTTGCCTCAACTTTTGCCTCATCCCTTTTCCTTCGCATACATAATAATTTTAAACTGCCATTTTGTGGTATGGCCATTTGGAAATTGGAAGTTTGTCAATGAACTGTTGAATGCAAATAGATCTTTATAAATGAGGAATTATTGAGTTGGAAATTTATGGCATGTAAAAGATTATGGTTACTGTGTGCTGTAGTAAAAAATCTAGTTATCTGGAAAGTATTTGTTTATGGAAGAACATAAACAGCCTGCATTAGAGAAATTTACATGAGACTGGGGAGCGGTCACAGTATATCTAGTACATTTATTTGGGTATATAAAAATGTACAATTTATTATATTGATTTTTTTTGGTCATCAAATTTCCAACAATCCCTGCAACTTTAACCTCTTTCTGAAGATACCTTTAGCAATATAACAGTTACTTTGAATGGGCATTTGTAATAATTAAAGATATTGCAACCCATGCCTAGTCTATCAGGCTTATTCTTCTCTCCTTACACTATTGTTAATGTCCAAAGAAAATGTCTTTTATGTTTGACATAAAAAGATAAAAGTCAAATTGTAATACCTGACACCAAAAGATGATGTGGGAATTTAAATAAGGTGATTTATTCACATGGAAGACATTGGAGGACGTGGGCAATATTTGCTAACATCAAATTTCACTAATTCATAATAATTGGTATGAAACCCAGGCAGAATTATAATTAAATAATACTCATACAAGCATTCAATTTTATTAGTCTCAAGAGTATATTTACATTTATAAAATGAACAGTAAAATAGTAACTAATAAAGGTCATTTCAGATCAGCTTCATAAAGTAAGAGGGATTTGTAATTGATTCCTATGAAATGATGACAGTAATGGAATCCTAAACTTTATTGAAAATCCCATGTTTCCCTTTCAGTAATGAGTTCCACCTTTGGAGGTGGGGTAAGAAGTGCTTTACATTGGTAGGCATCCTTTTTTCTATTGCTTTCCTCTTTGTCTTCAGCAATGTGAATACAAGATTTAAATGGGACCTCAATTCAATTCAAATGATTGAAGATTTCTCTTAATTTTGAACATTCACTTCCTGATTTCACAACTAAGAAAGTTGTAAACAACTATATGTCAACTGATCCTTCTTGATAGACATATATAAGTCTGAAAACTTATTTCCTGAATGAAAGTTCAGACTTTATGGTAATCAATAAACATATGAAAAACTTACTTCAATATTCTTTTATTTCAAGATTAATTCCTGGCTTCCAGGAACATGAAGTTCATTCCACATTAAAGGTTCTTCAAAAAGGGGCTGTTTTCTTTTTTACCTTTCCTTTACCTTTTCTTTTTATTTTTCTTTTAAAAATGAATACATTAATTTTCTGGCTTTGAATTTATATAGTTTAAACAAAGGCAATTCACTTCATAAACACATGCATAGCATCACTGAAGACACAGAGGTGTTAATACAACTGAAAATGTTCTTAGGAGCTACATCTACAAAGTGCAATGAATTCTGAAGGGATTGAAAGAAACAAGACAAGAATATACTATGGAAATGTCAAGGTGGCTGTGTCCTGACAGATTGCTTAAGAATAAAATATCTTAGCAAGTTTAAAATCTACCTAGTATCCAGAATTTAATAAAGGAAGTTATACTTTTTAGAACTGCATATTTTTAAAAGCAAGTTGCAAATTTATTTTGCATCATATTTAGAAAGCTGAAGATATACTCTGGATGTTAAAGAGTTTTGTCCAATATGGTTTCCATGGGGAGCTCAGAGGAACTTGAGATTAAGTTGAGAGTAGGAGGGAGTTGAAATCTAATTACTTTTGGAGAGGGTGGGTTTTAATTTCAGTTTCTGAGTGAGTAAAAACAGTATCATAGAATACTATGAGTTGGTCTTATCTTCGCCCTCCCTAATGGATAGAATCCTGGACTTGGAATCAGGAAAATTTGGGTCCAAATCTTACCTCTGACAAAAGCTGTGTGTCACTTAACCTCTCGAATTCCTCCATCCATTAAATGGAGTTAAATAAATAATTGGCAGGGCCTACTTACAAGTTTGTCAGGTGGATCGAAAGACTTTTGTGAAGTGCTTCGCAAATGTAAACATGTGTACAAATGGAGCAGTTATAGTGTGGATAAAGTGGCAGGCCTGGAGTCAGGAAGACTTGAGGTTAAACCTAGTGTCAGACACTTACTAGTTTTGTGAACCTAGGAAAGTCACTTAACCCTGTTAGCCTCAGTTTCCTCATCAGGAAAATGAGATGTAGGAGAAAATGTCAACCCACTCTAGTGTCTCTTTGTCAAGAAAACCCCAAACAGACTCATAAAGAGTTGGACATGATTTGAAATGAGAGAACAACAACAACAACAAAAACAACAACAAAAACAATGTAAGTGGTTGGGTGTTGTGACTATTATTTAAAAATTTCCTTAGAGTTTATGGTGAATCAGTACATTCAATTTCAAGAATTATGGATTTTCATATTGCTGACAATCAGGCTGTAACACAAAGAGAGAGGTGAGAGTAGCAGGTGGTGGCAGGGGTTAGAAGAAGAGAAAACTGAAGAAGTAGATCACACAATTGATGGTATATTTTTTTAAAAAGCTGGACATGGTGACATGGACCTTTGTTATTTGCTATTGGGTCATCTGAGGATGGTCTGTCACTTATTTTGGGAGGTCTGAGCTCCAGTAAGGCTAATACCATTTCAGTATCCACACTAAATACCACACCAATATTGTGTGAACTCAACTTTAGGAGTGATCAGGGTGTAACTTGGCTGTGTTAAGTAGGGGTAAATCACCCCAGTTTAGGAAGAAAAATGAAATGAACACAGAGCTCCCCAACTCAGGAATGTAAAGCATTCATCTCTGCATTTCAGGAAATATGTAGTGGCACATAGTGATTGGTTCTTCCTTTCTCTACCTTTTTCCTGCTTCTGTCCAATTTTTGGACACAGAGCACAAGTAAGAGTAGCATGAGAGGAGTGCCAAAAAGTGCCAATTCTGAAGATTTACTTCAGAATTCTCTACAACAGGGCAAAGCCATGTATGCAGGTGTGTGTGTGTGTGTGTGTGTGTGTGTGTGTGTGTGTGTGATAATTTCATTTAAAGCTTTCATCTCCCAGGTGAAGAAACTGAAAAGAAAATAGAAATGCTATTTGTCCCCAGGTGAGCTGGCATTAGAATTCAGGTTTTCTGATATCCAGTTCATTACTCAGGCTTATGGTTTCATAGATGTCAAAGTCACCTAGTTCAACCTCTTAATTTCACTGATGATATACAGAAGCATAAAAAGTTAAGTAACTTTCCAAGGTCACATAGGTATTAAATGTCTAAGGCAAAATTCAAACCCAAGTCTTATTGACTCCAAGTACAAAACTTTGCTAGCCTACTACCTAACGTTCTGCTTTTAGAATAGACAACAATTGCAAAGAACACATACAAACACTTTATGTATACATATATGCACATTTGTGTGTATATATTCATATACCTATACACAAATATGCATACATACATGTTTGTATGTTGATAAATGCACTGAAGATGAATTAATATCTCAATGTATCATTTTTTTCTGAAACAACCTTAAACCTTGGTTTCTATTCAGTGTCTTATTTTGCATTTCATTTCCTTGCTATTTTTTTCTTTATGAAAAGAAAAAAAATTAATGTACCCCATTACTCATCTCTCTGCCAAATTCCACTAGAACAAACTGTACTCTGTGCTTGAAACTTCCATTGTCACCAAAGTATTTTTAACACTAAACACTTTTGCAATTTTGCACTGAGCATTTGAAAACAGTTCTGATTGCTAATAACTTTGTTCAATATAAACCAGACATGGGGGAGTTTTAGCTATTAAGCGTCAGCTATTTTTGACTTACCTCTGGGCCAAAAAAGCCCCACCTTAAATTGCTTTTAAAGTGAAAAATATACTCTCTCTCCACTTACATGATTCAGAAGTGGTTTGTTACAGTCTTTTTTCAAAAAAGAAAAATGACAAGGGGCTTGAGATCAGATCTTTGTTGTCTGCCCAAGGAAAAAAGAGATTTTAAAAGTTTCTGAGTAAGGAAAAGAAGAAAACTACAGTGCCAATATTTACTGAACGTTATCCTTAATTTCTATATATACCATATTAATTTCTATATATACACACATAAATATGTCTATATATGTTCATATACATATATATATAACATAATATAAATAATATTGGTAATATTTGGGAGAGTGGGATAGAGTAAGACTTAACTGTACAGTAAATTGAAATATAATGACTAGGGGAAAAACAAACAACTATTTGCTCTCCCTTGACTGACTTAACAATATTCCATGTTTAATATATTTTGAAAGTAATATTTTACTGATATGAAAAGGGGACTAACAATTACTCCTTTCTCTTCCCTCTTCTCTAGCTAGGTAAACAGTCCAGAAGACTGCTAGCATTCTAATAACAGATAATCCAAGGGTACCTAAAGCTTATAAGTATCTATTCCTATGCGAATGACAGGGATGGAGGTAGACTTGGACCCCATAGCTCTCTGATAAGGGATATCCCAGGATATCATAAAAAGTATATGTCATAACACTCTGATTGTAGATGCTCCAAGAGAATATATAAACCTCAGCATTCTGCTGCAAAATAATCCCATGAGACCTTAAAATTGCCAGAACTCTGAGTATTGATACACTAAGTAATCTGAAAGCCAGGATATGAAGATCAAGACTAAATAGGGCTTGAACTTTCCATCCAAGAGGGCAGGCATGGGTAGAGCATGTCTTGATACAACATCATAAACTGAGAAATAAGACTGGAAGTATAAATAGATAGAATATGCTGTACACAATGAAGATACCATGGATCGAGATAGTAAAGATGTTGTTGGGAGCCAAAGAGGCCTAAGCCAGGAGTTATATCTGATTCTGCACGCAGGTAACTTTGGGTGGCCAGCTCTAAACATGATATCTTTTGAGGATTGCACTTCAGCTTTGAAGTCTGCTCTCAACTGTATCGATTTATGACTGCGGCTGCCTTAAGAGGTACCTGAGGCCTAGATCTAAGGCTCTGCCCCAAAACTTTAGTTGTTTAAAACCTATATATTTGGAGTAGAACCAGGAGATATTTGTATACAATCACAGACACAACACGTGTGTGATGAACAACTATGACAGACTGGACTCTTCTCAGCAATGCATTGATATAAGTCAATCCCAAAAGACTCGTGAAGGAGAGTGATTTCTACATCCAGAGAAAGAACTAGAAAAAACTGAGTTTGAATCCTGATTGAAGCAAACTACTTGATCTTTTTCTTTTCATTGTTTGGTTTTATATCCTCTTTACCATTTTTCATTCCAACTAGTACAATGCGCCTTTGTAACCTGACTAATGTCTAATGTGAAAGTATTTGCAGCTCCTATGGGTGGAGGGAGGGAAGGGAAATTTGAAACTCAAGGGACTATGGAATTGAATCCTGTAAAATAAACAAACAAATTAATTTTAAAAATTATTCTGGGAAAAAAAAAACCCTTAATATTTGAATTCTTAGGTGGTCAGTTCCTATGCAGATGTACTTGATGGTGTGGCTTTGGCTTCAGGCCTTGAAGCCAGCTCTCAAGAGCATTCCTTGTATTGTGACTGCATATGAAAGTAGGTAACTGACTTTTCCTAAGATTTTGTGGCACCTAGAGAACAAAAGGTCTTACTGCCATGCTACTTCCAGGATATGACAGACTAATGTGAATACTTGAGATTCCTTCCATCCTTTCCTTTGTCTCATTGCTCTATAAAAACCTTGTCCTAAGAATCAATAAATGGAGTTCATCATTCTTCCTTGAACTACCCACATGGCCTGGTCATTTCTTATTCACATCTCCTTGTCATGCTAAGTGCTGGACACTGAGCAGCCCATGGCAAATGGCATCCACACAGGACATACAGGAACCTGAAAGGAAGGTCCACAGTGGAGATGGCCCTTACAAGCAGAAGGAGCTCCAAAAATCACAAGGTACAGGGTAAGGGAACTTTTTTCAATCAATTTTTAGTCATTCTATTCCACCAGGCCGATACAGGGATTTTGAAACTTTCTATCACCATGGGTCAAATGCACAGGGTACAGTTCAAAGATCAGGAACAATACTTTCAAGTATAAAAGTAGTGAAATAAAGAGGGTTTGTTATTATGAAGAAACAGTTAGAGGAATTTTATTTAGTGTGTTTGGAACAGTGTAGCCCTGGATTTCCAAAGGGTACTGTAATAGAATGGGAAACAGAAGGAAAACAGAAAACTGAGAAACTAGGAAAAGAAGGAACCCAGCATTCCCTAATTTCTGCCTTTTTCCCCTATGGAATGAATATATTAAAGATATGTTTAACATAAGGTATAGGGGCAGCTAGGTGGCACAGTGAATAGAGCACTGGCCCTGGAGTCAGAAGGACCTGAGTTCGGATCCAGCCTCAGACACTTAACACACAAACAAAAACCTAGCTGTGTGACTTGGGCAAGTTACTTAACCCCAATTGCCCTCCAAAAAGAAAAAAAAACCGTAAGATATAAAAGTTTCAAAGGTAGCACAATTAGGTGTAATGGAGCTGTCTTTATACAGTCTTTATAGCAAGTCAAAAAAGTATACAAAATATCAGGATAAAAATTAGAAAAAATAAATTTGCATGAAAAATGTGAACAGAAGTCTTAAGGTTTAAGGGCCTCCTTTCCTCCAATCCAACTCTGGCCAAGTTTGATTGTAGGAAAGGCTGTTAAAAATAATATTAATCAAAATAATAAAAAGTAAAAAGGGAATTTTCCCCCTCAGATTAAAGAGGCAGACTAGCAACCATTTAACCATTCTCCTGCCTCAACAAAGAGAAAAATGTTGTGTATCAGGATGCAACCGAAGGTTAATTTTATTTGGCACTAAGGCAAAATTAGAACATATAAAGATCTGAAAAGCTTTAGGAGTAAAGGGTTTTAACTCTACTATAGTCTGGAAAATTGGCACCACTGGACTTTGTACAGCCTTTCCATACTGTACCTGGACATTAAAAGCCTTTTTCTTTCATTAAAAAAAAAAAAGAAATAAAACGTAGACATCACTGAAGTTCACAGTACAGGTTAAATTAGCTAAAAACTTTCTTTAAAAGTCTCTTGCCACTAGAAGAGAGAGGGCTGATTTTAAATAACCTTTCTCAATCTAGATAAAGCAAGGATGCATGATAAAGGGCTCTACAAACAATAGCCCTGGGGCAGAGCATGCTGCCCCTCACTTATTTGGCAACCTGAATCCACAATTCAGACATTGAGATTCTGAAGGAGGAGACAAAGCCTCTGCAACTGAAAAGAGAAGTAAAAAGAAATAAAAGGCTTATATGTATCAATAAATTTTGTATGTGATGATTTGAAAATTCAACTAATATCATAACTTCATTGTGTTTTTGTGGTCTTTCTGAGTTGTGGTACAATTCTATTATATAGTAAAGATTGGATAATTGTTGTTAGCCAGAAATTATGTTAGATAGAACATAATTTTTATCTGATATTTTTTGAAACTACAAAGATAGAGGAAAGAAATTTGTGTAGAAACAGTCATGTTACTTTGTCAGTTCTGCTAAACCCTGTCTCATAATGTTTATATCTGCCATATAGAAAACCAGGTAGTCACAAATTTACCTGTAGTTACAAAAGGCTGTTAGTTCTTCCCCCTCAAGTCTAGAGGGTACCTCAATACAATTGTTTTAACTTCTTTCATCCTAGATCACATTAGGAAAAGAGAGTTCCACCCTTCTCCCCACACTTGCAAACTTATCTTCCCCCACTGGGCAAAGGAAGGAGGGGAAAGGGACAACAGCTACCTTGGGGGCTTGTTTGCTAAAAGTTCTGAGCCCTGCTACTGATAAGAAAACCAATAGTTGTTTGTATTAGATAAGACAATTCATCCTTTTTATCAATGCTTTTATATGATCTAGGAATACAACTGACTTCACCTGAAGTTTTATGTTTTTGCTACAGCTAAAATAATTTGGCTGTCACTTATGGAACTTGTAAAATTGATCATTTTAGTGTCAATGTTAAAACCTAGAATTGTTCATTGATTACTGTATGTGGAAAAGAGGAAACTAGGTAAAAACTGTATTACATTCCTCCTGCATGTATGAGATTTAGCAAAGCAGGATACCACTTAAAGCCCCTGGTCTATATCAATTCTTCTTATTTTTTTTTTTAGTAACGACCCCTGAAAACTATCTCTAAAGGAAAAATCATCAGACTAGGATAGGAACTTGTTTTAGTTAGTGCAATTCTTAAATAATGAACCTAACTTGCTAAAAAAGTTGCAAAAGATTGATAAGGATTGGCTATTACACCAGGATAAGTTAAATTTGAGAAAGAAAAATGTTAAATAAAATCCCTTATATATTAAAAGACCTAGTAGATCTTTATTGTTTATTACAGCTACATGAGAATAAAATTAACTGTAATTAGCTCTAGCTGTGATTGATAAAAATTGCTGTTTAAGATAAAAAGCATTTAAGACCATATTCACATATTTCTACTTTTTTTCTTCTTAGACCTGATTCTTATGATCAGACTAAGTAATCAGTAAAGGATATGAACTTTTTTATGTTAGCTAGCTTATTGGAAAATTTAATATTTTTACCTAAAATTAGAAAATGTACAGAAGTTTATGAAAACCACTTAAAATTCACCTTAAGATATTCCCATTGACTAAAGGAATTTTGGAACTAATAGCTTTTTTAAAATAAGGTGATCAGCTTTTAACTGTTTGAGATGCCATTATTATATATTTTTTTCTTCCCTCCTTTGGCTAAAACACTTTGTAATACCTAAGTTAGTTTTGTTAGGTAATGTCAGGAAAATAGACAATGCTCACTGACCTCTCATAATCATTTAATATCCTATTTTGGCTAAAATCGGAATTAATCAAACAGATTGCTCTGCCTCATTTTACAAAACAAAACAAAACAAAACAAACAAACAAACAAAAAAAACCTCTTTCTAGGTCCAGAGCCCAGATAAGGCTGGGAGTAGGATTTAAAACAGTCATCCAGAGATCATAATTTCCAAAGAGACCCAGCTTTGCCTCTGAGAATACCTGTCCTCATGTTAACAAAGCCTACTTTATAGCCTTTAAGGACAAGACCCTCAATTTGAAGTGCTAATTTGAGTAACAGGACTTTTTCTGATCTTATGATTTTCTGGGCATATACCATGTTATGGATTGTTAATGATAAAGAAAATACAAATATTCTGGATCACAATTTCAATTGACACTTTGTCATCTTTCTTGTTTTATTGTATTTACCATTTATCCAATTAAGAAAATTTCTTTCTCATACAATGATTAGACCATTATGGGAATCATAAATTTGTGTAACTCAGCCACCCCTAATTGGGATGTTCTTAGGATTTACTTAAGCTCGCTTATCTTTTTGTTCCTCAGTCAGAACTCTAGTCCTGCATTTCAGATAAAAGTGGTAAAGCTAGCAATAAATACTTCAAGCCACTCAGGTTAGTTTATCTTAATATGGGTTAGTCATAAAATTTAGTTGTCAACCCATACAATTATTTAGGACATAAAATAAGAGAGAAAATTATTGAGCCTCAGAAATATAGCAATTCAAAGAGATAATGTGAAAACTTTAAATGATTTTCAAAAATTATTAAGAGATATAAATTGGATAAAGAATACACTGGCTCACTCACTTATTTAATACCCTAAGGGGAGAACCAAACCTCCATTCTCCTTGAACCTTGGACCTTGAACAAAATAAGCAGAACAACTTAAAATTATTGAAAATGTTATTCAGCAGTTCCAAGTCTATAGGATAGATAGTAATAGCCCTATAGAAATCAATGTACTGAGGACACCTGAATTCCCTTTGGGGCCATACATAGGCAACAAAACATCTTAAGAGTGTATTTATCTCCCTCATCTAAGCCAAAAAAACAGTGTTACCTACCCTCAATTAGTAGCTATGTTAATGTATAACAACCTTCAGGCTCCCTCCCTGTACATATTCAGTAACCTTACCTGGAAGCCCAAATCAAAATGCTAATTAAGGCACACCCTTCTGATCCTATAGACTGTGTATGGAGGAACTAGGGGATAAGACAATTTTACATTCCAATCAACAATGAGTCATTTCCAAAATAACATATTTTTCTCCTCTCTTACAAGCAGATAAGGCTTTTTACTGAGGCCTAAAACTGATAGATAGCAGAAATTATTTCTACTCCTCATTTACCCAAAAGAATGAAATGTTTATTATATGTCTTTTTAACGTACAATTTCAACCTCTTAACATTTTTATGGGTAGTAAATATTATTTTGATACTGTAAGGAACATTGAGACAGATTTCAATAATCAAAAGTTATATCAATTATTTTTTTTTCAGTTGCAACAAGTGGTTTGAGGTGGAGAATGTCCTTTTTGTATTTCTCATGTTTACTCTCATACATCTTTGCCTGAGCCCATTCAACAAGGCAATGCTTTAGCTGGTAAATTAACAATACAAACTCACCCAACACTTCTTCCTTTATCTCTGCATTCAAAATTCAAGGATGTTAATAAGTAATTTCACATTTACTCTGGAACAGCCCAGGCAAATAGTTAAGTCATGCACAAAATGCCTTCCTCACATACCTTCTCCCTCTTCCACCTCTATTAATCCTATAAGTTTAAAATATAATAGTCTTTGGCAAAAGGATGTCACTTTTTTAGAAACTTACAATATAGCTACGTGACAAGTGATAACTTTTTTCTTATACACTTTTGGTAACTTTAAAGGTTGGATAATTTTTGCTATTTAAAGCTAAATAAGAATTGAGAATATCAACTTCCAAATATTTTCATTCATAAAAATTTGCACATACTGATTAAATAATATCAAGCACAGTCTAAATTTGTGATCTAAGCAAATGGAACATGAAAGTTGAGTTTTCTTGAATCTAAAATTTAAATTTAATTTTTTGAGCCATATGTCAGCATTATAGTTCTTCTTAGGTTGAAGGTTAACAATTTATCATAAATATGATTTACATACCTGTTTAAGGGGAATGAGAAATGGGAAAGAAAACTTTCAGTGTATTACTAGAAGCCTCTAATGTAATTACTATTGCTGCCATTTCTTCAAGAATTGACTTTTTTAAAATGATGTTTTTCCCTGATAAAAGATACTATGTAATTATATATTTAAATAATGGAGAGGCCTCTCTCCTTAACATCCCTCAGAAATGAAAAGGCAACAATCAATGACTATATTTCCATTCAAAAAATTTAAAACTTAAAAACATTTTTATCATTTTTTGTAACTGGAAACTCCCATTCATTTAACTTAATACAGCTACATTATATCAACAGAGAAAATTATTGTCCTTCAGTTTTATATGATTACTACTGTAGCTAAACTTCAATAAAGAGAATCATTGCTTTTTCAATCCATTTCCATTGTTCTTCATTTCTTAGATACTCCTAAAGAAACAAAAACTGATAATGCTCTTGCCTAATCATTTCAATCTTTCTGTAAAATCTATTGACAAAAATAGTAAGGTGATTTGGATTTATACCTATATATCAAAAGGGCAATTAGCTACTGCCTTATATACCCTAAATTTTAAGCATCACTAAAAAAGGGTGTAAACCAGAAGAATAACAATTTGAAAAATACATATTCCCAAATAAAGTAATGTAAAAGACTTGCCCCTTAATTATCTAGAGGTGAGGTTGTGCTTTTAGATAATTTTTTAGATACTGAACAACCACTGAAGATGCCAACACCGAATGTCCAGGTGTGTTCCACCAGATGCAGAAACAGAGAAGAGGATCAGAGGATTCCTCACAAGTACAACCCCAGAAGAAATGACTTGGAATCCCATCTTTTCACAGAATGATACAGCCTTCTAACAGAACATTACACAGTGACAGACTTCAGAGGAGTCTTCACTTCAAGAAATATCTGATTTTCTAATAAGAAATGACTTTTGAACTTTTTAAATAACAGGACTAATTGCCTCCCTCTTAATGTCAGCAACTGTCTTCTATTTTAAGTGGGATACAAACTGCCGCATTTGTGAATGAATTTGCAAGGAATGTTACAAGACCAGACTCTCCAAATGTAATTGTGGATACACCTATCTATGTATGAACTTTTAATTGCATTGATTTTACTTTTGCTCTATGTATATCTAGTAGAGAGCTTTTTGAACCATCTTTATTTTGCTTTTTTCAACTAATTTCACTTATGCTTGATATCAAACATCAAGGGTATATACATATATGATGTCTTTAAAAATATTTGTCAGATTTCCTATTACTATATTCACTGTCCTAATATTGTTAATGGTTTCAACTATTGTGTTTGAAATCCAAACTGCACAATAAATTAATGAATTATTAAAAAATGTTTCTGTAGCTTTTAAGACACAACATGATATAGATAAGGATATTTTGCATACAATCAATTTATTACAACAATTAATAGTATGCTTAGATATGAGTTAAAAGCATTAAAAACTCAACTATTACTTAGATGTGATTATAAATACACATATATTTGTGTTACCACTAGCTTATATAGTTCCTTTCATCCCAGTACCACATGGGACAGAATCAGAGCCTGCTTATTGGGAACGTGGCATAATTTCAATATCACCTTGGAAATAAAAAGCTTTCAATCAAATTATTAATATATTGAACATAGTGAGATCCCTGGGATTGACCCAGTAGAAGTTACAAAAACAATTATTGATACATTGAAAAAATCTCTATGCATCTACTTCCCATATTAATCATTATAATAGTCTGTTATAATTTGGACCTTGCATTATAAGCAATATTAACACTTTAGGCACTAAATTACATGCCTTTAAACTTCTCCTTTAAAAAGGGAGAAAAATGTTGGGAGCCAAAGAGGCCTGAGCCATCTGATTCTACACTCAGGTATCTTTGGGTGGCCATCTCTAAATGTGATGTCTTCTGAGGATTGCGCTTCAGCTTCCAAGTCTGCTCTCAATTGTATCCATTTATAACTGTGGCTGCCTTAAGAGGTACCTGAGGCCAAGATCTAAGGCTCTGCCCCAAAACTTTAAATGTTCAAACCCTAAATATTTGAATTCTTAGGTAGTCAGCTCCTATGCAGATGTACTTGATGATGCCGCTTTGGCTTCAGGCCTTGAAGCCAGCTCTCAAGAGTATCCTTTGTGATGTGACTGCATGTGAAAGGAGGTAATTGACTTTTCCTAAGACTTTCTGGCACCTAGAGAACAAAAGGCCTTACTGCCATGCTACTTCCAGGATATGACAGACTAAGATAATGATATGAATACTTGAGATCCCTTCCATCCCTTCCTTTGTCTCCTTGCTCTATAAAAACCTTGTCCTGGCAATCAATAAATGGAGTTCTTCATTCTTCCTTGAACTACCCACATGGCCTGGTAAACCTAGAAGGTTAAATACATGATTTAAAATAGGACCTTAGATACAATTTTTTTTTCTGACCACACCATTCTATTCTTCTAGAATACCTAAAAGAAATGAAGATATTCAATTCATTGTGAATCTTTTTACTTCAAATATGCTTCATGTAAATAATATATTGTTAGATTCTACCTTCTCTTATAAGAGAGTTATGGAATCACATTCTCTTATCAGTGAGCCTACCTTGGAATATCCCACACAGGGACAGATCACTATAGGTTTTAGATAGTCCTGGCCTGCTCTAGTCAGCATGCTGGTAGTTTTTTGGTCTACTTACATATTCTCAAGCTGTTTTCCTGGTGTGAACCTCTCTTAATGTTGTCAAGCTTCTGATTATGTTGTTTGTTTGTTTTGTTTTCTTAGTGCTGTACTAGGTGAAGGTTATTATTCTTGTTTTGCTTTGGATTTCTTCATCATTTTTTTCATCTAGTTCCCTTGTTTAGATCTTTCCTGAATTATACCTGGCATATCTGGGCTCTTCTACTACCTTTAACATCTTCATCTTAACCAAAAGTCTAGACTAACTATTCTTAATCTTCTTTGGATGGCCTCAGCATCCCATGTATTTGACATCCTATTTAGGCTCTGTCCTGGCCCCTCTACATTCTTTCCCTTGTTTATTTGATCAGCCCCCATGGATTAGATTTTCCTTTAAATGGGTGATTCCCAAATCCCCATGTCCAATCCTATTCCCTTTACTAAATTCCAGTTATCTCCACATGTCTGTTGTGCAGTTCTGCCTACAGTAACTATCTTATGATTAGCATTTCAGACTCAATATGTCAAGCTGCACTGATCATCCTTTTCACCAAAGCTTCTCTTAACTCCCCTTCTCCTAAAGTCCCTATTTCTGTTGAGGGTATCCTCATAATAACCCAGGTGCCTAACCTTGACATCAACCGTACTTTTCCCTTTCCATCATTCTTGCTTAGAAGTTGCCAAGTTTTATTGCTCCTAACTCCACAGAATCCCTTTATTCCTCCTCTCTACACTTGGAAGCTACCACAGTAGTTTAAGTTCACATCATTTCTTACAAAG
Organism: Gymnobelideus leadbeateri; assembly: GCA_011680675.1. Lineage (NCBI taxonomy): Eukaryota > Metazoa > Chordata > Mammalia > Diprotodontia > Petauridae > Gymnobelideus > Gymnobelideus leadbeateri. The sequence continues at coordinate 78,609 of WOXC01004197.1, read as the reverse complement.
ACTATTACAAAAGCCTTAATATTGATCTCACTGATTTTAATCTCCTCTATTTCAGACTATCTTCCACATTAGTATCAAAATGATTGAAGAAATATCTTTCACTTGCAACTCCCCTATACAAATATTTTTAGTAGCTTCCTGTCACTTCCAATAAGAAAGATCTTCACTCAGTCATTTAAAGGCCCACTACAATCTGGCTCCAAACTCCATTTTTAGACTTATCCAAATTCCCAGATAAAAACTAGTTTGCTAAGTATTTCTTGAACTCAATATTCCATCTCCTACCACAGGGCATTTGTACAAACTGTCCTTTAAAATTGGAAGTGCACTTTATCTTCACCTATTTCTCTCAGAATTCTTAATATTTCTTCAAGGCTTAGTTTAGATACAAATTGCTCAATTAATTAATTAAAAAGTACTTACTGTGTTCCAAATAGACACAAATAGAAAGTCAGAGTTCCTGCTGTCAAGGAATCCACACTCTCTTTGAGAGAAACAGTAGAAACACACATATGCGTGCACACACACACACACACACACACACACAAGTTCACCTTCAGGACAAATGGTAAGACACAGAATTCTTAAGGGTGTAGCAGTGGGTCAAGAAAAATCGCAGGGTTCCTTAGGATGCACAAATAAATCAGATCATAGGCCTGGGTGTAAAATCTTTCATGAGCAGTTCTCCTGAGGACTGCTTGTGTGAATAACTTTAAAGATATAATCACATAATATAGCAAACTCACTATTTTTTCAGCAACAAGTTAAAGCAAAACAATCAAGAAACTAAATCACAACATTCAGAACAATATAACATAATAACTTATTACTAAGGTGGCCACATAGTCTTGATAAATCATATCATTCAGTAAGTCACAATCTCCTCAATCAATATAAAGTACCCATCTAAAGTCTTCTTTCTTCTTGACTTGAGGCTGGCTTTCAATCATCCTTAAGCCAATCATCCTTAAGAGGTAATAAGAGTACAAACACCACCCATCCCCAAGTCATAGTAAGTTACAATATATTCGGTCAGCACTGAGTATCCAACTAAAGTTCTCTTTCATTTTAACTCGAGGCTGACTACCAAACCCCATGAAACCTCTCCCATGCTACCAGCTCTTGCTTGAATTCATCCAACTTATGCCTGGATTCACAGGTAGGCAGCTCTCTGCTCATGATCCATATTGCAGCTCATGGAGACTTTTCCACCCCAAGTTCTTCACAGTTTTTATTTCTAGGAAAACAAAGCTTAACAGGGTTACAACAACATTTACACACATTGCCAATAGTATCATCTCAATTTGCTTTCTGTCTGAGAAATCAACACAAATAAACAGAGTGCTTCTGTCTGAGAAAATAACACTAACACAAATCAACAGACAGAATGCTTCTGTCTGACAAAGTAATACAATTCAACAGAGTGCTTCTGTCTGACAAAGTTAACACTAACACAGAACAACAAACAGAACAACAGACAGAACAACAGAGTGCCGACATCATAAAAACATTCTCTCTTTTAGCTCTTTGTGGTCCCAGGTCATGCTTGAGCTTTTATCTGCCCTGCTCTTTCCTGTTTCACCCTTCCTGTCGCACCCTACCTGTTCCACTCTTTTGGCAAGCTCCTCCCACCCTGGGCTCCATGTGATGAAATTAGGCCTATTAAGGGTGGGGAAGGTCTCTAGACTCCCTTAGGCCTATTAAGGACAGCACACTGTATATTGTTTCCAACAAAGACTTGACAAAATCAAAGGTGAGGCTCAAACGCACCCGAATACCTGAAAAGAGGAGCAAAGTACTACTTTGCTTGGCATTACATTGGGGTATCACAAAGGACAGAGGCAAGACAGATTGTGAAATCTAAAGGTTACAAAGAGATGTTTGGGCCTGGGAAGACAGTGAGCACTAATAGCTTTCCATCTCATCAGAGAGAACTTGTTGCTTCCTATATCATCAAAAGCTTGTAAGCAGTTAAGAAACCCAGGCAAAAAGGGAAATTCTTGTCCTCCTCCAAACCCTTTACTCCTTTAAATTAACGTGTATTCACTTTTCTGGGCACAAATTATTTCCCTTCAATAGACTGTAATCCCCTTAATGGCAAGGATGATTTTGAATGTTCCTCTGTATCTCCAGCCGGTGCCTTGAGCAGAAAACATACTTAGTAAATTTTTATTGAACTGACTGGAATTCTAAGAATTAAAACATAGTGATTTTGTGGGGTAAAGAAAAGGAGATGTAAATATACATAAACAGACTTATATGTAGCCACATGCATGTGTATGAGTGCTCTACAAACAATAAGTATTCATTAAATATCTACCAAAATGTGTTCCATGTATACTCTGATTTTCATAGATAGAGTCACACTGACAGCCTAAATGTGGTGCTTGAAGAGGAAATCCTTTCAGAATGGAATGAGGTCCTTTAATCCAAAATCTTCATGAAAATTATTTTGATAAGACATAGTCCAGTTTGCATTGCCTCATGGTCATTACTAAAGGTTGGTAATTGTAAAGACTTTGACTCAGTCATGTAATGCAAGAGTCTACACAGAAACACAGAACAACGAACTTCCTTTATAGAAGTGAATCTTTATAGTCAATTTATTGAAAGGACCATTAATTCAAATAAAACACAAAATCTTAGCAATATACATGTTAAATTCTGCAGATCTCTCCATATGTCTGTCCCAGGACATTAATAGAGGATGTCCAGTAAAGTCCATTAAATTGAATTAAATACAGTCCTATAGTTTTCTATATTCTGTCATGTTTTACTCACTGATCTCAGCTCATTTGTTCTCCCAGTTGTCACTGATCTTTCCTATCTCCCATTAGATCTTTTGTTTCTATTTCAATCCTCCTTACAAAGGATTATATGTTACAAAGGGTCTGAATATCTTTCAATGAATTCTATCCCTTTTCTTGGCTTATATTTCCTAAGAAACCTGGAGAAATTTCTTCATGTTATAAAATAGAAATCTGGGACTGACTGTTCACTTGCAAAAATGCCATTCACTCTATTATGAGTTTTACTGGTCTAAAGAAGAAAAGAGAAGCCCTTGAATGAACATCCATTTATCCTAAATGTCCCAAAGTGTCAGTCAACAGCATCATTCCCAGACCCAAATATCTCTCCCAAATATCTTTTTGATGCTCACTTGGCCTTGTTCTCTCTTCTTTTCAACTTCCCAGACAAAGCAGAGAAAGGCCATTAAGACTCTTTATCATTAGGTATAAGACAAGGGACAAGACTTCAAAAGATTCCCTTGTCTGGTGAGAATTATCTTTCTCTGTCAAGTGCCACTCTTCTACCCAACAGATGATGCCCCTTCAGTTGGTGCTATTCCATTTTCTTTCCTCTCTCCACTCTTGTATCAGTCAGTCACCACCTGCTCCTATAACTTCTTTATGTAATTCTTAAAAAAAAAGCCTAAGACTTCAGGCTACTTTTCACAGGTCTACTAACTACCCACCCAGGTTTCCCAGAGTATAGAAGAATATGACCTTTATCTAGTACTTTTGAATTCCTAATATCAGCTTTATAATATTCATCTCCTTCTGGAGGTAAATAATGCAACCAGAATAAAAGATTATGTAGTGTGGCATAGGAAAAAGAGTAATTGGATCCATAAATTAGAAAATGGGTCCAAATCCCAGCCCAGCAGAGAAGTCCATATATGAGTCTTGGGTAAATTATTTCTCTTCTTTGGGACTCAGTTTCCTCATATGTAAAAAATAGGTTGTATCAGAGGATTTGTATAATCTTTTCCTGCTCTGAATCCAGTACCGTGGAGATAAAGACAGATGACTTGCAAATGAAGCAACTAATATTCAGAAATAGACAAATCTGGAGGAAGCTCTATCTGCCCGAGATGCTTTTATTTTCATCCCAAGCAGGCCAAATCCAGACTGCACAAAATGATTGAGTTTCATATGCTTGAGAAAGGACAAAATATGACTTGGCAGTTCATATTAAAATTAATGCCTATTTTAATAGCACTGGTTTATTTGGTGAACAATGCATTTAACTAGGTATACATAGAAAATATGTGATAGTTTAAATTTAGCAGTCCGAGCACATTTGCTTTGACATCCTAAGTAACCTCTGCTACAAAATAAACACATACCAAAGAGGGTAGCCCAGGTAGGAGAGACCTATGAACCTAAATAATTATTTCATTGTAGGTGTTAATAAGTCAGAAAACTAAATTGATTTGGTGATAATAGTGTACCATTAACTAATGCTATGTGTTCAGTAAACATTTTTTGCATTGTGTTCAAATCACTCAGAAAGATTAGTCTTTTGTCAGAATATTAGGCAGAGATATGCATAAATGCATAATAATTGTATTCTGAAATATGACATTTGGTATTTTAAAGATGATTATTACTCTCAACTTTCACAAGCAACATACTAAAAATCTATTAAGAAGATGTGATAAACTCAATTCTATTTCATTTAACAAACATGATAGAAGTGCTTACTGTATGCAGATAATTGTACTAGAAGAGATATGGAATTTAGACGAAGTTCCTGTCACCAGCTGGACAGAGTAGTGACATATAATAAATGTAATAATTCATTTATCAGCCTCTGGCAACCTGGCTTCAGGTTCCAGCAGTTCTGTTGTCTTCAAGGTTATCAGTGATTTCCTAATTGCTAAATCCATTGGCCCATTGGCCTTGTCTTTCAATATTTACCTCCTTGCTTTTTTTTCATTATTTTACAGTGTTGATGAAATCCTAATGTTCTGATTATTCTTTTCTTGAATGTCTTCTGTTCAAGAAATTGGATATGTTCAGATTAGAGGAAAGGAAAGAGTCGAAGATGACTCCAAAAGCTATTAAACTGTGTGACCGAGAGAATAATGCTAGCTAAAAAGGAAACTGAAGTTTCACAACCAGGAAAAGTTTTGGAGGAAAATAATCAGCTCTGCTTTGGAAATGCTGAGTTTTAGAAGCTTCAGGAGAGAGCAGTGGGTCTCTCTAATTTCTGCTTCCACCACTACTTATCCTCAATTTCCTTCATTGATTCATTGGTCTTCTTTCATTGTGGATGTATGGATGTTTCCAAAGTTCTGTCTTCAGTTATCTCTTCTCTTTTATCACACGTGCACTTGTTTTTTTTAGCTTCAGAGAGGAGTCCAAATACTGTACCAGCCTTCTGGTAAGAGTTTGATGTTCATTGGGGCTAGTGAGTACTGCATCAACAATTGAGAGTACACACGTGCCTCCCACAGCTCTTGTGACTCTATGCTCAATCTCGTTCTTCACCTAAGCCCTTTAATATAGCCTCATCCTGGCAGGGGATGTTCAATATCCCTAACATCTTTAAGTATAAAAGACTTGGGCGGGGGTTGGGGGGTGGGTGTAGAACTTTCATGACTATGAGAAAAAGCCAAATTGATTGGTTGTCTGACTGTTGAGATTTTGATTTTGATTGAGGATGTTGGCTAAAAATACTGCTTGCCAAATCTGAGACAGCTGAGCACACACTTCATTCAAGATGCTTTCTAGGGCTTAGTCTGGTGATTATGGAGGTGGAAAGAACTAACCTTTATTCCTTTTTCAATGAATATTTGGAGTGTATCTTTTTAAAAATGTATTCTTTTAATTCCTAAGTACTAAAATGTGCATATGTATTATTAAGTTGGATTTTGTACCCCAAAGGGTTTGTTGAATGTTTAAAACTCTCACCTGAATGGTTAGAATAAGCCTATAGTTATCTCTGTACAGATAACTCCCAAATTTAGATACCCATCCCTTTTCAGAATTTTAATATTGTTGACTACTCCTATCCCCCTTAGCATTCATGACCCTACTCTCTTCTTGATCTCCTTTAATCAATCAATTAATTAATTATTTATTTTTGTCTTTTTGGAGGGGGGAAAGCAGGGCAATTGGGGTTAAGTGACTTGCCCAAGGTCACATGGCTAGTAAGTGTTAAGTGTCTGAGGTCAGATTTGAATTCAGGTCCTCCTGACTCCAGGGCCAGTACTTTATTCACTGAGCCACCTAGCCACCCCCTGGATCTCCTTTATGACCACTTCTAAGTATCTTTTGCTGGATCACTATACATCTCTTACCCTATAAGTCAAGGCTTTGATCTTGACTTTGTTCTTTCCCAGCTCCCCCCACCCCACAACCACTGTCCTGAACACATCTGACTTGTTATGTATCTTCTGGATATCTCTACCTATATATATATAGGTAGAGATATCCATATATATATATATAATGATATATATATATATATATATATATATATATATATATATATATCATTGGGATTTCAAACTTAACATTTCTAAAACAGAGATGATTATTCTCATCCTTAATATTTTCTCTGCTAAGAAACTTTACTGTTTACTTTGTGGGCAGCGCTATCCTCTCAATCACATAGTGTAAGGACTTTTGGAGTCATATTTGACTATTCTTTTCACCACCCTGACCATAGCAATTCAGTTATAAAGTTTTATGGATTCTACTTCTGTGTATATCAAACCAACCCTTTCTTTCTATTCATATACCACTCTGGTATAAGTGTGAGAAAGTTTGGGGGTTTTGTTCTTTTCTTTTTGGAGTTCAGTTTCCCAGGCTCAGGCTAAATTCTCAACATCTGAAGGATTAATCTGCTTTGAACCATGACAATTCACATTTGTGCTGAGTTATGTACGTTTCATGCCTTCTGGCTCTGAGCCAATCAGGGGCCAAGTCTTTGTTATGTATTCTGAAAGGTTGGCATTTTGCTTTGGGAGTTTGCTTATGAAAAGGCCCTTTTGATTCCCTGGATAGGACTCTGAGTAGACTGCTCAGAGTCCCCCAACTTCTCAGAAGTTTGTGCTCTTCCAATCTGGTGGTGTATGTAGGTGACTGTATTACTTTGTTCAGACACTGGAGCCCTGTCTGTTGAATCTCTGTGCTAATTTCTCTGCTTGTATTTTCTACTTATCTCTAATTAAAGTAATACTGTTGACCCCTTTAAAAGTTGTCTTTCCTTTAGCAAAGCAGATCAAAGAACCTATGCTAGCAGGTCATCCTGGTTGTGTTAGGGTGCTTGCTAATACACCTGGTTAAAGCATTCATCACCTCTCATCCAAATTATTGTAGAACCCTCCTAAGAAGTTTCACATCTTCTGTGTTTCCCTTTCACTGATTCCTTTTCCACAGTTGCCAAAATTATCTTTGTAAGGCATGGATATGATAATTGAAATTACCTTTCCAAAAAGTTCAGTGACCTTCTCCTGTCTTTAGATATTCATGTAAAACATTTCCTGCCTAATGGCTGTGTGTGTGGTAGGGGTTGGGGAGTGAGAGGATTTCAGAGTTGTAGGAATGCTTGATGAGACTATATAGAACAATGAGAAGAAGAATCCATTTGGGACTGTGATTAAGAATCTATATTAGAGGGGTTTTGGCAGGGGGGTTGGAGGAAGTAAAAGTGTTGAAGAGATTTGCTTAGTAGAGATACATGTTTTTTAAAGATTTTGTTCACGTTTTATCTTACTTTGATCTTTCAATAAAACTGGTCTGTTTACAGATGATAAATTGCATATTTACAAGAGGAATTAGCACCAGTACACAAGATGGTATCAGATAATGATTTCTCTGATTTTGTTGGTAGGAGACAAAAAGATACAGAATTGAGGAATCCCTACTATTAAGCCTGGACTCGTTGTGCTGTGAAAGACTGTGACAATAATCCATACTCTAAGGTCTTGAATATGGAACCCCTCTTTGTGTCAATCTCTTCTGTTTGGGCATGAAAATAGCAAAAACATACAGTAACAAACTGTATTTTTTAAATACGATATTGTCTAACCTTCTGTCTTGTAGATGTCACAAACCATTGGAGGTCCTATCATTGTCTGGCCTTCTGTTCTTTTATTTATTTATTTGATTGTTGGAGTGGGGGGAGGCAGAGTAATTGGGGTTAAGTGACCTGCCCAAAGTCACACAGCTAGTAAGTCTGTCAAGTGTCTGAGAATGGATTTTAACTCAGGTCCTTCTGACTCCAGGACCCATGCTCTATTCACTGTATCACTTACCTGCAACTTTTAATTTATTTTTTCCAATTAATCCTATAGTTTCAACTTTAAAGGAAGTTCTTAACAAGGAACATCCTCCACAAGTAAAGAAGCCATTCTATTCATGTAGATCAGTAACTTCTCTGCAGGTTAAAAATGTTAGAGAGATCCTTGAGGCAACAAGAGGGAAATGACTTGTCCAGGTGACAAAGCATCAAAAATGGGACTTGAACCCGTCTTTCTACCTCCATATTCACTATGCCATAGTGATTTCTATATAAATAGGACACTTCCTATAATTTCCATCCACCATCTTCATCAATATTTAAAGCCTTCTTTTCCTTTGAGATCTGGCTTATTTGCTTCATCCTTTATAAAGTTTTTGCTGATCCCTTTGCTCCAGAAAAATAAAGATCTCTCTTTAATTTTTCCCGATAACTATTTTTCTAGAACTCCCTTCCTCCTATCACTTATCCTTCCCTTCATTTATTATCCCTCATAACTCATATTAACTACAATATTTTTATTTATTATTTATTTTAATTTATTGAGGCTAAGAATTGTTCCTTTTTCACTTTCTTTTGCTACCACCTACCCCAGTGACATACAGATAAATGATGCTTAATTAATATTTATTGAGTGAAAGAATTGTATGAAGTATAATTGAAAATGAGCAAAGAACATAATTTCATTAAAATTATAGAAAGGTGTTACAAAGTAAACATAGAAACAGTGTTTAATGCAAATTAGAAAGGCATATTATACATATAATTTAAAAGTATGATAGATGTTTAGCACATATTTGTGTATAAATCTGTGTGCATAAATTTAGAAATATAGAGAAAGAGTCAGAGTTTAAATCTCATTTTGTCATTTATAAGTTGTGTGATCTTGGGCAAGTCATTTAACTTTTTAGGTCCTCTATTTCCTCATCTGTAATTCAATAAAATGAGTGTGCCGAATTACAAGGCCTTCCAAATCTAAATCTATATTCCTATAAAAATATATAAGCACATATATTGACATACTATATATGTGTATATATTTATATGTACATCTCTCTCTGTATATATATATATATATATATATATATATATATATATATATGGAAAAAATTAAAATAGCTTAAGAAATAGAAAGTAAATTAGGGTGTTTTTTCCTCTTTCAACAAGCAGTTTGGGTACAGAGCTAAATTAAGGACTCTGAGTAAACTGGCTATGATCCAATGGTTTCTTAAGTCACATTATTTATTTTAAAAAATAAGGTAGCCACTGAATTAAGAAAAAATAAATAAACTATGCTTTCTTAGAGGAAGAAAAAAAGTTTCTTGGGTATTTCACCAATTTTTCTTATATTTGAAAAAATCCATGTGAAGTTTTCCCTCCAAAAAAACCAAAACAAAACCAAAAAGTTATCCTTTTACATGCCTAATGTTGGCATAATCTAAGTGTGGCTTTTTTCTCAGCTGGGTTATTTATCTTTTCAAAGCAGAAATTTTTATGGGTAAAAACAAATCAATGTTCTTTGGTTCCCACCACAAAAGGATGTTTTTCCAAAGGGAAGCAAGCTGGCTTTGTTTAGATTAGCAAACATACACTAAACCACACAAATGTTTTCCTTTTTACATCAATTAATTTTATGACCCTAAAAACATGTCATATTATTTTATAGATTATGCAATTACTAGTATTGAATTGATAATGTTCCCCCATAAATATTCCAGTAACTAATTAAACTGAGTAGCAAAAAAGTAAGTCAAAAGATAGATTTAAATGTAGAGTAATAAAATATGTAAAGAGAAATGCAGTACTGATTTACGTAAACAGGAATTCTGATCGAGTACTTTAAAATATAGTTTTACTTCACTATCATGGATACTTTTTAATTCATTTCATTCTCTATTCTCACATTAATTTGCCTCTGGGGCTTAAATATTTCTTTATTTCTACCTTATTTATATTCTAAAATGAAATTCATGCTTCATGTGGATATTTCATTATAAGTGAAAAAAACAAGTCCCTAAATTTGAAAGGTGCTAAGTTCATAAAATATTACACAATTGTTGATTCAGACAATGGCCAACCACTAGTGATTTTCTGTGAAAATAAGAGACCTTTTTTAGTCCTCTAGGATTACAATAAAAATGCTTTATGTGATATAGGCACAGCTGCCTTTCCTCTTACTCATTGAAGGAGTTTGCGCCTACTCTCTTTATCCTGTTCCTGCTGCAGAGGCAGCACATACTTTACATATACCTTGGACAGGACTCCACACACTGCCCATATCCCCAAAGAATTTGAGGTTGTATATGGACCAGGTAATCTTACTTCCTTTCAGGCAACAACCAGATACAGAATTTCACAAACGAGATGTGTGCTTTCAACATGTTATACAACCAAGGGAGTAAGCAAGAAAACTGTTTGGACCTAGGGTGGGGGACCCTGCAATAGAGACAAACAAACCTTAAGACTCTTCCACACTCATTTTCAAGAATGTATTGATGTATGCTTCTGTAACAGAAAGCACCCTAGTATACCCAGGATGGTTGCTAGCATTGATTCTTTGATCTGCTTTTCTAAAGGAAATTTTTAAAGGGATCGACAATCTTTAATTAAACATATATAGAGATAGAAATAAAGATAGAGATAGAGATACCATTCACCTAGTTCATGGGAAAAAGTCAGCAGCCTGAACTTCAGGGAAAAAAAAAAACAAATTACAAGCAGACAAAAAATGCAGACAGAAGGGCAGTGAGGTGGCACAGTGAATAGAGGCCCGGCCCTGGAGTCAGAAGTTCCTGAGCTCAAAAGATGCCTCAGACACTTAACACACACACACACACACACACACACACACACACACACACACACACACACACACACACACACACTAGCTGTGTGAACTTTGGCAAGTCACTTAACCTCAATTGCCCTACTTTCCCCCCTCCAAAAAACAATACAGAGAAAACAACACAATTCAACAGACCACCAGATAGGCCTTCTAGCTGTTTGACAATTAGATACATACGTAGTAACCAGAGAGAGAAGCAGCAACATCTGGGATTTCAAAGTTGTGGGGCTCAACATCTACCTAGAGTTTCACGTGGAATATTTGCAGAAGACTTAACCAAGTCCTCTTCTCATCTAGGAATGTCATCTTAGAGTTCTTTTACCTTTCCTCCATAGACCATTAATAGCTGAGATTGAAAAACAAACAAACTTTGCATTGTTAACTAATTATGAAGATGGGATCAAAAATGAGCAATGTGATTTTCTTCCACTGAACCCAAATATTATCATGAGGTTATCTTTTTTCAGCTAAAAATAATTTAAAATATTGGAATAATTTGAACATTGTAGGACTATCATAAAGTATTAAATCATCATTTTCTAAAATATTAAAACATTTTCAGAAAATAATTTATCTCACTAAAATGTATACATTTTAATAAAAATAAGATGCATATTAATAAATGTTTGGGGGGGCAGAGCCAATATGGTGGAGTAGAAACAGCGTGTCCAAGGCACTATCCCCCCAGATTACCTCCAAACTATGTAAAAGGGGACTCTGAACAACTTCTGGAGCCCCAGCACCCACAGAACAACACAGAGAAGATAACCACCTGCTGAGGACAGCCCAGCAGCCCTGTAGGAAGGACCAGCTCAGCACACTGGGAGGTGGCAGCACAGCACACAGAGAGCCAAGGCCAGGTCCCTGTCAGTCGCCGTTTTAGTCCCAGGGTGGCCAGGCCAGCAGCCAGCTGGAGGGACCCCAGAACACCAGCAGCTGTGGCAATTCCAGAATTATCAACTCAGATATGCGTAGGACAAAGTGAGAGGTTAGTGCCCTAAGGACTTTGGGACCAGTATTTGGGAACGTGTTGGCTTCCTCCCCTGGGGTCTAAAAGCCGATGAGTAGACACTCCATTTGGTAGTTTTCAGTGGCAGCTCCAGATCCAGATCCTGGCCTGCGAACTATAGGGAGATCAAGTGATCAGTCTTTTTTTTTAACTTTAAACAAATGCTTTATTAACTTCTGTTTTACATCATTCATTTCTGCCAGACTTTGAGTTACAATTATCCCCCCCGCCCTGTTTTTCCCCTACCCACTCTCCCAGAATAGCAGTCCCACAAGATATCCCTTCCTCCAATCTGCTCTCTCCCATATGTTCTCCCATACCCCCTTTGACTTTTCCATTAGAGGAAGGTGAATCTTTGTGTCCCAATGCCTGCTCATCTTATCTCCCAATTACAAGCAAAAGAGTATTAATAATAGTATTTATATATATAACACTTAATTTTAAGACCTCGATTTTCAGATCCATTTCCTTCCTCCCTTGTCACCCATTCCCTCTGGGGAGATAAGTAATTCAGTATATGTTGTACATGTCTAGCTATGCAAAACATTACCATAGTAGATATATTGGACAAGGCTGATTATAATTCCCTCCCACCCATCCTACCCCCCACCGGGTCCATTCCCTACATGATCCTGTCCCTCTTTTATAGTGGATAATTCCAACCTCCCCTCCCCCCAAGGATGACCTCCCATCCATCATCCCTCCTCTTATCCCCCTTCCCCTTATTCTGCTGCAGGTTGAGATATCCCATTTAGTATGCATGTCATTCTCTCCCTGAACCAAATTAAATGAGAATGTGGTTTTACCTTTTTTGCCTTCCTATTCTTCCCCTCCCTTGCAACCACTTCCCCATGCTTCTTCTACATGAGATAGTTTACCCTACCCTGTCTCTTCCCATCTCCTCTTGCCACTTTCCTCTCTCACCTCATAATTTCACCCCTTGAGTATCCTCCCTTGCCAACAAATTCAACCTATGCACTCTATCCATATATAACTGTAAACATATATACACACATTCACATATGTATTCATATGTCCATACGCCCTTCTTCCATTATTTTAATACTGAGAAAGATTTCATCAGTCACAGTATTGTTTTTCCATGTAGGAATGTAAATAGTTCAACTTTGATAAGCTCCTTTTGATATCTTTTCCCTGATTATCTTCTCAGCCATCTTTTGCTTCTTGCATCTGCATGTCAAATTTTCTATTCAACTCTGGTTTTTTCCTCAAGAATGCTTGAAAGTCCTCTATTCCACTGAATGACCAAATTTTCCCCTGAAACAAAATACTCAGTTTTTCTGGGTAGGTGACCCTTGGGTTCATTCCCAGCTCTTTTGCCCTATGAAATATCATATTCCATTCCCTTCTATCCCTCAGTGTAGAAGCTGCGAGGTCCTGTGCTATTCAGATTGTGTTTCCACAATATTGAAATTGTTTCTTCCTGGCTGCTTGTAGCATTTTCTCCTTGATCTGGGGATTCTGGAACTTGGCTATAATATTGCTTGGAGTTTTCTTTTTGGGATCTTTTTCAGGAGGTGATCAGTGGATTCTTTCAACCTCTATTTTGCCCTCTGGATCTAAAACATCAGGACAATTTTCCTTGAGAATTTCTTGAAGGGTGATTTCTAGGTTCTTTCTTTGATCATGGATTTCAGGTAGTCCACTAATTTTTAAATTGTCTCTCCTAGATCTATTTTCCAGGTCAGTGTCTTTTCCCATGAGATAGTTCACATTGCCTTCTAATCTTTCATTTGTTTGGATCTGCTTAACAGCATCTTTATTTCTCATAAAGTCATTAGCTTCTAATTGCTCCAGTCTAACTCTGAAGGAATGAATCTCCTCAGTGAACTTTTGAGATTCTTTTTCCATCTAGAAAATTCGACTTTTAAGGCATTCTTCTACTCATTGCCCTTTTGGGCCTCCTTTGCCATTTGAGTTAGTCTATTTTTTAAGATGTTGTTTTCCTCAGTCAGGCTGTTGACCCTCATTTCATACTTCTCCTGCAACCTTCTCATTTCTCTTCCCAATTTTTCCTCCACTTCTCTTATTTGTTTTTTAAAGTCCTTCTTAAGGTCCTCTATGGCCTGCAACACGCTCATGTTTTTCCCTGGGGCTTTTGGAACAGGACTTTTGACCTCACAGTCCTCCTCTTTACTCCCAAAGTATGAGTGTAAGGTTGCATTTTTCTGTTTAATTTGTTTCCTTTGCCTTGGCATTTTGCCACTTAATTACTTGAATTTTGGGCTTGTTGCCACAGTATGGCTCTGGTGCCAGATAGGAACTTTCGTCCCAAATGTGTGTGTGTGGGGCGCAACTTCCGTTTCTGGCAAGCTGGAAACCCACCCACGACCTCCACCCCAGATCACAATCCAGATCCAGGGAGGTTAAAGCAAGAGCAATTACCCACCAAGACTGATCGCTGTATCTCCCTACAAATTTGCAGGCTGGGAGCGGGATCTGCCTCTGAAAACTACAAAACGGCATGTCTCCTCAGCAGCTTCTAGCCACCAGGGGTGGAAACCGATACGTTCCCCAAATACTGGTCCGAAACTCCATTGGGCACTAACGTCTCACTTTGTCCTAGGCATGTCCATGTTGATAATTCTGGAATCGCCACTGCTGCTGGTGTTCTGGTGTCCCTCCAGCTGTCTGCTGGCCCTGCCACCTTGGGTCTAAAACTGCAATTTGGCTGACCTGTGCTCGGTTCCCTGCGTATTGTGCCCTGCACTGCTGTACTGCGCTGGTCCTTCCTGCAAGGCTGCTGGGCTGTCCTCAGTGGGAGGCTAGCTTCTCTGTGTTGTTCTGTGGGTGCTGGGGCTCCAGAAGCTGTCCAGAGTCTCCTTTTACATAGGTTGGAGGTAATCTGGGGGAAGAGTGGCTTGGATGAGCTGTTTCTACTCCGCCATCTTGGCTCTGCTCCCTGATCAGTCTTGGGGGTAAATCGCTCTTGCTTTAACCTCCCTGGATCTGGATTGTGATCTGGCAGGGGAGGTTTCAGTTGGGCATCCAGCTTGCCAGAAAGCTGTGAAGACCCTAACGTTCGGGACGAAAGCTCCCCTGTCTTGTGGCTGAGTCCTGCTGTGGCAACAAGCCCAAAGGTCAAGTAATTAAGTGGCAACATGTCAAGGCAAAGGAAACAAAATAAAAAGAAAAATTCAACCTTAGACCCCTATTTTGGGGGCAAAGAGGATCAAAGCAGAGAATAGGAGGAGGACGGTGAGGTCAGAAATCCTGCTCCAAAAGTGCCAAAGGAAAATATGGGTGGGTTACAGGCCATAGAGAACCTTAAGAAGACTTTAAAAATCAAATAAGAGAAGTGGAAGAAAAATTGGGAAGAGAAATGAGAAGGATACAAGAAAAGTATGAAATGAGAGTCAACAGCCTGACTGAGGAAAACAACACCTTAAAAAATAGACTAACTCAAGTGGCAAAGGAGGCCCAAAAGGGCAATAAGAAGAAGAATGCCTTAAAAAGCCAAATTTGCAAGATGGAAAAAAAGAATCTCAAAAGCTCACTGAGGAGATTCATTCCTTCAGAGTTAGACTGGAGCAAATGGAAGCTAATGACTTTATGAGAAATCAAGATGCTGTTAAGCAGATCCAAACAAATAAAAGAATAGAAGACAATGTGAAATATCTCATGGGAAAAACCACTGACCTGGAAAATAGATCCAGGAGAGACAATTTAAAAATTAGTGGACTACCTGAAAGCCATGATCAAAGAAAGAACCTAGAAATCACCCTTCAAGAAAGTCTTAAGGAAAATTGCCCTGATGTTTTAGACCCACAGGGCAAAATAGAGGTTGAAAGAATCCACCAGCCACCTCCTGAAAAATATCCTAAAGTGAAAACTCCCAGGAATATTACAGCCAGCTTCCAGAATCCCCAGATCAAGGAGAAAATACTACAAGCAGCCAGGAAGAAACAATTTCAATACTGTGGAAACACAATCTGAATAGCACAGGACCTCGCAGCTTCTACACTGAGGGATAGAAGGGAATGGAATATGATATTCCAGAGGGCAAAAGAGCTGGGAATGAACCCAAGGTCACCTACCCAGCAGAACTGAGTATTCTATTTCAAGGGAAAGTATGGTCATTCAGTGGAATAGAGGACTTTCAAGCATTCTTGAGGAAAAAACCAGAGTTGAATAGAAAATTTGACATCCATACAAAAGAAGCAAGAGATGCCTGAGAAGGTAATCAGGGAGAAAAAATCAAAAGGAACTTATCAAAATTGACCGGTTTATATTCCTACATGGAAAAAAAAAACTATAACTGTGACTGATGAAACCTTTCTTAGTATTAAAATAATGGAAGAAGGGAGTATGGTCATATGAATACATATGTGAATGTGTGTATATATGTTTACAGTTATACATGGAGAGAGGGCATAGGTTGAATTTGTTGGGAAGGAATGATACTTAAGGGGTGAAATTATGAGGTGAGAGAGGAAAGTGGCAAGAGGAGATGGGGAGAAACAGGTTAGGGTAAACTATCTCATGTAGAAGAAGCAAGGGGAAATGGCTGCAGGGGAGGGGAAGAATAGGAAGACAAAAAGCCAAAGCCACATTTTCATTGAATTTGGTTCAGGGAGAGAATAACATACATACTAAATGGTATATCTCAACCTGCAGCAGACTAAGGGGAAGGGGCATGAGAGAAGGGATGATGAATGGGAGGGCATCCTTGGGGGGAGGGGACGTTGGAAGTACGCACTATAGAAGAGGGACAGGATCAAGTAGGGAATGGACCAGGTGGGGGGTAGGATGGGTGGGAGGGAATTATAAGCAGCCTTGTCCAATATATCTACTATGGTAATATTTTGCATAGCTATACATGTACTGAGTTACTTATCTTCCCAGAGGGAATGTGTGGCAAGGGAGGAAGGGAATGGATCTGAAATTCGAGGTCTTAAAATTAAATGTTTCAAATATATATAAATACTATTATCAATACTCTTTTGCTTGTAATTGGGAGATAAGATGTGCAGGCATTGGGACCCAAAGATTCACCTTCCTCTAATGGAAAAGTCAAAGGGGTTATGGGAGAAGATATGGGAGAGAGCAGATTGGAGGAAGGGATATCTTGTGGGACTGCTATTCTGGCATGATCCGTAGGGGAAAAACAGGGAAAAAAAATTGTAACAAATTCTGGCGGTAATACATGATGTAAACCAGAAGTTAATAAAGCATTTGTTTAATAAAAAAGTTTAAATTTCAAAACATGATATTCTCATCTTTCTTATCTTTTTGATATCAATTGCTTATACACATTATGATGATGTATATAAATAAATCATGTATCATAATTAGAGTGGTGTTTTACGAAATGTATAAATGCACATTGTTCACTTGAACTAAAAAGGTCTTATGAGAAAATTGCAAAATTTTTTAAAATAGAGAATAATGGATTAGAATATTTCTAATGCTCCTTTTAAATCTGACTTTTGATGACTCTGGACCCACATGGTATTCTTTCCTATTAGGAATTAACACTCCATTGTAATACCATTAAGAACTTCTGCAGTTTGAGGACAGTTTCTAGAATTTTTAGTGAATATTTATTGTATCTTCTTAATTAAATGCGTTTTGTTCAACATATATTATGGTGAAGTCTACTACTTATGAAACTTTTAGGAGTAATGTGTAAAGAATGGGATTTTTCTATATTAGTACTTGACTATGTCACTTTGGACCAAACATTATGCATTATTTTGTTCAATATCTTATGTAAAATGGATATAAGGAAACTTTTCGTCCTGGAGAATGATTCTGTAAGGACCAAGGTAATTTGTGAAATTGTTCTGAAAAGTATAAAATTCTTTACAAATTATTATTATTATTAATTATTATAACATATAATCTCAAAATCCCAGGGTGTTTTTCTATCCTCTGCAAAATAAGTAATCAACAACATGCTACAATAATTCAATTATATTGGTGGGAATTGGTGGACTTATTTGGAAGAATTCAGAAGTTAGATGCAACATAGGTTAACCATCCACCAACTGATTTTTAAAAGAATCTGGATATGCTGGCAATAAAAAATAGATTGGCTACCTCTGGGTTGTACTGTGTACCTTAATTCAGTTCAGCTGTTCCCACATGTTAATGCTTTTACTGTATTATACACATAGCTAATGAAAATATTATGACCCCAATAAATACAGTAAGTTAAATTAACCAAACTGCCTCCCACAAACCAAGTCTAGCGAAACACAGCATCACTTGACTTGACATATGCAAGAGTTCCGTAATGGAAAGATTTGGCATCAACCAAAGTCATGGCATACTGTGTAACTCTTGGTTTAATGGCCATGAGCCTGAATGGATTTGTTGATTTGGAACACTACAGATAGAATGAAAAATCCCTTTGTGGTATTCTAGTTTTTCTTGGCTTACAGGAGCACAGCATGTGAGAAATGTTGGCCTTCTGTATCCAAGCTGTCATTTGGAAATTTTAGATTTCAGTTCTCTTCCCAGCATCGAGACATTTTAATTGGAACCATATACTATTGCCCGAGTACTGATGCCTCCTTCCCATGCCCAGGAAAGGTGAAGGACTCTAAAATGTCACCTGCTTCTTTGTTTCACTCTAGCACTCTTTTTCATCTAGTTCCAACAAAAGTTAATGGGTTATCCTCTGATTCCATATAGTATTTTTCCAGAGTGATGTTTAATCCTTCATTAAAATAAAATGACTAACAGTTAATCTGGCCTTTAGGATTTAAAACTAACCCAATTTCTCATCTAATTATTTCAAATGCTGACCTCTATCTGGCAATTCTGATTCAATAGAATAATAGTTTGTTTCTTCACTAAGTGAACATGGAAAGTCTGAAGAATATGGCACTTTGTCCGGTATCTGGCAAATCATGTAGTCTTTGGCATGTTTTCTCAGAATTCACTAGGCTGTTATGGCAAGTAGCATATTTTCAAGTGTTTCCCACAAATAATTCATCACACTAGTGGACAAAGCATGCTTAATTCTTGATCTCCCTCCTGTCAGCAAAGAATACATTTTTCTCTGCCAGTGTAATAAGCCTTACTAACTGAATGAGTTTATTTTAAAATAATTCCAGAGAATCTGAGTTTGTTATAAAATTGAAAAAAATAGTTTATTAAGATCTTACTAGCTCCAGTTAGTTGTCCTCTTAACTCCTATAAATAGTATTTGCAGTTGGAGTCAGAGTTGCATAGCAGAGTACTATACTTGGACTTAAAAAGAACTGAGTTCAAATTCCACATCTGACACTAGCTGTATGACCACTGACAATTATCTATTTTCCCTGTGACTGTTTTCTTATAAGTGACAAAAGAATAATAATACTTATGCTATCTATCACAAAAGGCTGATGTAAGGAACACATTATTAAATTAAGGAAATTGCTATATAAAGATCAGCTATTATTCACGGTTACAGAAGGTCTTTCTGACAATAGACAGTCCTAGAGACTTACTGCAAATGTCCCCAGGGAAGCAATTTCTTTTCGTTACTAATGCTCTAGGCAAGATCATTTAAAATAGATTTATGCTGATATCTTTTGTTTTTTAATAACTACATGAAGGGGGAGTACACAATTGATAACATGGACAAAATCTGGTATTCTAGGCCATGCTCTGAATCCATGGACCTCTATCTCTGCTAAGGAGGGAGGGTAGTTTCTTCTTTAAGATTCTATCATATCAATAACAATAGCTGACATTTTTACAAAGCTTTAATGTTTACAAAGACCTTTATATTATTTATCTGATTCACAACAACCCTGTAAGATAGGTCTTTTTCTTCTTCTTTTACAGATGAGAAAACTGAGGTAAAGAAAGGCTGAAAGATAAACTCAGGGTAATATAGCTAATAAAGTGTTTAAAGGAAGAATTGAATTCAGGTATTCTTGGTGCCAAATCCGGCACTCTATCCTCTGGGCCACATAACGACTTTTCTAAACTCCTAGCTGTTTGGTAGTGGCTCATCATTGCAGTACTCATTATATATCATTTTCCTAGAATGCTTACTTCACTTTGCATCAGTTCATGCAAGTCTTTTCATGCTTCTCTATGTTCAACAGGCCCATTAATTCTTATAACACAACACATTAATTCTTATAACACAACATTGTGTTCATGCACCAATTTGTTCAAACCATCTAAAATGAATGGTTATCTAATTTATTTTCATTTTTTCTACCACACACAAAAAATGATGCCATAATTATTTTAGTGTATATGGAGTTTTTCTTTTTGTCAATGACCTTCTTGAGTCATCATTTTCATATTCATCAGTCGACAAATCAGTATGTATAAAGCACCTACTATGTTCTGGGTATTTTAAGTACTGGGGATACAAAGGAGGGCAAAAGAGAGTCCCTTCTATCAAGCAGCTAAAATGTAATAGGGGAGATAAGATGCAAACAACTGTGCATTAAAATATGTAAACAGTATACATTGGAAATTTTCACTAGAGAAATGTTAGCATTAAGGAAGTATTGGAAAAGGCTTCCATTACAAAGTTGCATTTTAGGGTTTGAAGGAAACCAGAATATGTCAATAAGAAGTGAAAGAATTCTTGGCATAGAGGAGATGAGAAGGAAATAAACCTTTATATAATACGTGCTATGTGCCAGACACTATGCTAAGCACTTTATCAATATTATCTCATTTGATCTTCACTATAGCCCTGGGAGGGAGGTGCTATTATTATTCTCATTTTGTAGTTGAGGAAACTGAGGCAAACAAAAGTTAAGTGTCTTGCTGGGGGTTAAATAGCTAGTAAAAATCTGGGACCAGATTTAGTAAAAATGCCCAGAGTTGAGAAGTAGAGTGTCTTGTGTACATATGAAAAATGGTATATAGACAATATATATTGTGAAGAGGAGCTGTAGTAATAAAATATTTTGGTTAAAAGATATGGGTATTTTAATCTCTTTATTTGCTTTATTCTAAATTTCTTCCCAGAAATGAAACTCCACCAACAATGAATTATTGTGTCTGGATTTCCATAGGTATTTCAACATTGACTATTTCCATATTTTATCAGTTTTGTCAATTTATTGGCTATGAAAAAACAAATAAAGTTGTTTTGATTTTCATTTTTCTTATTACTGGTGATTTGGATCATCATTTAATATGGTTGCTAAAAGTCTGCAGTTGTTTTGAGAACTTAACTAGGAGAGATTCATACCCAGGCAGGATTCTTAAAGGAAATAATATTACAGATCAACAACTGATCTGAAGAATGAACAATCTTATATACAACTAATGTCCTTGAGGGTATCCTAAGCACAAAGACCAAAATGGTAAAAAGACCAAGATGGTAAAACTTAACTGATGAAAAGACCTTCTCAAAAAACCGAATTGATCAAATGAAAAAAAGAAAGAAATAGAATAGCTCACTGAAGAAAATATTTTTTTTTGCTTTTTGGAGGGCAATTGGCTTTAAGTGACTTACCTAAGGTCACATGGGTAGTTTTTGTGTTAAGTGTCTGAAGCTGGATTTGAACTCATGTCCACCTGACTCAAGGGCTGGTGTTCTATTCACTGTACCACCTAGCCACCCCAAGAAAATAATTTATTTTTTTGTGTGTGATTTTTGGAGGGCAATTGGGGTTAAATAACTTGCCCAAGGTCACACGGCTAGGTTTTTTCGTTTGGGTGTGCATTAAGTGTCTGAGGCCAGATCTGAACTCAGGTCCTTCTGACTCCAGGGCCGACACTCTACTCACTGCGCCACCCAGCTGCCCCGAAAATAATTTCTTAAAAATTAGAATTGTGTAAGCAGAACTGAATGACTTCATGATAAATCAAGAAAAATGAAACAATGTAAAAAGAATGAAACATGGGAGAAAATGTGACATATCTTATTGAAAAACAACTGAATTAGGGTGGCTAGGTGGTGCAGTGAGTAGAGCATCTGCCCTGGAGTCAGAAAGACCTGAGTTCCGATCAGGCCTCAGACACTTAAGGCACACACAAACAAACAAACAAACAAAAACCTAGCCGTGTGACCTTGGGAAAGTTACTTAACCCCAATTGCCCTCCAAAACAAAAACAAAAACAAAACAAAAAAAAAAAAACTGAGTTTTAAAGCAAATTGAGGAGAGATAATTTAAGAAATATTGGAGTATCTAAAAGTCATACTTAAAAAAAAGCCTAGAAATAATATTTCAAGGAATTATAAAGTAGTAAAAGTACTTATCCCAGAACCTGAGGGTTAAAATTGAAATGGAAAGAATAAGACTCAAGAGAAGCATCAAAAGGTAAACATGAAAGAGAAATGCTACGGGGCTCAATAAGGTTATACTATTTACATTGCTATATGTCTACAAAGGTGGAGGAACCAGGAAAGAGTTTATTATAATGGAATGATATTTTTAAAATGAATGGAGGAGAAAGAAGGATACACTGAGAGAAGAGAGAGAAAAAAAATCTTATATTAAAGATGCATGAAAGGAAAATATTTTACAGTGGAGGGAGAAATGGTAGTGTGGGTGAGCAAAGCTTGAACTTCACTCTCATAGATATTAATTGGTTTAAAGATGGGGGAAATACATATATGTGTGTGTGTGTGTGTGTGTGTGTGCATGTATATGTTTACATATCTATGTGTATATATGTGTGTATACACACAAACACCCCCACACACACATATATACATATTAAATATATACATATATAATATGAATATATGTGTCTGTGTGTTTGTATCTGTATGTGTGTGTGCCTGCAGAGTTACACACATTCAATTGAGTATAAAATCTATCTTACCTAACAGGGAAGTAGGAGGGAAAGGGCATAAGAGAAAGAGGGGGCAGTGATAAAAGAGAGAGGAGGTAAAAAAAAAGGAAGAAGTCAAAAGTGCCACATACATTAGAAGAAAGATGGGAGAGAGAGAGAGAGAGAGAGAGAGAGAGAGAGAGAGAGAGAGAGAGAGAGAGAGAGAGAAAGAGAAGGATAAACAGAAGAGAATAATATAGAGATAAATGCATAGTTAATAATCATAACTGTGAATGTGAATGGGATGAATTCACCAATAAAATGGAAACATCTAGCAGAAGGGATAAGAAACTAGAATCCAACAAAATGTTATTTACAAGAAACATTCTTGAAACAGAGACTCAAAATTAAAATAAGAGGCTGTAGCAGAATGTATTATGCTTCAGTTAAAGTAAAAACAAGGCAGGGGTAGCAATCATGATCTCAGACAAAGCAAAAATAAAAATATAGCTAATTAAAAAGGATATGTAGGGAAAATAGAACTTGCTAAAAGGCACCATAGAAAGGGAAATAATATCAATGCTAAATAATAAATTATAGACGTCTATCTATAGGTCTTAGATAGGTATTAGTAGATAGATACCTATAATAAAATAGATAGATGGATAGATAGATATATGATAAACAGCAAAATATGTGAATTCTTAAACATAAATGAACCAAATAGTATAGCATCCTAATTCCTAAAAGAAAAGTTAAATGAGTCTCAAAGGGGAAAATAGACAGTAAAAATATTAATAGGGGGGACCCTGTTTTTCTTGTTTAATAGTTACATAAATATAACTATAAAATAAAAGAGAATGAAGTGAAGGAGATGAATTGAATTTTAGAAAAATTAGGCATAATGGATCTCTGCAGAAAACTGAATGAGAATAGAAAGAAATATACTTTTTTTTCAGCTGTCCATAGCACCTCAAAAAAAGATCATGTATTAGGGCGTAAAACCCTTATGAATGAAGAAAATCAGATGTTAAATATGTTTCCAGATTTAGTGCAAAAAAAAAACCTTATATCCAATCAAGGACTTGGGAACCATAGACTAAAATTAATTGGGGGAGGTAGGATCAAGATAACTTAGAATAGGCAGAAATTCAGCTGAACTCTCCTAATAGTCCCTCCTCCAATAAACTTTAAAATAACTTCTCAAATAAAATTTTAGAGTGTCAGAGGCAACAAAACTTAAGAGTGAGATATTTTTTTCAAAATTAAGAAAACGTAGGAATTTGGCAGAAGAAATCTCTAACACCAGGTTGCGGATTGGCCTGGAACACAACAGAAGCAGTGGTATACCTTGGAGGCAGCTGAGATGGTGGCGGCAGCAGCAGCAGTGGCAGCAACATCAATGGCAGCAGCTTAGGGAGTTCTCAACCCAGATACAATAAGAAGGTCAAAAATTTGGTCATAAAGTGATATAGGGTATTCTTTGCTGGCACTGAGCTCAGCTAGAATTGATTGGCACCAGTATTGCCCATAAGCAGTTACGAGTTTATCATAGTTTATAAAATGGTTGAGAACAATGGTTGTGGTCAGTCACAAGGAAGCATGCACTCTGTTCCTTGGCTACAGGGAAGCAAGAGCCTTTCTTAAGTCAATACTAGAGTGAAGAACAGAAAAGTAGTGATTGCACCTCTCCCTGAGTCCACCTCAGAAGTCCCCAAAACTTGCAGTCCCCCAGAAGTGATTCTGCAAACAGCAATAAGAAAAATGCTTGAAGTTTCAGACAGTGTCTCTCTATCCCCAGGTAAGCAGATCCCAACATTAACATAAAAGTTCAAAATCAAGAAATATCCTTGGAAATGGGCAAGTAACAACAAAACATTTTTGACCATAAAAATGCTACTACGGTTACAGGAAAGATGAAGACATAAATTCAGAAGAAGACAACAGTGTGAAAACAGCAACTAATAAAACCTTAAAGATTCACAACATTAATTTTGTCAAAGAAGTTCAAAATAAGTCCAGCTGGATGGAAATGTTCCTCTGAAAGGGCTGATGGATTTTAAGCAACTTTAATTGTTGTTGTTGCTGCTGCTTTTGTTGTGTTTGTGGGTCCTTCATTCTCAAGGATGACCATGACATCACAGAATGACAACATGACTTGTAATTGACTCGGGTTTGAGTGAGGGAGGGCTGTGCAAGGTCATCAGCCTCACCTTCTCCTTCAGAGCCATCTGTGGACAGTGGCCAGATTTTCATCAGGACAACTGGAGATGGCCCAGGATACAATAGGAAAACCTGACTCTTTTAGGCTAAGGTCTCTTCAGGTTCTCACTTAGAGTGAGGTAACACCCATTCAGTGAATAGGCAGAATTCTTTAAAAAGTGAGTTAAAATATGACCTCTTCAAAAAAAATCAAATTGGGAAAAGAACTTCAGGGCTGCTGGCCAAAAGAGAAACAGTTCATCCTCAGACTACCATGGTTATCTCTACACTGCTATGAACCTTGCAACTAAGAAACATCCAGTAAAGGTTTTCAGTGAGACCTGTATATTATATGTGCATCCATGTTTGATTAATTTGAATATATTTTCAGTAAGAAGAGGGTTTTTAATGTCCATGTACACTTAGCTAACATCAATAAACAGAGATATTAGGTAATTTAGTTAAATAAATATTTATTTACTAATACTATGTAAGATTCAGGGGAAGAAAAAATAATCAGATAAAACTAATGCACTTTTTAAACTTCCAGTCTACTGGGAATGTTAAGACCAGAGATATTAATAATACAAAATATTAGATGACAAGTTCATCAGAAAAGAGTAAAATAGCGTTCTATGCAGAATTTGGTATTGAAAGTAATTTACATAGGGAGGAGAAGGATTAGGGAAAGAAAGGAAAAGCTTTAGGGAGGGAAGGATACTTAGGTTGTCTTTTAAAGGCAACAAGATTGTAACAGACCAAGAATGGATAGGAGTGCCTTGCAAGAAAACTGAAAAGGCCTAGTGGTATCAATACTCATGCCAAGTTGTGGTAGAGATTGGAGTAGGAATAACTAATCTAGTTTGACTGGACCGTAGAGTATAGAAAATGGAGAATTAATGTGAAATTGTATGAAAAAATAGGGTGGGGCCAGATTGAATACAACAATGCCAGGCAAATAATTTTAAACTTTGCGCAGGAGACAATAGGGAAACACTGACATTATTTTTCTTTCTTTCTTTCTTTTTAAAATGACCCATATGGCATTATTTATATATAAGGGAGATTGTTCTGCCAAGTAGACTAGGTTAGGGTGAAAAAGATAGGACTGGATAGATTTCTAAGGATGATAATATGATAATGAAAGTCTGTGCTAGAGGGAATGACTGCGGGCCTAAAGAAGAGCACACATTTTATAAACAATGATTAAAATATATGTGGTAAAATTGTCATCTAAAGCAGCGGTCCTTCACTTTTTTGAATTCATGGACCATTTTGGCAGTTCATAATAGGCACTTAATAAATGTTTATTAACTGACTGATGACTTGTATGGTCCTCTTTCCAGAGTAGTATTTTTAAATGAATAAAACAAAATGAATGGGATTACAAAAGAAACCAGTTATATTGAAATATAGTTATTTATGTGTTCACATATTATAGATACACAAGTACATATGTATGCATGAATGTGAATATATATATAACATATATGGATTTATGGAATATAAAATTCATATTCATATACATATGAATTCATGGATGTATAAGTGTATAACATATGTGTAGATGTTTGTGTAGATAGATGTCTATTCCAAGTTGGTTTATTAATGGGGTATAAGGAGGGAAGGTACAATGACTCTGGACAATGTTATTTTGCCATCTTAATAGTTGTGGTACATAGATAACTAGATAATTCAATTGAATTCAATAAACATTTACAAAGTATCTACCATATGCCAGGCACTATAGTAAATTGGGAAAACAAAAAAGAAAAAAAAACATGCTGTCCCCAAGAAGCTTACAATCTAATACAGGAAGATAAGAAACAAAAGGAAACTAGAAAACATATTTGGAAAGGAAGAGTAGGGAGCCACTGACCCAGCATATGATATTCTCTGCAGCTGAAACTCCACAGAAGTGAAGCTGTTAGTAGAAAATGGAGAGTTACCTGAAGAGTTCTAAACCGTTTTTAAATGTTGGCTTTGGGAATAATCGTTCTACCCTACATTCCTCCAATCATAGGAGAGAGGTAACAGAGGAATCTGAGAAAGTATCAAGTACTAAAAACTGAATCAATCTGCCGGATGATGAGATTTCAGGTAATGCATTTTTTTTTGGAGAGGCATGTCTTTGGGAAGGCATGATATTCTATGGAGTGCAAATGAAAAATTAACTGGGAGAGAGAGGGAGAAGGAGAAAAAGAGGGAGAGGGAGATGGAAAAAGAGACAGAGAGGGAGAGAAAGAAAGCGTAATAAGTACTATATTGAAAAATATTTTTTCTCTAGGGCAAGAATGTGAGGTATTGTGTACAAAATAAACCTCCCCCCACCAAATAATAAGACAAAAGGCACAAAAAATAACTCTTCTGGTGATGAGGCAGACTTTTAAATAAGTCGGTGTATTTCCTAGAAGAAAAAAACCCAGAATAAAACTTTCAGTTTTTAGTAACAAAGATAGACAGGAACAGATACAGAGAGAAACAGAGACAAAGCCAGAGAGAGAGAGAGAAAGAGAGAGACAGAAAGAGAGACACAGAGACAGAAAAAAGTATAGATAGATCCATATATCTACATATAGTACACAAACGCACATATCTACATCAATATCAATGTCTAATATCTATCTAACTACCTACCTATCATCTCTCTATCACCTATATCTTTGAGAAAACTTATTTTAGATCACAAATCAGTGCAGGATCATTGAACAAAAGTTTGAGATTGTGATATCTATCAAGCAGCAGCTCCACTTGAAGTCTTTTATTCTTTCCCTCATTTGCTTTACATTTTATAGAAGACCAAAAAATATTTGAGCCCCAGGGAGGGAAATGAGGATTAAGATCAATGTAGCTGCTAAGAGATTTATTTAGCAAACTCTTTTCACCTCCTTTACCTTTCTCCTTCTACAGCCAATATAAAAATCTTATAAGAGAATTAAATGGAAGGGATGTAGGTCTTCCTAGCAAAAGGGAGTACGCTTGAAGATAGCCTAAAATCTCTTCATAGGTACTTCATAGTTACCATTTGGCAGTCTGTTTTTTTTCTGTGTTCCTAAAGAGCTTGGGTCTAGAGATACTCCTGGAAACCATCATGGCTAAGATTCTGAGTTCTTACAAATCTCCCTTTCCTTAAAGGGAATAAATCAAATAAGGGTTTTTCGTAATCTGAGTGTGTGAAGGATCTTCATCCTTAACTGAACTGCAGCTTAAGCCTCAAATATCTAAGTTAAAAAAGAGATGATACAGTACAAGCTTTCTCTTATAAGGAAGATGTGGCTCCTAAGTAAGAACTCTAAATGAAGATAGAAGCTAAAAATGGAAAAGAACCCTATAGGCATCAGTCAGTAGAGTCCAATCTGACCATGAGACCAGTAGGAAACTACCCAATAAAGTTTCCATGTCACTTGATAGCAGTGAAGAACAGGCCTAGTGGGAGCAACATGATGAAATAAGCAGAAAAAAAAAATCTGCAACCCTGCAGTGATTGTGGAAGGAATTGCCCCATACTTGGAAGCCCTGAAGAGGATGCTCCTATGTGCATGCATCTTCACACATCTGCCTTAGTCACACATGTTCCCTACATGTGACTGCTTTTCCTACTCATAGTGATTTTCTTTATAAGACAGTCACCCAGTTTCGTGAGGGAAATGTGTTATTGTTACTTTTCTTACTATGTTATTTCATGAAATTCCTTTGTTTTGAACTAATTATGTCCTCTACCTGACTAGTGCAAGTAAACATAAGAGTTGGAGCACATGATCTATGATAGTGGTGGGGAGTCTGTGACCTTGAGGCCACATGTGGCCTTGTAGGTCCCTAAGTGTGACCTTTTGACTGAATCCAAATTTAATTTGTTCTGGAAAATTTGTCAGTCAAAAGGTCACACTTAAGGATCTAAAAGGCATAATACAGCTATCTGTAATCTATTATTTTTTTGGTAGATGTGGAATCAAAGAGTATTTAGAAACTGGGATAGGTTTTCTGGGGGCTTTCAACTATGAAGGAGGTACACCTGCTGCCATATAAACACAAAACACATGACAAGGTTGTTAAATCTTTTTGTTCATTTGATTTTGTCAGTGTGGAGCTGATAGAATATGATGAGAGACAGCTCTACCAAAGCAAATTATTAGATAACAAATAATTACCTCTGTCATATCTTTAATAAAGAAGTTTGTTCTCTGCTATACTATATTTTTAAATTGAAAACTTTTTACTGTGCCTTATAACATATAAATGCTATCTTTCAAAATGGATTGGGGGGATTCCTGAAATTACCTTACAAATTACCATCAATGGGGGAATAGGCGGACTGAAAAATCACACTGGCCTCTGGGGAATAGCAAAATGAGGATAATGAGATGGCATGACCTTAAGGCAACTTACAAGGCTAATGATTCATTCAGAAAGGAATGAAACATTTAATTCAATGGCTGTTTATTGAGCAGCTACTATATGCTAGACACTGTGAGGGATGCAAAGATATTGTGTCCTTCAAGGATTTATAATCTGGGGGAGGAGATAAGATGTGTGCATAAATAAGTGCAATATGGCAAAAGATGATAAGTAACTGACATAGATGATAAGTGTTATTGGTTTCATGGAAATAAAAGCATTTGAGTTGACCCTTGAAGGCTGTATGTGGTTTGGGCAGGCACTGAAAGGGTGACAAAGAACATTAAAGAGAGAGTGAAAAAATAAAATAAGCAAAGGACCAGAGGCAGAAAAATATAATGTCTAAAGAATCACGTTTGGTTGTCAAAAAAAATAATAAAAAAATTTAAAAGAAGGTTTTGTTGGAGTGGAGGTTTTATGGTAGATAAAACCGGAAAGGGAGATAGGGGCAAGACTCTGGAGCTTTGAATGCCAAGTTAAGTTTTTTGAAAGACCTCTTGATAAAAAGAATATGCCTTTTATTCATGTCTTTAGATATGTTTAGTGGTCTTCAAGTCTTCATTATGAGCCTACCAGTCATGTTTATGATTCTTTCATTGTAGCTCAGTCTATCAGTCTTACTAGAAGTGCTAAGCAAACACTGATAGTATTTCTTTTTTCTAAAGGAAAATCAGGACATAAGATAATCAAGACAAAACCACCCACTAACACAGGTCCAGAACACACTAGGCCATTTTTTTCTTCTATTTGTTTTTTATATTCAAAAATAAAAGCAGCCCACTTGAGAAAAAAAGGGAAAGAGAAAAGGAAACAGTTTGGCCCAAAATGGAAGTGGCCTTACATTTCTAAAGAAAACATATAAAGAAGACAAGCCGCAAGCCACAAGAAGAAAAGCCACTTGGAGATTTTTAGAAATGATTAACATAAAATGCTATGCTCATTCAAATTCAACTACTGAAGAGTTACTTCGAATATTGAAAAGTGCAGCTGTCATGTCTGGAGGAAAGAGGGGGAGAAAAGAAAAAAGGGGAAGGTCAGTATTCAGGGAAACACTGATTGCATATTGATAATTCCAATCAATACAATATTATTATGAAACTGAATATATCCCTGGATACAAAGGAAAAATTTACTTAGTAATTCCAGTGTTCATGATAAACAGCTAAAATATTTGGAAGGAAGAGAAAAGTGTGTGCTATGGCTTTTTGAAACTGTGAACTTCAGTCAAGTCCCACTAATTCAATTTCAACTTTCTGAAATTTTCATATTTATCTCCTTCAGTGGATAAGTAGCTTATTATAAATGTATCTGGAATGTTAATGTAAATCTGCATGTGACTGTAATCAACAAAAATGCTTGATTTCAATATTATAATTCTGTTTTAAAGATTCTTTTTTTCCCCTTTCCCAAGGTAGTAGTTAGACCTTGAATGCTGTAGAAAATAAAGTATTTTTCAGTTCTATATACATGATTTCATTCTTGCACAAGCAGCAGAGAGATATAGTGGAAAGAAGTACTGGCCTTAGAGGCAAAAGACTAATGACACAAGACTAATGACACAAGTACTGGCCTTCGAGGCAAAAGACTAATGACACAAGCACAAAACACTAATGACACTAATGGTCACAAGTCAGTAGTGTGGCTTGAGTTTAAACTTCCACTTTAAACTTAAACATTTAAATTTTTGGAAGGCAATCTTCACATTCTTTCAATCTTGGTTTAGGCACAACACAGTTCGTTGCAGTTTTCTGGTATTATTTCTTTCATTATGGTGTATGGAACTTATTATTTCTGTTCTTCTGGGAGACCTATAATTATGAAGTCATCTCTACAAATGCTGTATTTGAGATTGATATGTGTGTATGTGTGTGTGTGTGTGTCTTTTAACATTACTGCTTTTTGTGTCTCTTCTTCCAGATTGTCCTTAACTTCTGTGTATTTGTGTTCCCAATCAGTTCTCACTTTTGTTTCGTTGGTGAGATGTTGTCACAGTAATTTCAAGTTTTTCTATTTTGCTCATTACTTATTCTAGGGAGTCCTTAAATTCTGCTTCCACAATTCTTATTTTTCTCTTAAACCATTCAGAGTCATCTACTGTGTTTCCATGCTCTCTTGGGAAAATAAAGGTCTTTTGCCTCATCTGATGTTTATATATTTTTCTTTCTATTGCAATAGTTATAAATTAATAGATCACTGAAATGCTTTAACTAATCTCGAGATCATATTCCTTTCTGTTATCAGAATTTTCCCTGTTAGATTACCTGCTTGTGCTCAAGATTCTTAACAGATTTCTTTTTTCCTAAAAATCATTTGATAATTTCAGACTTCCCCCCCCTTATCACACACTTTTTGACTCCTTCCCTTTATTTGAGGTTTTATGGGGACTAGACCTCAATACTGTGTCGTCTTCCATTGGCATTGGGCAATTCACATTTCACCAGACTTGGAATCTGACCTAACTTTTGTGGAGGAGAACAGAATTAGATACAATTAAATGCCAATAACTTTTACTTTAGGTCTTGTGGAGACTCACTTACTAAAATCCTGCTTCCCCTCAGTTTTCTGGTTTAGTCGTGCAGCAAAGTCCAATGTCAAACTGCTGTTCCAGCTTAACCAGGCTAGCTAGGAGAGGGCTGTGGAATAGCATTGAGTTCTGTTGCAAATTCAGAAGGTAGTTTGTCCAATCCTGAAAGAGCTTGATGGTGATGAAGAGGATGGGTGAGTGTGTTAGGTATTAGAGATTAGCATGCCTTCTTGCTGGTTGTTACCTCTTTGGATTTCTTGCTGTATTATACCATAGAAGCAAGTGAAATCACTTTGTTTCTTTCTTTGTTTCTTTTTCCCCAGATTTTATTTATTTATTTTTAATTTTCAACATTCATTTCCACAAGATGTTGAGCTCCAAATTGTCTCCCCATCTCTCCCCACCCCAAGATGGTGAGCAAACTGACTGCCTCTTACCCCAGTCTGTCCTGTCTTATATCCCCCCATCCTTCCCCTTATGGCTTTCTCCCTTTTTTGTAGGGCAAGAAGGATTTCTATATGTCATTGCTTATATATCTTATTTCCCACTTGCATGTAAAAACAATTTTTTAACATTTGTTTTCAAAACTTTGAGTTCCAAATTCTCTCCTTTATTCCCTCCTCAGCCACCCCCACTGGGAAGACAAGAATTCAATATAGGTTATACATATGTATTATGCAAAACATTTCCATAGTAGTCACTTTGTGAAAAACTAACTATATTTCCCTCCATTCTATCCCATACCCTATTTATTCTACTTTCTGTTTTGACCAAGTCCCTTTTCAAAAATGCTTGCTTCCATCTCCTCCCTCAATCTGCCTTCCCTACTATCATCCTCCCATCTCATCCCCTTTCCCCCTACTTTCCTGTAGAATATGATACCCAATTGAGTGTATATGTTATTCCCTTCTTAAGCCAAATCCAGTGAAAATAAGGTTGATTCATTTCTTTTCACCTCCCTGCTCATCCCTTCCTCTGTAACAGCTTGTTTTTTTGCCTTTTTTATATGATATAATTTACCCTATTCTATCTCTCCCTTTCTCCTCCCAATATATTCCTCTCTCACCTTTTAACTTTATTTTTTTAGATATCATCCCTTCATATTCAACTTACCCTGTGCCCTCTATGTATACATATACACATACATACCCACCCAAATGTATGTATATATATATATATATATATATATATATATATATACACACACAAACATACACACATACATTCACCTATACATACATATATATATATATATATATATATATATATATATATATATATACACATGTATATTCCCATAAACTATCCTCATGCTGAGAAAAGTATCATGAGTTACAAATATTATCTTTCCATGTAGGAATGTAAACAATTCAATTTTAATAATTTTCTTATGATTTCTCTTTCCTGATTACCTTTTCACGCTTCTCTTTCTTCTTGCATTTGAATGTCAAATTTTCTGTTCATCTCTGGTTTTTTCATCAAGAATGCTTGAAAGTCCTCTATTTCATTGAACTGAAGCACTATACTCAGTTTTTCTGGGTAGGTGATTCTTGGTTTTAATCCCATTTCCTTTGACCTCCAGAATATCATATTCCAAGCCCTTTGATCCCTTGCATTGTTTTTTGTTTATATTTTTAGAGAATTTGTAAGTTTTGGACAGTGTCTGCTCCTGCACCTTGTTGTCCCTCTTTCTTCCATGACTAGAAATGAAGGTAGAAGAAAGATTCACTCCTACTCCTTCTGAAGGCCCTTTCTCACACAGTCTCAAGTATAGCAGGAGGTTCTTTCAGTTCCTTTCACCTTATTCTTGACATCTGGAAAGAGAAAACTGTTTTTCTTCTTCTTCTTTTATCTGACACTATTATGTTCACATTTCTACATTTCTATCTTTCCTTGCCCCTGTACTACTAATATAATCACCTTGAAAATATGATCCCCCTCCTACATCTTAAGTCCCCACTTAAACTTTCTGACTTCTATTTCTTGATATTTTTTTGGTCTTTTTTGGAAGGGGGAAAGCAGAACAGTTGGGGTTAAGTGACTTGCCCAATGTTGCACAGCTAGTAATTGTTAAGTGTCTGAGGCCAGATTTGAACTCAGGTCCTCCTGAATCTAGGACCAGTGCTCTACTCACTGTGCCACCTAGCTGCCCCAAGTTCTTGATATTTAAAAGTAGACAATAATACTTGTACTACCTAGCTCACAGAGGTGTATGGAAAAATGATTTGTAAACTGTGAAATATCAAATAAAATCACTTTGGATCCATTTATTTTTTTGAAATTATTTACAAGTGCTTTTATGTGCATACAATTGTATATCTCTAAGTTGGCCTTCAGATTCCTGACTTTGGGAGCAGAGACAGAGTCTATATCATCTTATAGAAAAAATGTATTTGAATTTTCATCCCATGTACTAATATCCCTTTTGCTAATAGAACTATACTTACATGTTATGCATAGCATTTATATTAGTAGCCCCTCCCCACTTTAATTTTTGTGACTTTGGGTAATTGTTTATTGGTGAGGGCAGTTTATAGGACAAACATTAGTATGCATTTTTTTCTTCATTTTTGGAATATTATAATGGTCTTTAGTTATGAACTCAATATATGAAGATATGTTATAAAATTTTAATTTAACTCAATTTCACAAATATCCATTAAGTACTGGTAGTAATTTATAATGATCATGGTTAAATCTCCCAAAACATAGGTTTTAAGCAGTTATTTAGTGTAAGTAGCAATGCTGTTACCTTTGCCCTTGCCAGAGAATAAAACCCGTTTGTCATTTGTTAATCCCTCAAAATCATAGAAATGTACTTTCTCTGATTTCAATGCTTCTTTAAGTGTCTTATTCCCAGAAGAACTGGGGAGCATCTAATTATGAAAATGTTGGGGCCCCAGAGACTGTTAGAAGCCTAGTATAAGTCTTCTTAGGAGTTCCCTCATACTCCATAGTCACCTCATTACTTAATTAACTGGTTTAGCTTTAGGCATTTATTTGGTGCACTGGACAGAATGACTGCCCCAATTTAGGAAAACCAGCATTGAAATCTGGCCTCAGACACTTACTAGCTATGTGACTCTGGGCAAGTCACTTAACCCTGTTGGCCTTCATTTCCTCATCATTAAAGTAAGATAGAGAAGAAAATGACAAACCATTCCAGTATCTTTGCCAAGAAGATATCAAATGGGGTGACGAAGAATTGAATGTGAGTTAAACAACTGAACCACAATTTAAGCATTACAGTTGCAGTTACGTGACTCAATGGACAGAGGTCTGGACTGGAAGTCGGAAAGACCCAAGGTCTAATGTGGTCTTAGTTACTTATGCACTATGTTACCCCAGTTAAGTCACTTGATGTTTCTGTACCTCAGTTTCCTCATCTGTAAAATAGAGATAATAACAGCTCCAACCTACTAAAATTATTGTGAGGATAAAAAGATACTATTTGTAAAGTACTTTGCGAATCCCAAAGTGCTATCTATATAAATATTATTATTATAGTTAGCTCTTTAATTAGTTTAATTATTTGTTTCAAGGCAAAATATAAGCCTCTCAGTGTATAAATCCTAAGAGAGAGTTAAATGACACACTCTTCAGAGCACTTGAAAGTAGTTGTTTTTAAATAAGATTTTATTCTTCACTCTAGTACTAAAAAACAATTGCATTTTGTTGTTTGTGAGTAATAAGGTACTCAGTGGAAATAGGTAATGTTCTTGATGAGATTCTAGACCTCAAAAATGGACCTCACTAAAATTTCAAGAACTTTGATTCCTGTGAAACTTGATACAAGGTGATTATATTAGGAGTACAGGGGCAAGGAGAGAAGAAACCATGTAGAAGTGTGAACATAATAGTGTCAGATAAAAGAAGAAAAACAGTTTTCTCTTTCCAGATGTCAAGAATTAAGGTGAAAGGAACTGAAAGAACCTCCTGCTATACCTGAGACTGTGTGAGAAAGGGCCTTCAGAAGGAGCAGGAGTGAATCTTCTACCTTCATTTCTAGTAATGAAAGAAACATTTTTTATGCCTTGTCTCCCATCAGATTATATTTCAGAGCAGACTTTTCCACATTATTCATTCTGACATGAGAATCTAATCCTTCAAGATTTTGACTTTGTTAATTATCTTAGTTTTGATTAAATTATTTACTTTTAAAATAAATGTTCCTTGTCTGGTCTGGTAGTCAGGTATAAAATTAACTTAGATGATTTTAGAGATTCCTATCTGAGCAAGGATCAGGATTAAGACCAAACAAAGTATGTAGAGTATTCAATATATCCCACATAATAATTTATATGGAAACAAAATTGAGTATGCTACAGTAATTAAAAGTTGGGAGCATATTAAAACTGACTGCTATAATCTGAATTATTATTCTTAAGATAGAATCTCAGATTTATCATAATAAAACAATGTTGTTCTGAATAGCAATAAAATGAATGAGTTAATGAATTATCAGACGAAACAAATAACTTATAAAGACTTCAATAAGACAATCTTTTATTGATGAATTAAAAAAGTATTTTTAAAAGGGCTCCATGACTAGTTTCACTTTCAATTATTGTGCTATGCCACTGTGACTATCCAAAAGTCTTTAAACAGTAAGATTCAATCCAGGATCTAGGTCCCTGGGCATGGAAGGCTTTATCGATGAAGTGGGTCTTGAATATAGCCCTGGAGGATAGTTAATCTTGGACAGGCCTAGAAGAGGGGAGTAAGACATTTCAAATGGGAAGAATGACATAAGAAAAATTCCAAGGTCCCAATAAAAAAGAGAGAGAGAGAGAAAGCTACAGGACTGTAACGGATCTTCAGATATGCATTTTAAGAGAAGGTAGGAGATAAGACAGGGGTTGTGAGAAGACTTAGGTGTTTAGATTTGGCTTTGGAAATGGAGTAGTGGGCACATACAGACAAGTAAATAAAGGAATATCTTGCCTATGAACATGAATCATCTTTGGTAAAATGATACAGTATATGTTTTTTTGTTTATAGCAATACATGAAAAACTATGATTCAGAAGAAAAGATATAAGCCTTGGTTGCTGAAAACTGAAGAAAAAGTCTGTGAGAAAGGCAGACAAAAGATATCTAAATAAAGGCCACAGACCACAGATAGATAGATAGATAGACAGAGAGATAGAACAAGATATATATATATATATATATATATATATATATATTCATATATAAACATAAATGGGTATATATATTGTGTGTATATAAAATATATACATACATGTATATACACACTTTTATTAAAATGAAATATGCAAATAGTGAGTGACATATAAGATGCTTATATAAGATGGTAATATAGCATAATATGATATAATAAAATATGATGTAATATATGTGTGTATGTATACACATATATCAAGGCACCCCTAATTTTACCTAACCCAGTTACCTTTGACAAATTTTAGTTCAGAATCCTCTCTGAATCATAGCTCTTGAGTCCCCATAATTTATTTTACTGATTTTCTCCTCTATACACCTTGAGTTCGTTCCCCCATTGGTACATACACACTCAGCAGGAAGGATTTATGTGTAGGCATCCTCATATGCTAGAAAGTACCGACAGGGAACATGCATGATCAGGACACATGCAGAGTACAAAAATTCACTAGCCTCAGCAATGTAAAACTAACTTCTACTGATGTCATAGTGATTCTCCCTTCCAGGCCATAATTTTTTTAACCAATTCATTATTTGCTTTCCAATTCTCATTGCCAGATGTTGTTCTCCGTTCTTCTTTACCAAGTGTTACTGTCCATTTATACTCAACTTTATTTTTACCTAGTAACCTAGACAATCTCCACTAGTAATACTATGGATATAATCCTTTCACTGACTCTTTTACTGATCACAACCATTTATTGTGGGATTGTTGTGCTTAATAAACCTCTCACCTCTAGAGGAAAGGCTACAACATATTTAGCTTCCTTCTATGCCTCTGCTTTCTTCTTTAGCTGAGATGTTAACTTCTGATACTCAAAGGAGATTCTGTAGTTTGTAAAATGTTTCCGTGTAAGGAATGCTGCAGATAGCCTCAGTCAATAATTCAGGCTTCTTATTCAATAGCTATGAAATGCCCTTCAGCTTTCCCAGTCAGCTCTTTCAGCCAATGGCTAAGGAATTCTTCCCCTCCATCAGGAATTGTCAGAAGGTGAAAAACTAAACTGAGATGAGGCCTGCCCATTGACATACTTAGATGTCTTCTGTTAACTTCTTGTCTGATGAACTGCTTTCTGGACCTACTTCAAATGAGCTGTCCCCTGTACCTCTTAGGTCAACTCTCAGCTAATTTATAGCCAAAACACTCAGTTTTGTTTTTGTCTTATTTTCCCTGCCTGAGGTTAATATACTCAGGGTTCTCCTTCTTCAAAAAGAAAATAATTTGATAGACACTGTGGTAATGGAACCTTTCTGATTTCACTCCCAGAAGGTCCTCTGCTTTCTGTAAATAACAACTG
Source organism: Gymnobelideus leadbeateri (assembly GCA_011680675.1). Lineage (NCBI taxonomy): Eukaryota > Metazoa > Chordata > Mammalia > Diprotodontia > Petauridae > Gymnobelideus > Gymnobelideus leadbeateri. The sequence goes on along the minus strand of WOXC01004197.1, from coordinate 40,406 downwards.
CTGTGCTGACTGGAGAAAAATAAGTGATCTTTATCCCCTTCCTCCTAGCAACATATTACAGACTTGTCTCTCTTTTAAGTTCTCTGATCTGTTTGTGTGTGTGTGTGTGTGTTTGTGTGGATGTTTCTGTGTCTGTGTCAGTCTATCTCTGTATCTCTTATATCTCTCTTAGTAGCAATGTTTTGAATTATATTAATAGTTATCGTTGAGCTACAATGTATATTCAATTATTTAGAGTCGCTATATTTCCTAGAGTAATTATTTTAGATTTGAGAATAGCCTGGGATATAAAGATATTTTTTAATCTCCATAAACCACAGTAGGAAAATATTTTGATGCTGTAATGCTTAATTTCTCTAAATAATGTTGATGTTCTATGCCTATATATTATGAAGAGAGAAATGGATCTGTCTGGAACAGTGCTAATAAAAATGAATTTGAGACCTAAGACTATGGTAAGCAAAGCAGTAATATTTTAGTACCAAAAGTCTTACTTGTTGGTATGAACTTGAACCTGCACTTTGGTGTCCACTGGTAGAAATTTGAATATCCTCAGTACCACATGCTATTAGGGACCTGGATACACAAACTGATGAGGAGTTTCTAATTTTTTCAGAGTTTATCCAATCACATCTCTCCCTTGTTCAGTTCCTTTACCATCATTGCACCATTTTCTTCCTTATGCTTTCTTTAGCTCTAGATTTAATTTCTGCCTCTTCTATTATGTTTAGATAGTCTGTGATTGCACAGTCAATTTTAAGAGAAAGGGGATATATAATCAGACATACAGAGATAGAGATAAACATATACACATTTGTAAAATCTTCTCTGATAGAAGCCTATATGATTACCCATTTTAATGTATAACTATGTAATAATGTGTCATATTCCTTGTTGCCCTCTTATTGGCATTTATAAATGACAACTCAACCAAAATCATTCTTTTATTTTTTTGCTTTTTTGGAGGGGGTAGGCAGGGCAGTTAGGGTTAAGTGACTTGCCCAAGGTCACAAGGCTAGTTTTGTGTTAAGTGTCTGAGGCCAGATTTGAACTCAGGTCCTCCTGACTCCAGGGCCAGTGCTCTATTCACTGCACCACCTAGCCGACCCCAAAATCATTTTTAAAGAAAAGCACGGGATGACTCATGAGAAAACCAAGGACTGTCCATGTGGCTAACTGGATAAGCCTTTCTTGACTGAAAACTATTGTGCCCATTAAAAGAGGGCAACACCTATAAAAATGAAGTTGATGATTACACAATCAACAAATGTGTCTCAGAATACAAAAGTTGCAATTATACCTCCAGTTCCCAGGGAGATCTGAGGAACAGTTTATACAGATACAAAAGAAATAGGAATTATTATTTTTTTTACACATAGCCTAAATAGGTTCCAATTACTAGGATGGCTGTGGAGATCCCTCAGTGTAGCAAGACATAGTTAAAAGAGCCCTGGATTTTTTTTTTTTAATTGGAAAATTCATCTTCTAATCACAAGTTTACTATTTAGTATACTTTATGAACTTAACAAGTGATATCAGTGGGCCTCCATTTCCTAAAAATGAAGAGTTTTGATGATATATCTTCTAAAAATGTAGTGATTGAACGACTTAGGCAACAAAATACCAGTGTCAAAAGTAGTATATGAATATATCTCTCCTGGCATTTCATGCTATCTTATTTAAATAAAGAGAACTGAAAGTTATTCTGAAATGATATTATGAATGTTCTGGCCAAATAGGATGAGAGTAGTTATAGGATCACAGAATTTAGAATTGGAAGGTGTGGGGAGGGAATTGGGGAGGAGGTGCTTAAATGTTATCTTGCCCAATGTCCTCATTTACAATATAATGAAGGAGATTATTTGAGTACTTATAGAAAAACTTATGGCTATGCATATGCAAATCTATGTACATGTGCCTATTTTATATACATATGTATGATATGGCCTATTCTTCAGGATCTCTACATTTACCCACTATTTCTAGTCTAGTCAAGTACAAGAGAGTTCAATAAATATTCATATCTACAACATGGGGTCAGAGTTTGTGGCAGGTGGTAGGAGTGGGGAGTAGAGAAGAAAAGTACACCAAGTGAGTATAAGCTATAAATAGATATTTACAAAATAAAAACAAAGTTATTTGGGTAAAAACTAATGGGATCAGGGAAAGTGTCTTATAGGAAGTGATAATTGAACTGAACCTTGAAGGGATCTAGGGATTCTAAGAAGGGGAGTTAAGAAAGAGAGCATTTAAGGGATGGGGGCCAGACTTTACAAAGGTATAAATATGGGAGATGGAGTGTCATTGATTAGGAACAGTGATTAGGCCAGTTTGTTTGAAATGTAGAGCATGTGAGGGAAATTAATGTGTCATCACTCTGGAAAGAAAGTCTGGAGTCAGATTATTAAGGACTATAAATTACCAAGGAGATTTTATTTTATCCTAGGAGCAATAGGTGGTCACTGAAATTTCTTTAGCAGGGATTATAGGATCAGAGAGGCATCTAGAACTGGTAGAGACCTCAGACACCATCTAATCCACCTTCCTTACTTTAAGAGATAAAGAAACTTCCAAGGAAGCTAAATGATTTGCTAAAGGCCACACAGATAATGAGTAGCAGAGCTGGAAATCTAATGCAAGTTTTCTGACTTGAGTCAGTGTTCTACTTGGCAAGGTCAGACCAATGCTTTAGATATAGCAATTTGGCAATGATGTGGAGAGGAAAAGACCAACTGAAGAAAGAATAATTAGGAGGCTAGAAGTGCTACAACATAGAGCCTGAAAGGAATGTTCAGAAAAATAGCATAGGAAAAAAAACGCAAAATTAAAAAATTTAAAAAAATTAAAAAAAATTAAAAACCAAAACACCAAGATAATAGTGTCATGAAATCCCAGATAGGAGTAAACATCTAGAAAAACTTTGCCAACATTGTCTAATGCTGCATAGAAATAAAGGATGGAGAATGAGGAAAGGGCCACTGGATTTAACAAAAAGGATATGACTGATGACTAGTCAAATAGTGGCCACAGAAAGTAGGATGTAAGGATTGAAAAGCATATACATAGTTGTTGTTTCTTTTTTCCTAATGTTTCTGAAAAAAAGCAATATAGAATAATGATTTAGAAAATAGTGCCAAGTGAAGGTTGTGTGTGTGTGTGTGTGTGTGTGTGTGTGTGTGTGTGTGTGTGTGGTTTTTAAGACTACAGGAATTCTGGAAATGATTATAGAAAATGATGTAACCCTTTTCCTTCCTCCTATTCAATTCTGAGGTCAAATTGTCTATTATAAATCCTTATCTAAGATACATTCATATGCATACACACATATATACACTTGTATACAGGATGTTCTAAAAGTTTTAGTGCAATTTTAAGTTTTAATAGTCCCTACCATATACATGTATGAGTGTGTATACACACTTATTATGTGTAAGTAGAGATAAATATATGTATGTGTTTTGTGCATATATATGTATCTCTATACATACATATGTACACAGAAATAGATGTATATGCATTTTGTGTAGTTATGCATATGTGTAGGTATGCATACATGTATGATTTATAAATTGTTTGTTCAATAGTTTATAGTCATTCTTGACAGTAGGAATGCATCTATTTTTTCCCTTAAGTAGATAAGTCAAAACTTCTTTTTTTTTCCTTTTTGAGGGGGAAAGGCAGGACAATTGGGGTTAAGTGGTTTGCCCAAGATCACAGGGCTAGCAAGTGTTAAGTGTCTGAGGTCGAATTTGAACTCAGGAACTCCTGACTCTAGCGCCTATTCACTGCACCACCTAGTCACCCCAAGTCAAAACTTTTTTTTAATGTGATTGTAGATCTTATTCAGAAATTCTCATAGTTTTCTAGGATTTGATAAAATTCATCCAAAGTGAAAATATCAGAAATATGAAAACAAGGAAATCATGAGATAATAGTCCAAAGGTAATCTCGAGAGAATATTGATTCTGAGCAGGATCACCTCCCAGACAATCGATCCCTTAGGCACCATAATACATAAATCTGCATTCATGTAGGTGTTCCTCCAACGATATCGGTTATAACCCACCCACGCCTATACATCCTGTACAAACCCTAGCTACATCCAACTATTTTTGGTTATCCCTGTAGAGATTGCTTACTTACCTTTAACTTCATGAGCTGACCCCTAGAGCATGAAAGTTGTCCAATAATTTAAGCTTTAACAGCTTAAAACTCTTCTAAAACTTACAATATGCTGTATAATTTTATTCTATTTGCAAATAGTCATTTCTTCCTTTATATGGCTGTATAATATTTTTTCATAGAAGCTATTTTTTGTAAATGTATATGTATATATTGAAATAAGACTTTTTTTTCTAAAATGTGAAAACCCAAGTGCTTTCTTCTTTGAAGGTCCATTAAATACTCCTGTTTATTGAGAAAAGCTGTATGTACATTTTATTGAGATTTAGTTCATCTCCATACTCTATTCACAAAATGCAAAAGATCACAGAGAAAATTATCTGGGAAGGAGAGAATAACCCAACATGGACCATTTTCCCTTACTTTTGTTATGTTAATTGCCCCAGAGAAACCTCCCCTTATTCAATTAAGCAATGAATAGAAAGTAAGAGAGCAAAAACTAAAGGAGCAAGAACTGAGAAGAGATAGAAATAAGAAAATAGAGACAGAGACAGAGAAGGCCAGAGAGAGAAGAGAGATAGAGTGAAACAGAGAGAGTAACACAGAAAGACAAAAAGGGGAAAAGGGACAAAGTCAAAGAGAAAGACATCAATTGTCAAAGCAAGAAATGAGAAAGAGAAATGCATATCTCTCTAAAGGGTATATAGTTCTTTAAATGGATTAAAGCATTTTCATGTGTATTTTTTATCACCTCTCTATGACAAAAGAAGGGCAAAACAAGTAGGATAAAAGATTCAGAACTGATAAGTATATATCAGCTAAGCCAAATTCTCAGTTTACAGATGAAAAAAATAGAAGCCTAAAGAAGACCACATAGCTAATAATAATAGTTAATTATCACTATATATATATATATAGTATATATATATATATATATATACTATAGTATATATATATATATAGTATATATATATATATATATATATAGTATATATATATATATATATATATCCCTTTAAAATTGCCAAAGCACTATTTATATAATATTTGATCTTTCATTTGGGAAAGTAGGTGTTAATATTATCCCCATTAGACAAATGAGGAAACTGGATCTTAGAGAAATTCAATGACTAATGCAAGGTCTCACAAGTATTAAGTAGGCAGGATTTGAATTGCGATAATCCTTGTTCAAAGTTCCACTATGCCACCTAGCTGCCAAGTAAGTAGGAAAGTCAAGATTTGAATACAGAAGGATTTTTCTGATGCACTGAAAAGCCTACCCTCTTCTTCCACTTGTAGGAATATTACACAGAGAATTTAACTCTTATTATTGATCACAGGAATAGCACCCACACTAAGATTTGATCTTCTGACTCTACCTCCATCATTCTAGCTATTAGCTTTCTTTCACCTACATCCTAAATAATTTTAGTTATATGCAGTGCTATGCTTGGAAATTATTCAAAATTACTGCAGGATTCTTTCACACTGTGTTTAACAGTGTTAGTAACAGGTATGTCATCAACATCTGCCAACATTTTCATGTATTACTCACTGTTTGTTTAAATTGTTATACCATCTGTCTACTTGGCCATTATTTACATTGACTAACTCTTGTTGACAATGTGGTATCTATCCTTTACATATAAATATTCTAATAGAGTACTCATTGTTTAGTGTAAGAAATTTCATTTACTTATAAAGAAATCAGGTCAGTTCCCATCTAAGTCCACAGCACTGCCTATAACTACTTGTGTCTTCAGAGAATATGTTCATCAGGGAACCAGTAGAGTTTTATGCTACACAAAATCTGGGAATTTCATTTAAAATTACTTGCTTTCAATTTACTTTATTTTATACCTGGCAAATTTTATTTTAGTACAAATGCATGTTTACAATAAACATATTGCTTAATTGCTGGTTGCCTGCTTTTTGCTGTTGTGAAAAGTACAATAGTAAGAACCATAATGGGGACAAAAAAGCAAACAGTAAAAAGCATCCAAGAATATCTCTAGCAAAATTTCTCAAAAAAATAAGATGTACTTATCCATACTGATGTTCCCCAAATCTTCCTCTTCTCAAATGAGACTGCACAGTGTAACAAGCAGCAAGCTCCTCTGAGTCTGATGACCTGAGTTTAAAAACTCCCTTTAATATTTTGTATCTTTGTGACTCTGGACAAGTCAGGGTCTTTCTGTGTTTTAATTTTCCTATGCTTAAAAGGCAGGTGATATTACTTCACTGGGTTGTTGTCAAGAAAGTGATTTGCAAATATTAATATAATATATAAATGTGTATTGATCATTATCATCATCATTATTATTCATAAACCTTCATATAATCCACAATAGAGAGAAAGAGATTAATTAATCATCCTCATTGGTGAAATAATATAGTTGAAAAACATCTATTGCCCAGATTACAACTCACAGATAAAAGGTCAGAACACCCGATTAGTCAAGCAATATCTCGGATGAACTGAGTACAAAAATAAGCAAGAGCAGGACATTTGGGAAATTATACTGTTCTTTTAGCGATTTCACAACTGCTTATTGCTGCAAGGTTAATTGCTTTCACAAAAATATTTTCCTATTGATTATGGGATTTAAAAGTATATACAACAGAGGAGTTAAAATTATAAATAATCCAACTGACCATAGCAAGATATATATAGTGATTGTAAAATGATTATAAAGATGGCCTGGTCATAGAAGTGACATATAAGGCCTTACCAAAGCATGTATGTCTAGAAAAAGAGGTAAATTGTTTGGTTATATATCAAGAATGGAAAAAAGATAATGAAAAGGGTGATGATGGCCAGTATTTATATAGTACTTTAAATGTGCAAAGCACTTTACAAACGGTATTTTGTGGTGACCTCACAACAACCTTGAAAGGTAGGTCTATTATAATCTTCATTTATTGTTGCTTACCCTTCTTTTTTGAAGACATCATTTGATGACATCTCAGGGTGATGACTTACACAGGAATTGGATTTAAGTGAGGCAGAATTGAACAGAGCCACCAAACTCACTTTCTCTTTTGGAGTCCTCAAAGTCCAGTGGCAAGAAAAAAGTCAGGACCACAGGCAATGGATACAGGCCCAGGATACAGATACCTGGGTGTCTTTGATATTTGACCAAACTCTTAAGTGCTCAACAGTGCCTGCTTCAACCACCTGCGTGGCCACTGGAATATATTGTTCTCATCTGTCCATTTCACATGAAAGGAAGTCTTCACATGGTTGGAGCAGGCATCCCCCAATTCATCAATGGGTTTAAGGTCTGTTGGTTACCCTCAAGCTGGCTTAGCCCATCTTCCAAGACAATTTTAAAAGGGTGTGGCCACCACACATGGTATAGCTTCATCGAGCCACAGGTGAGGGTTGGGTGACCAGTTAGACATCAGAGATAGATAAGCAGCCCTGACAAAGGTGGGGTTCCTCATTTAACACTCCACAGAGATAAGGAAACTGAAGTAGATGGAGTCAAGTGACTTTCCCATGGTAAGTGTATACAACAAAACTCAAAATCAGGTCTTTATGACAGTAAACATTAACAATTAGCCTATATGCCATTCTAAATGTCAAAGTGAACTGAAGAACTGTGATGAATACCAAATCAAAAATTATTGGTAAGAGTAAATGTCTCCAAGGTTTCTGAAAATTCTACCCCTTCACCTGAAATGCGTTACATAGGAGGCATATGTCTATAGAATACAAATGAAATGTTTATAAATTTTTAAATGTTCAGATGACATTAAACTGAAAGGGTCAGACAATACATCGCATGAAAGATTTTCAAAGTGCCATAAGGTAGAACAGTGGCCTAACTTTTCAGTGGATGAAATTCAATATAAATGCAAGCAAAGTCCTTCACTTGGCTTAAAAAAAATCAGGTGCATAAGGGCATGCTGGGGAACATATAACTAAATGGAGTACAATAGTTCATACGGGAAAGGCCTTGAGGTTTTAATTAAGTTTAGAAACATTATGACATAGCAAAATGCTATTGCATCAGAACAAAACAAAGCAAAGCAAAATAAAACAAAACAAAACCTATTGCAATCATGGGCTGTACCATCAGAAACAATACCCAGAGGAAGAAAGGGCATAGTAATGTACACTGATCTGCTTATACCACATCTAATGTAGTATGTTCAGTTTTGGCAACTAAATATTCTAAAACAACATTGGCAAGCTGTAGATCATCCATATAAATCACCAGGAAGGTGAGGATCTTCAAACCAATTCCATAAAAAGGATCAGGTGTAGGAACTTTAGAATGGTCAGCCTGAATAAAAAAAAGATTCTTTGATGTGTGGGCATGAGATGATAGCTATTTCTAGGAATTTAAAGGAATGGCTCATGAAAATATGATTAGATTTTATTTGATTTTAGAATAGTGGTAGAAATATCTTAGAGGAAAAGTTCAAGTCAATGTAAAGAAAAAAAAACAAACACAAACATGCATATACAAACTATTTTTTTTACTAAATTGATTGATTGATCTACAAAACCTGTGCTCAAGTCCAGTCATTGTTTATTGGATTCTCTTTTTTGTTGGAGAAATTATTATTTGAATAAAGTTTCATGTTTGCATGAGAAGCAGAGTCACTGAGAGCAAGGAGATTGGGTAAGGAGAGACTGTTTTTCTGGAAATATCTTCAAAAGAGGGATTTATATAGTCCAGGTTTTCTTCTAGTCAAGTCAACGAACATGTATTAAAGATTTACTATATTCCAGGAACTGTGCAGAAAATATCTATACAAGCAGAAAGATAGTGACTTCAGTAAAAGAACTTACGTGCTTATTGGAAAAAGATACCAAATAAAAGGAAGGTAAAATAAGGGAGCATAAAGGAAGAAGGGCAGCTAGGTGGTGCAGTGGATAGAGTGCTAGTGCTAGAATCAGGAAGACTCATCTTCCTATATTTAAATCTGACCTCAGACACTTATTAGGTGTGTGACCCTGGGCAAGTCACTTATACCAGTTTGCCTCAGTTCCTCATCTGTAAAATGAGCTGGAGAAGGAAAAGGGAACTCACTCCAATATCTTTGCCAAGAAAACCATAAAAGGGGGTCACAAAGATTTAGACACAACTGAAAACATCTAAACAATAACAACAAAAGCAGAGAGAAGATATTTTGGTAAATATCTAGAGAGTTCAAAGCAGAGCCCCAAAAGGAATGAAGACCAGAGACTGTCAGTCTATGAATAGAGAAAAATATGCACAATAGCCTATACTTCAAGCACGTCTCTATGTTTCCATGCTCCCCGCCTTTTAAAAAATTTGTCCCTCTAAAGATTTTAGAAAATTCCTTATTTGGTGAAACTGGGAACTCTCTCGCTCTTTCATTTGGGCTGAGATATATTGCTCCTAGTGAAAAAGCCCATTTATGGTGCATATTGCCTGGTATAGATATACATACATGCATACACACAAACACACACACACATACACACATATACATATATATACACATATATACATACGCACGTATATACATACACACATATATGTATACACATATATACATATATATATATATTATGATTTTTGCTATTTCCTTCAATAAATGAAATTGCTAGTTCCCATCTTTGATGTTCTTTTGTGTAAATATCATTTAGGAAGAAGAGAATCAATTCTTTAGATATACCTTGAAATGCCACACCTTCTTTATTAAAGACTAGTTGCCAGGCCTTAAAGAAACACAGAACAATTTCAAAAACTGAAGAAGGAATATTCAAGGCTCAGGCTGTGCCATTACAATACAATAAAAAATTAAAATACTACCAATATTAATGTATAATTGTAATGCTATACCAATCAAGTGATCAAAGTGATACTTTATAAAACAACTTGATAGAATAATAAATTAGGAAAAATAAAATATGTAGAATATTTAAAAAAATATTGAAGAGAATTAAGAGGGAAGGGGGAATTGGGAAAGAGAAGGAGGAGGAGGAATAGGAGGAGGAGGAGGGGAGGGTCAGCAAGAAGAAGAGAGTTTATTAAGTGCCTACTATGTGCCAGCAGCCATAGTACTGATTATAAATGCTATCTCATTTGATTCTCATGATAACCCCTAGAAGATATTTTATTATGATTCCCACTTTACAACTGAGGAAACTTAGACAGGCAGAGAAGGTGAGTGATTTATCAGGGTCAAACATGTATGATGCCAGATTTCAACTCAGGTCTTCCTCATTTCAATCTCAACACTCTACACATTATGCCACTTAACTGTCTCCCATCTTTTTTTTTTTTTTTTGCTTTTTTGGAGGGCAGTTGGGGTTAAGAGACTTTGCCAAGGTCACACAGCTGGTTTTTTTTTTTGTTTGTTTGGTGTGTGTGTGTGTGTGTGTGTGTGTGTGTGTGTGTGTGAAGTATCTGAGGTCAGATTTGAACTCACGTCCTCCTGACTCCAGGGCCAGTGCTCTATTCACTGCACCACCTAGCCGCCCCTCACTCCCATACTTTAAACAATCTTATAAAGCAGAAGTCACCAAAACCATCTGATAATAGTTAAACTATAGAGAAAATAATCAATAGAACACACTAGCTAGCTGACAATAAAGAATTATGAACCTAAATAAACTCAGTATTTAATAAACCAGAAAACATAAATTACTTAGGAGGGAACACCCTATTTGATTAAAAAAATACAGTGAATACTGCAACATAGTCTAAAAGAAATTAGCAATAAAAAATGCCATACAGCATATTCCACATTACATTCTAAATAGATGATACTTTGATAGTAAAAATACTAATATTAAAATATTAGAAGAGAAGCAGATCATATATTCTCACAGATATAGGGAATAGAAGAGGAAAATTAGTATTTATTAACCACCTACTATGTGTCAAGGTCAGAAATGTGTTCTTAACATGAGAATAAAGGTAATTGAAAAAGATAAAAATACCTACTTTTGATTAGAAGAAACAGAAAACCTTATGCACAAACAAAATTAATGCACATAGGACAAGCTAGGAAAAAAGGGAAGTGGACAAATAAAAAGAAAAATCTGCAGGGAGTTTGATAAACAAAATCTATAAACAATATCATGTGTCTATCGCTAGATAAACAGCTAGATAATAAATTATATGAATTCATATACGTATTTTCCCTTATTTTTAATATAAAGAGGATTGAGTAGGTGGGCTCTCTGGCTCTTTCCTACTCTAGATCCATAATCCTAAGAATTGAAATTAGAAATTCAAAGTTGTGCTGATGGTCCAATGATGTACAAGGAGAATTACAGAGTTCAGAGCCACTGAAAAGGTATATTAAGGAAATAAGGAGAAAAATCTAAGAGACTCTGAGTTTACTGAATTCAGTTTTGGGGTTGTTTTGTTTTGTTTTGTTTTGCTTTGTTTTGGGGGGGCATTTTACTCCACAACTCAAAATACAAGGGGATTTGATTTTTAAAAAATGGTATACAAATCTGAAATGCTCAGGCATTTTTTCTTCTGAATCTTTCCATAGACAGTGAGAAATAAAGAACATTTTTAGTTTACATTAGCATTGCTCTGCCAAGAAAGGAATCCATATAACATGGAATATTCCCCTTCCTTTTGCTAAATGCCTGTTTTTGTGTCATATTAAAGAAAGGTAATATTAAAACATTTCAAGCAATGTACCATTATACAGAATATTGATTCCATTTAATTTCCATGATGAAGTAGTATAACACAGGCTCATGTTTGAAAGTATAAGTATATTCAATATTTGGTGACAGGAGAACAGATTTGTTATAAGCCAAGATTGAATCAGAGAAGATATCTAAGATCAAATTTTGAATAATTATTAGTATATTCTTAAAAGATCTGTGAAGCTTAGTCAAATTCAAGTTACAGATACAAGTCATTGAAATCATTTATGTTCTTACTGGGCAATTGCTCCTGTTTGGTATCTGAGATACATAGGATAAAGCAAGAAGCAGTTTATTTCAACAGTTCTGTGTAAGATAAAAAGTAATTTCAAGGGGCGGCTAGGTGGCGCAGTGAATAGAGCGCTGGCCCTGGAATCAGAAGGACCTGAGTTCGGAGCCAGCCTCCGACACTTAATCCATACAAACAAAAACCTAGCCGTGTAACCTTGGGCAAGTTACTTAACCCCAATTGCCCTAAAAGGGGCGGCTAGGTGGCGCAGTAAGAGTGCCGGCCTTGGAGTTTGGATGACCCGAGATTAGATCCGGCCTCAGAAAATGAGCACCCACGCATAAATAATGACTAGCCGTGTAACCTTGAGTAAGTTACTTAACCCCAATTGCTTTAAAAAAAAAAAAAAGTAATTTCAAGATATCAAGCAATATAAGATTAGAAGACAATAACAGCTTTAATGGTAGAAATGTATGTGAAATTAGCAGCAAATGGTATATATTTCATGTTTTTATGACATCTTTTTAAAATAAAAATACTATGCTAATCATTTTAAAATGTGTTCATTGGCTGATTTTTCGTATTTTAAAGCTTTTAACATCATGTTAAAATGACAAAATAATAAGGGATCTTTATGCTTAACTGTCTGGATTACAAGCAGTGACCAGTCACTTCAGAAATCAAGGTGGTTATAATCTTCCATAGAATAGTCAAACGTCCTAGGGAAAATATCATTGACTAAAGAGCTGACTTTGGAAATTATGCACTAGTTTTCACTGCCTCTATATTTTTACAAACACAATTTTATTCTATCTTGTCTCTATTCACTTTATATTTTGGATATTTACCTGGCAATATACAGGATCCATCTAATTTACTTGTCCAGAATATGGTAAATTTGACATCCGTCGATATAGCAGCAAACAAAAGCAACAAATTATACTTTTAAAAAGTCTGTAATCTACGACATAGAGCTACTAAGAATTCTTTAGTGCTCTATTTTGTGCCTTCATGCTGTGCAATTTAGAGTTTCTTTTAATAGATGCAAAAATATCAGTGAAGCAGGCAGTGGAGGAGATTGAAACCTATTAAGTCAGGTAACGCTTCATTTTCCACAGGCCTCTTGTTAAGGAGAGGTCATCTAAAAAAATGTAGCATTTTCTATAATGTAGTTAACATTTCATGTTAAATGGAAAAATCTGGACTATCCTATTCAAAGAACAGCAGTCTTCACATGTATATACACACTACACACATGTACACACACATTTACAACCAGGCAGGCACACACACAAAGAATGAATAAAATTTCAAAAAGAATTACTCACCATATATGAACATTCCATTTCAAAATACTCTTCTCAAGTTCCTCATCGACACTCCATGGTTAGGACAATTGGCTGTGATACAGCTTATGTTACCTTAGAGTACTTACCTTAAATTCACCCCAGCCTCCCAGGGTCTTGGAATCTGTCTGGAAAAATCATGAAGATGATGGTCCTCCTGAGATTTTTCCACACTTCAATTTCAAGCCCCAACTGGAAACCCCATAAGCAAAAGTCTTTTCCATGGTATTTAAGGATTTCCAGTGCAGCATCAAAAAATAAGGGGGGTGGGATGGGGGAAGAAAATGTCTATATTTCTTAAAGACTTAGAAAAAGGTTAGGTTTCACACTTGCTCTTCTGAAAGGAAAGGTCAGACTAGGAGGAATAAAGGATAACTGGAAATTATACCTCCTCTCCACTCTTTAAACCAGTTTACTTATTTCTATTGGGATTTCAGAGTGTTGGTAATGTGGTCTTTGCTCAAATGATTACCTTCCCATAATTATTTTCTTTAGATTTAAACATATGTCTCCATGACATGAAACAACAGATTCAAGGAGGAGTGAACTAGTTCATGCAGCAATATGTTTTCCTAAGAAAATTGTATCCACCTGATGAAACACTGGTTCAAGAATATTGCAACTCAAGAGTATGTTCTGTTATCTTAAAGGTATATAGGAACCTAAAACAAGCAACTAGTTCCTATTAAGGCATTTAAATAGGACTACCACCCCAGTGCTCACTCTTATGTCCAGCATTTATTATTTTTTATAAAACCATCATCTTGCCTTAGTTCATGTTTTTTGTTCTCTCCAACTAAACAAGTCAACAATAAATACTATAAAAATAAATAAATATTTATCAAATGCTATGTATAGTACTGGGTGTGATTTTCATCAAAGAATAATAAAAGTAGCTAAGATTTATATAATACTTATTATGTGTTAGGTACCATATTCAGTGCTTTCTGATAATATCTCATTGATCCTCTCAACAACCCTGGGGGGGGGGTGTTGCTGTTTTTATCCCCATTTTACTGATGAGGACATTGAGGCAAATAGGAGTTGGAGATCACACAGCTAGTGTCTGAGTCCAAATTTGAATTCAGCTATTTCCAATGATTTTTTGCTCAGCTCTGCCCCCTGCTTCTCCTCCCCACATCTCTACTTATAGCATTGTTATTTACAAGAAACGATCATTGTAGAAGCTAAACCAAAAGAGAGAGAATCATAGCCAAGGCTCTGTAAGTTAGTGCTTTTGGAAGGTACCCAATATTCCAGTTATACAGCCAGTCTGGAGGCTTCCATTAACCATGTGACTAGCTGTCAAGCAGCAGTTACATATTATCTAAATATGCTGTGCAAAGCACGTGTTCCACATGCCATCCCAATTTTCCTGTAAATAATTAACCCAGTGGGAAGCTAGGTGGTGCAGTAGATAGAGTGCCAGGCCTAGAGTAAGGAAGACCTGAGCTAAAATCCAGGGTCAGACACTTGATAGCTCTGTGACCTTGGGCAAGTCATTTAACCTGGTTTGCTTCAGTTTCCTCATCTATAAAATGAGATGGAGAAGGAAATGGCAAACCACTCCAGTATCATTGCAACACACACACACACACACACACACACACACACACACACACACACACCAGAAGAGTTCTAGAAGGTCAGACACAGTTAAACGATGACTAAAAAGAAGATGAATTCTCTAGTCTTCTCCTTGAACAAAGTAGTATCACTCATGCTATACGTGCCAGTCTCATTACATTTATATTCCCCTTTTGCTAACATTCCAACTCCTGTTCAATTCATGGTGAATTTTCCTGAGGTACTGTTTCCTCTGTTTCTTCTCACACTGGGAAATTCACTTTTCACTGACCTTGGTTCCTGCTCTAAATAACTCTTGGAGGGACAGGAATAATCCAGGTTGGATGCCATATCTCTTTCCTTCAGGCCTGGTGCAGCCACACATGTTAACTGCTTTACCCCAGTTCCCTCTAGCTTTTAGATCTCTTACTAGGCTATGAGTATTGCACTTTGCATGCTTCAGCAGGATTTATTTTCTGGGTAGAGTTTCTGCCACCTATCGGTTCCCTAATGTTGGGGCCAGACCAGGTAGAAGGCTATATTCCCTCCTAAAACTCTCAGTGTGAAGACTCCTGGCTAAATGTAGCTGAAGTCTGGGGTGGTGTGGTCTGGTAGAGACTTCAACTATAGGAAAATTCCTCACCTATAGGCTTATTTGTGCTGAAGTGTATATAGGCTTCTGGTGGAAAACTTTTGAACAAGAGCTGTGGTTCAGAATGAATTCATAAGGTTCTTTACTTGTTTAATTTTTGTCTTTCTTTTCCTATGGAGATATCTGTAATTATTCTACTTGAGGGCCATAATTCCTCATTTGGAGATTTATTGAGAATTAGTGAGAAGGGGAGTAAAATGTCTGCCCCTAAATTTTGTTCATCATGTCACACATATTTCAAAAACAGAAGTCTCCATGTCACATTGTGAATCTTAGAATATCATAATCTCAGAGAAGTCAAAATTGCAGGCGATAATCATATATATCTAACAGTATTTTTAATGTACTTAATTTAAAAAATCAGGAACTGTGGTATATTTTGAGGATATAAAACCAAAATGAGCAAGTCTCTATCCTCAAGAAATGTATAGTCTCTATGATCAGAAGGCATGAAAGCATAAGGGTAAATACACATGTATACACATACATATAAAACAAATATATGTACATGTATACATATAAACGCATATCTATGCATAAATATGTACATATATGTTTGTGAATTCTAATATATTCATACATGGACATATAGCATAAATATAAAATAATTTTTGGGTGAGAGAGCATTACCAAATGAGTTTGTTAAGACAATTTTATGGTACTTCAGCTGAGCTTTAAAGGAAGATAGGCATGCTGTTGACGGGTAACTAGATGTCACCATGCATAGAGCACCAGGCCTGGAATTAAGAAGACCTGAGTTCAAATCAGGAATCAGACACTTACTAACTGTATGACCCTGGGAAAGTCACTTAACCCTCTTTGGCTCAGTTTCTTCATCTGTAAAATAACCTGGAGGAGGAAATAGTAAACCATTCCAAGATAGTAAATAGTAAACCATTGCCAAGAAAACATCAAATGAGGTCGTGAAGAATCAGATGTGACTGAAAAGACCAAACAAAAAAATAATAAAATTTTGTTGAGTGGAGATAAGGATGGAGTACAAGTTAAATTGGGGGAACAGCTATTGCAAAGGTGTGGAGACAGAAGAAAATGCAAAATTGAAGGAACAACAAGTTGGTAAGTCTCTCTGTAACATAAAAGTATGTGGATGAGAATGATAAACAATGAGTTCAGGTTGGAAACAGATTACAGTCTGGAGACTGTAATGGATTTTCAATGCTAAAAATATTCATGTTCCTAAAGAGAAGGAGTCACTGGAGCTTCTTTACCAGCTGGGGCAGTGACATGATAAGGTAAATAAACTGTGAATGATGTTTGTTCTTGCTGATCTGTTTAAATTCTACATCAAACTATATAGATTGATTGCAAATGTTATATTGGACACAGGAAAAATATTTATCAGTATAAATACTATATGTTCCCAGTGTTCAAAAAAGGGAGAGCAAGTTCCAAATTAGCAATCTTAATCTACTAAACTAATTCAGGTGTTCTATAGTTCTAGATCACCACTAGATAACAAGAAAGTATATAAGTATTCATCATGGAAAATGGTACTATATAACATGGTACAAGATGTCAAAAATAGTTGTCTGTCATCATAAATTCTCAAAAAAAAAAAAGTTGAAGCATCCCTGCTGAGGGACTATGCCCTCAACTTACAATTGCAATGATGAATTTAATGCCAAGAAGGTAAATATTAACCTGAGTTCTAATGGCCTGGGACAGGTCATTTTTTCTGAGTCCCCACTAGTGTGTTTCTCATTATTAATTATGCACTAGAAACAATTATTGATTAGGAAAGGCATTTACTTAAAATGGTATAGAAGAAAAGAGTAGCTACCCGGAAGAAAATAGCTAGGATACAATCTGCTGCAAATAGAAATAGCACTCAAGGAAAGAGTAAACACAGAATACAGTGTTAGTGAGGCACACGGTGAAACATATATGTAGAAAAAGTAACTCATGGCAGAGGCCTGGAAGACAACAGGGGCCGGCTCAGAGGCCCTGACAAGGCCTGATCAACGTGGTGGCAGGTTGGCCCACCAAACACAAGGGCCATTACCAGACATATCACCTATAACTGCAGGGCTGGGAATAGATGGAGTTGGCTACAGAACCCACAAAATGACAGAGAGAAGCTAACCTCCCACTGCAGGCCCGCAGGAAGGGACCAGCACAGCACTCTAGGAGCCAAGCCCAGACCCGCGAGAGCCAGGGGTTTTAACCTCAGGGTGGCCACAAGCAGCTCCTGGCTGGCTGGACTTCAGATAACCAGCAGCTGTGGCAGTTTCCAGAATTATCAACCCATAGATGGCAAGGACAAAGTGAGAGGTCAGTGCAGTGTGGACTGAGGTACCTGGGAATTCCGGAGTGCTGTTGGCCTTTGCCCCCAGGGTGAGAAGAGGCTAAGTTGCTGTAGGCGCGCACCCAAAGCCATGTGGTTGCTTCAGAGCTCCTGGCTGCAGATTTCAGGGGGACCAAGAGACCAGTCTGAGGGGTAATTGCTCTTGCTTTAACCTGCTTGGGTCTGGATTGCTATCTAGGGTGGAGGTCATGGGGTGGGGGACTAGTTTGCCAGAGTGTAGGGAGACTTCAGAGAAGGCACCCAACTAATAACCCAAGCAGCTGAGAAAATTGCAGCAATTTGGTACGAAGCTCCCACCTCTGGGAGGCGGCAGAGTTCTACTGTGGCAAAAACCTCAGAAGTCAAATAATTGAGTGGCAACATGAGCAAAGGAGGGAAGCAAGACAAGACAGTAATCCAATTTTGGACTCCTTTTTTAGGGACAAAAAGGATCAAAGCATGGATCATGAGGACAACAACAAAGTCAGAACTCCTGCACCAGAAGCTTCCGAGGTAAGAATAAGGTGCTTATAAGCCATAGAGGAGCTGTAAAAAGGATTTTGAAAGCCAAATAGAGAAGTGGAAGAAAATTGGGAAGAGAAATGGGAATGATGCAAGAAAATTATAAAATGAAAGTCAACAACATGACTAAAGAAAATTACACCATAAAAAAAGACTAACTCAAATGGCAAAAGAGGCTCAAAAAGGCAATGAATAGAAGAATGCCTTAAAAAGCCAAATTTGCCAAATGGAAAAAGAATCTCAAAAGCTCACTGAGGAGAATTATTCCTTGAGAATGGAAGCAAACAGAAGCTAGTGACTTTATGAGAAATCAAGATACTATTAAACAGATCCAGACATATGAAAAAATAGAAGCCAATGTGAAATATCTCAGTGGAAAATCCACCAACCTGGAGAATAGATCCAGGAGAGATAATTTTAAAATTATTGGACTACCTGAAAGCCATGGTCAAAAAAATCCCTACATATCATCCTCCAAGAAATTCTCAAGGAAAATTTCCCTGATGTTTTAGAACCAGAAGCCAAAATAGAGGTTGAAAGAATCCAGTGATCACCTGATGAAAAATGACCCCAAAAAGAAAACTCCTAGGAATATTATAGCCAGTTTCCAGAGTTCCCAGATCAAGGAGAAAATTGCACAAGCAGCCATGAAGAAACAATTTGAATACTGTGGAAAGACAACCAAGAAAACACAGGATCTGGCAGCTTCTACACTGAGAGATCGAAGGGCTTGGAAAATGGTATTCTGGAGAGCAAAGGAGCTGGGATTAAGACCAAGAATCACCTATCCAGTAAAACTGAGTATTATGTTTCAGGGGAAAATATGGTCCATCAATGGAGTAGAGGATTTTCAAGCATTCTTGATGAAAAAAACAGAGTTGAATAGAAAATTTAACATTCAGATACAAGAAGAAAATCATGGAAAGGTAAACAGGGAAAAGAAATCATAAGGAACTTATAAAATTTGAACTATTTACATTCATACACACACAAAAATACAAACAACCAATAATTGTAACTTATGAAACTTCTCTCAGTATGAGTATACTTGAAGGGAATAGAAATGTGTGTGTATATATACATTTTATATATATATATATGTATATATACACATATATGTGTATGTATGTGTGTATGTGTATATATGTATATATGTGTATGCATGTGTGTATATGTATTTATGTATACATACATATATACATCTACACAGGAGGGTATATGGGCATATGAATGCATATGGGAGGAAGTATATATGTGTACAGGTATACATAGACAAAGGGTACAGGACCAATTGAATAAGAAGGGATGATACTTCAAATGTGAAATTAAGAGGTGAGAGGAATATAATGAGAGAAGATGAGGAGAGATAGAATGGGGTAAATTATCTCATATAGAAGAAGCAAGGGAAAACTGTTAGAATGGAGGGCAATAACAGGATAGCAAAAGGGAATGACTCAACCCTATTCTTTTTTTTTTATTAATTTATTACTTTACTTTCAGTTAACAAGATTCAATTCCATAGTTCCTTGATTTTCAAATTTCCTTTAGTTCCCTGCCCCCACCCCCCACGACCACATATAGCCCAGTATAGAGTCTGCAAATACATTCATATTAGACATTAGTCCAATTACAAAGGCATATTGTATTAGGTGGGATGGAAAATGATAAAGAAGAAATAAAACCAAACAATGAAAAGAAAAAAAGATCAATTACTTTGCTTCCATCAGGATTCAGGCAAAGTTCTTTCTAGTTATATCTCTGGATGTTGCATGTCTCTTTCTTGAGTCTTTCGGGATTGACTTATATCACTGCATTGCTGAAAAGAGTCCAGTCTGTCTTAGTTGGTCATCACACATATGATGGGTTTATGATTGTACACAAATTTCTTCTGATTATACTCTTCTCGCTCAGCATCAGTTTGTCTAAGCCTCTCCAGGTTAATATGAAATCTTTCTCCTCCTCGTTTCTTATACCACAATATTATTCCATTACATTCATATACCACAATTTGTTTGGCCATTCCCCAATTGATGGGCACCCCTTTAGTTTCCAATTTGTTGCAACCACAAAAAGAGCTTCTATAAATATTTTTGTACATATGGGTCTTCCTCCCTCATCTATGATCTCTTTGGGATATAACCCTAGAAGTGGTATTGCTGGGTCAAAGGGTATGAAATTATTTATATTTCTTTGGGTGTAATTCCAGATTCCTCTCCAGAATGGTTGGATAAGTTTACAACTCCACCAGCGATACATTAGTGCTCCAATTTGCCCACAACCTCTCCAGCATTTGTCATTTTCTTGTTTTGTTATCTTAGCCAATCTGACTGGAGAAATGTGGTATTTCAGAGTGGTTTTGATTTGCATTTCTCTAATCAATAGTTATTTAGAGCATTTCTTCATATGCTTATAGATATCTTTAATTTCTTTCTCTGAAAACTGCCTGTTCCTATCCTTTGACCATTTATCAATTGGGGAATGACTTGTATTCATATAGATTTGACTGAATTCTCTGTAAATTTTAGAAATGAGTCCTTTATCAGAGACATAGGTTGTAAAAATTCTTTCCCAATTTCCCACCTCCCTCTTGATCTTGATTACATTGGGTTTGTTTGTACAGAAGCTTTTTAATTTAATGTAATCAAATCATCCATTTTGCATTTTATAATGCTCCCTAATTCTTGTTTGGTCCTAAAGTCTTCCCCTCTCCAAACATCTGTCAGGTAAACTATTCCTTGCTTTTCCAGATTGCTTAGAGGATCATCCTTTATAACTAGCTCATGCACTCATTTAGACTTGATTTTGGTATATGGCATTAGATAATAATCTACGCCCAGTTTCTGCCATACTGTATTCCAGTTTTCCCAGCGGTTTTTGTCAAATAGTGCATTCTTATCCCCAAAACTGGGGTCTTTGGGTTTATCGAACAATAGATTACTATATTCATTAACTGCTGGGTCTCCTGTGCCCAGTCCTTTCCATTGATTCACTACTCTACTCCTCTGCCAGTACCAAAGCAGTTTTAATGACTGCTGCTGTATAATACAAAATAAATCTGGCATAGCTAATCCACCTTCCCTAGCATTTCTTTTCTTTAATTCCCTTGATATTCTAAACTGTTTGTTTATCAAATAAATTTTGTTATTATTTTGTCTAAATATAAAAAGTAGTTTTTTGGTAAATTGATTGGTATGGCACTAAATATATCATTTAGTTTGGGTAAAATTGTCATTTTTATTATATTAGCTTGACCCAGCCATGAGCAATTGATATTTTTCCAACTATTTAGATCTGCTTTTATTTGTGTGAGAAGTGTTTTGTAGTTGTGATCATAGAGATTCTGGGTTTGTTTTGACAAGTAGATTCCCAAATATTTTATAATGTCTACAGTGACTTTAAATGGGATTTCTCTTTCTATCTCTTGCTGTTGAGTTTCATTAGAGATGTACAGGAATGCTGAGGATTTATGTGGGTTTATTTTATATCCTGCAACTTTTCCAAATTTATTTATTGTCTCAAGTAGTTTTTTACTTGATTCTCTAGGATTCTCTAAGTATATCATCATATTAACTGTGAAGAGTGATAGCTTGGTCACTTCTTTGTCCAATTTGATTCCTTTCATTTCTTTTTCTTCTCTAATTGCTACTGCTAGTGTTTCTAGTACCAGCTTGAATAAGAGGGGTGATAGTGGACACACTTGTTTCACTCCTGATCTTATTGGAAAGGCTTCTAGTTTATCCCCTTTGCATATAATACTTGCTGATGGTTTTATATAGATGCTATCAACTATTTTAAGGAAGGCTCCATTTATTTCTGTACTTTCTAGTGTTTTTAATAGGAATGGATGTTGTACTTTGTCAAAAGCCTTTTCTGCATCTATTGAGATGATCATGTGGTTTCTGCTAGTTTAATTGTTGATATGCTCAATTATACTGATGGTTTTCTTAATATTAAACCATCCTTGCATTCCTGCAATGAATCCTACCTGATCTGAGTGTATTATTTTTGTGATAAGTTGTTGGAGTCTTTTGGCTAATATTTTATTTAAAATTTTTGCATCTAAATTCATGAGGGAAATTGGTCTATAATTTTCTTTCTATATTTTATCTCTTCCTGATTTAGGAATCAGTACCATATTTGTGCTATAGAAAGAATTTGGTAGGACTCCTTCTTCACTAATTTTCCCCAGTAGTTTGAAGATTATTGGAATCAATTGTTCTTTAAATGTTTGATAGAATTCACTAGTAAACCCATCTGGCCCTGGGGATTTTTTCCTAGGGAGTTCATTGATTGATTTCTTTTTCTGAGATGGGGTTATTTAGGTAATTCACTTCCTCTTTAGGTAATCTGGGCAACTTGTAATTTTGTAGATATTCATCCATTTCATTAAGATTGTCATATTTATGTGCATACAATGGGGAAAATTATTCCTCATTATTTTTTTGATTTCCTCTTCCATTCAAGGTAGATTCATGCTTTTCATTTTTGATACTCATAATTTGGTTTTCTTCTTTCTTTTTTTATCATATTGACTAAGGGTCTATCAATTTTATTGTTTTTTTTTCATAAAACTAGCTCTTAGTTTTTTTATTGTCAATAGTTTTCTTAATTTCAATTTTATTAATCTCTCCTTTGGTTTCCAATATTTATAATTTAGTACTAAATTGGGGATTTTCAATTGGTTCTTTTTCTAGCTTTTTCAACTGTATGTCCAATTCATTGACCTCCCTTCTCTCTGCTTCAATTAAGTATGCACTCAGGGATATAAAATTTCCCCTAAAAACTGCCTTTAGTGCATCACACATTCTGGTATGTTTTATCATTCTTATCATTCTCTTGAATGAAATTATTGATTGTTTCTATAATTTCTTGTTTGACCCATCCATTCTTTAGGATCAAATGGTTTAATTTCCAATTACTTTTTAGTCTATCTTTCCATGGCCCTTTATTGCATATAATTTTTATTGCATCATTATCTGAGAATGATGCATTTAATATTTCTGCCTTTCTGCACTAGATTGTGAGGTTTTTATGCCCTAGTACATGGTCTATTTTTGAGTATGTACCATGCACTGCTGAGAAGAAAGTAAATTCCTTTTTATCCCCATTCAGTTTTCTCCAGAGATCCATCATATCTAGTCTCTCTAAAATTCTATTCTCCTCCTTCACTTCTTTCTTGTTTCTTTTGAGGTTAGATTTATCAAGTTCAGAAAGGGGGAGATTAAGGTCCCCTACTAGTATAGTTTTGCTATCTATATCTTCCTCTAATTCCTTTAACTTCTCCTCTAGGAATTTGGATGCTATACCACTTGGTGCATATATATATATAATAAGTAATGATATTGCTTCATTTTCAGTGGTGCCTTTTAGCAGGATATAGTTTCTTTCCTTATCTCTTTTAATTAGATATATCTTTGCTTTTGCTATATCTGAGATAAGTATTGTTACCCCTGCTTTTTTTTACTTTAGCTGAGGCATAGTAAATTCTGCTCCAACCTTTTACCTTTACCCTGTGGGAATCCCTTTATTTCAAATGTGTTTCTTGTAGACAGCATATTGTAGGATTATTTTTTTTTAAATAAGTATTTTTTACTCTCCCATTTTTTTTTTTTTTGCTTTTTGGAGGGCAATTGGAGTTAATTAATTTGCCCAAGGTCACATGGCTAGGTTTTTGTTTGTTTGTTTGTTTGTGTGTGCATTAAGTGTCTGAGGCCAGAACCGAATGCAGGTCCTTCTGACTTCAGGGCCAATGCAGTACACTGCTCCACGAGGATTATGGTTTTTAATCCATTCTGCTATCCACCTCTGTTTTATGGGAAAGTTCAACCCATTCACATTCACAGTAATGATGACTATCTGTCTCTTCCCCTCTATCCTATTCCCTCCCCTTTTTATGTTTTTGTTTCTTCCTTCTCCCTTCCCCTCCTTGAAGTTTTCCCTTTTGACCACCCCCTCCCTCAGTGTTCCCACCCAGTGACCCCCTTTTTTATCCAAATCTCTCCCCTTACTACTATTTCCCTCCCCTCTAATCCCCCCCCCTTTAGTCTCCTCCTTTCAACACCGCCCCTTTACCTTTCCATTACCTATAGGACACAATAAATTTTTATACTTATCAGAGTAAGGTACTCCCTATTTGACTCCAAACCAATGAGAGTAAATTTTAAACAGTGCTCCTTTCCCTCCCTCATTTTCCTATATTTAATGAATTTATGTGTCTATTCACATTAGAATCTTAAACTTCACTGATTAATTTTATCCCTCTTTGAACCAGAACCAGTGAGAATAGTGTTTAAATGATGTTCCTCTCCCTCTTGCTTTCCCCTCTACTATGATGTGTTTTAATGCCTCTTTGCATAGCATATTTTACCTTTTGCTATCTCATCCTTTCCTTTTTCGCATTACAGTCCCTTTGATACCCTTAATAGGTTTTTTAAAGCCTTCAGATTAGTGCATTCATACCCACACCCTCTATTTAAATATAACCCTTTTGAAGGTCATGATAATCATAAAAATTTCGATATTGACAGTTATCAGCTCCATATATAGGAATGTGAACATTTTGCTCTTGTTGCATCCCAGGTAATGAGCATGTGTGTACAAGTGTGGAAGTGTGCATGGATGTATGTGTGAGTCTGTGTTATCGTTGTTTACCTTTTTATGTCTTTCTTGAGTCTTGTAATTGGAGATAAAATTTTCCATTGAGCTCTGGCTTTGTCATCAGGAGAGACTGGAAGTCCCTTATTTCATTAAACGACCATATCCTTGCCTGAAAGATTATGCTTAGTTTTGCCAGATAGTTAATCCTTGGTTGTAGTCCTAGCTCTCTTGCCCTTTGAAATATTAAATTCCAGTCCCTCCGCTCTTTTAATGTAGAAGCTGCTAGGTCCTGTGTAACTGTAACTGTGGCTCCTCAATATTTGAATCGTTTCTTTTTGGCTGCTTGTAGAATTTTTTCTTTAATCTTGTAATTCTGGAATTTGGCTACTATATTTTTGGAGTTTTCAATTTGGGATCTCTTTCAGGAGAAGTCTGGTGAATTCTTTTTATAACTATTTTATCTTCTGAATCCAGGACCTCGGAACAGTTTTCTTTGACAATATCTTGGAGGATTTTGTCTAGGCTGCTTTTTTCATCATGGCTTTCTGGTAGACCAATAATTCTTAAGTTGTCTCTCCTGGATCTGTTCTCTAGGTCAGTTGTTTTTCCAATGAGATATTTTACATTTTCTTCCAATTTTTCAATTGTCTTGTTTTGTTTGATTGATTCTTGCTGCATCAAAGAGTTCTGAGTTTCAATTTGTTTGAATCTAATTTTTAGTGAATTATAGTCTTCAGTTATTTTTGAAGGTCTTTTTTTATGGAGGTATTTTCTCCAATTACTTCACTAATTTTACTTTTTAAGGATTTATTTTCTTCACTGAGACTTTTTTCCAAGTTGGTCACTGCCTCCCTGATTTGGTCTTTAAAATCTTTCTTAAGCTCCTCCAAGAATGCTATTTGAGCTTGAGACCAGTTCATATTTCCTTCTGTGGCCTCAGGTGTGGGTAGAGAGTCCATATTGTCCTGTGTATTTGGTTGTTCTTGATCCACATAGTAGGCTTGGATAGACTTTCTTGCCTTACCCTTCTCCTTCTCTGCTTCCTTCTTTCTCATTGAGATTTCCAATTTCTTAATTTATCAGGCTGTGAGCTAAGGGCCTTGTTGACTTTTAGTTCTGTAGCCTCTGCGTGCCTTGTTTGAGGCCAAGGCAGGGATGGCAGAGAGGAGTATAGATACACCCTGAGAAGACTGTGGAGGTGAATTGATTTCTGCCTCTATATCCCTGAGCTATAAGCAGGCTTTTGTTGGTGAGGTGAGGTGGGGCTTGTTGGGACCCCTCGCTCTCTTCTTTTCAGACTTCT
Source organism: Gymnobelideus leadbeateri (assembly GCA_011680675.1). Taxonomy (NCBI): domain Eukaryota; kingdom Metazoa; phylum Chordata; class Mammalia; order Diprotodontia; family Petauridae; genus Gymnobelideus; species Gymnobelideus leadbeateri. The sequence continues at coordinate 14,107 of WOXC01004197.1, read as the reverse complement.
GGTTTTCTCAGTTACACCTTTTCTTGGAGATTCCCAAGCCTGAGGCTATTTCCATTAACTTGGGATTTCAATATGGTTGGGATAATTATCTTTAGGTTTTCTACTTCATGAGGGAGGGATGGGAGGATCTGAGTGATTAGAATTTATTTTGCCATTCTATCCCCTGTATTATACAGGCATGCAGTTTCTAAACTTCCAGGCTGGGGGCCAATTGCTGCAGGAGAAGCTGCTATCTCTGCTGGGGGCCCAACTCTCCTACCTGGCTCCAATGATTCCTCCTGTCCCCTTGTGATATGAAGGTGAGATGACTGTGATTCGTCCTTGGTAAATCTGCTGGCTGGGGCTTCTTCTCTCTCTGGTGTAGTCTGCTTATCTGCTCTTAAGTCTGATGATTCAACCCTATTCTCAATGAATTTGGCTTAGGGTGGCAATGACATATAAACTATATAGGGTATCTCACCCTACAGGTGAGTAGGGGTCAAGGGGATGAAATGGGTATGATGGAAGGGAGGGCAGACTGGGGGGTTAAGGGAAGTTGGAAGCACCCACTTTTGAAAAGGGACAGGATCAAAGTAGAAAACAGAACAAGTTGGGGGGTGGGATGGGATGGTGGAAAATATAGTCAGTATTTCACAATATATCCACTATGGAAATGTTTTGCATGGCTACACACGTACAGCTTATGTTGAATTGCTTGTCTTCCTAGTAAGGATTGGTGACATGGGAGGTAGAGAAGGAATCTGGAATTCAAAGATTTAAAATCAAATGTTTAAAATATATCATTATTATTATTATTATTATTATTTTACATGTAACTGGGAAATAAGATATACAGGCACTGGGGCATAGAGATCCACCATGCACTACTGGAAAGTCAGAGGGGGGATGGGGGAAGACATAGAAGAGAGAAGATTGTGGGCGGGAATATTCAGTAGGATCACTGTTTTCGAGTGGTGGGTAGGAAACAATGGGGAGAAAATTTGTAACTTAAAATCTTGTGGAAATGAATGATGTAAACTAAAAAAAGAAAAGAAAAGAAAATTTTAAAAAATGAGTACAAGGTTTCTAAATTAAAAAATAAAAGGAAAAGCAACTCACAGCTTCTGTAACTGCAGGCCTGGAAAATCCTTTCTTCCTTTCTAGAATCCTTACACAGCTTCCTCTAGGGGATATTATATTTTGTGGGTGGGGTTGCTCAGCTGGATTTCCAGCATTTACTACTCTCTACTGCATATTTCTTGATAATAAGGGCTAGTTCTCTCTGAGTCTATAGCTGATTCTCTGCTCAGCCTCCAGTTGTCTTTTTTTTAATCAATGCTGCTTTTTCCTTCACATAACTGATTTTCCTCCATATGTATCTGTCATGCTGTGTTTCATTTTCTCTGGTTTTTCATATGTGCTTTCAACACTCCCAAACTCTTTCAGATTGATAAACTCTTGAATTACTGACAATATGTCTTCCTCTCTATATGTCACTACCAGATATCAAGGCTCATGGTAGGGGGATTTGAGAGAATTCCTCTCTCCTCCTAAACTCCAAAAAGTACCTTGTGCCTCCACTCTGATTCTCTAAATTTTCACTATTTAAAGTTAATTTGTTACTCAGTCAATGGAGTAATTTCTCTAATTTCATCATACAAAGGAGTTCATGTGTCATAAAAAGAAAACCAAATGTGGTGACTATTTTTTTCAGTTAATTTAACCACTTGTTACCATATTCAAAAATCTGTCATTAAATCTTATTTCTATGTATTTTGAATTGAAGGCAGAGTTGCATACTCTCCTATAAAGGAAAGACGTGCCACATTTAGAATAAAAATCTAAAGCCACACAATATGAAGATAGAAACACTCCATAGGTTAAAAACCTAATGAAGTGACACTGTAGTACTGAAGAACTTAATTTCAGATTATCTTTTGACACAGTCATCACAAGGAAGCTCTTAGGCTTTTGCTTCAGCGTTTGGGTGTGGGGAGTCCCTGCTCAATACCTTCACAGCAGGTACTCATTCTGAATCTCCCCACACACTGACACCCCCTAATATGTAGAAAAAAAAGATTGTTCCAGCCGTGTGGGGAAAGGAAGTACAAATGAGGGGTGAGAGCTGGGAGGACAAAGAGTAATGCATAGTTAGATAAAAGGAAAGTTCAAGTGTAAGGGAAAAGACCTAGAAACCCCTTTGGAGTACTCCCACAGAAGTACTTCCGAGCCTAAGTAGGGTTCCCCATCTCCCAATGAGAGTATGCTGAAAATGCCCATTCTAATGGATTTGTGAAACAGTGAAAGGAAAGAAATCTGAAGTTTGACAGAGGAGAAACAAACACGAGACTATTGATTTTCTTCACTCGATATGTTTGGGCATCATGTCATATATGATATATCATATAATTCCAATTATATACATATATATATATGTAAACATACACACACACCCCTATGTTTATACTCACAGACATACATTTGGACATAATAAAGAAAAATAAATATATAATGTAATTATATGTCTGTATGTATATATACATACATATATATATTATTTTCTGCCTTCTGACTGTAGAAATTAAAATGTGAATTCATATATTTATTAACCTTGAGCTAACCCTGAAATCACCCTTTAATGTATTCTGAAATTTAAATAATCTTTCCTCTCAAAGTTCTTTAATTTAACTATGCTGCTATATCAATTTCTGAAGATGAGAATAAAAAATAAGGCATCATGTTTCCATAACTATAATTATTTTGAGGGATTTTTTTATATTTAAATAGGGGAAATAGTTTGTTGTAAAGATTTTCATAGCTCCAGGCAGACAACAATATACTCCATAGAAGAAATAAAAACTTAATGAATAGTTTAAGTGATAGTCTTTGGAATTGTTGTCAATACAAAACATCCTCATTGTACTTTAGGAACATTCTTTTTTCTTCAAGGAAGTTAATTTGATAAGGTCTTAAATTTTTTCTCCCTCAAAGTTCCAAATCACTCCCTCTTCCCCCCCACCACCACATATACACATTAATTAATACTAAAGCCATAATGTAACTATTTCATGAAATATTCTTCCAGCTATTTGATACTCCAGAAAGAATGATAATGTTTTAATATATTAGAGTACTTTAGAGCTTTTCATTAAGGGGAGGTGGGGGGGGTGAGGGAATCAGCTGTTCCTTCAAGTAGTATTACTCCTATCAATGATTAAAAGAGTTAAGCATGGAGAAAATATCTTTAACATGAGCAAGATATCAGTTTCTCCTTTACATATTCCATTAATGACCAAAACATAAACATAAAAAAAATCATCAGCAACAAATGGACCTTTCACATTGAAGCCATTACAAAATAATAGAGTGTTTGGATGATCATCAAGTAACCTTTCCTGTCTTCTTTCATGTGCTGCTCTGGGAATATATTAATCTTTAAAACCTTCTTACATTATATATATATATATATATATATATATATATATATATATATATATTGCTTATGGCACAAATCATGCAAATTCACCCCTTTTCATTTCTCCTAATCTCCCCAGGTCAAGAGTTATTGTTCAGACAAAATCAACTTTTTCAGGTAAACCATATTATATCCATGGCAGTTCACATCAAAATGCACGATGCAACATAATAGATTCACTCCAGCCCCTGGCAAAGCTGGTAATATGAGTCTGCACAGAATAAAGGGCTTTCATGACATGAGTATATCCTTCCTGTGGGGTTAAACAAATAATTAGTGGGAACCTCAACTATGAGTGAAAGTTCTCAGTTTCTTATCTGCAAGAAGGAGCAGAACATGATGCCAATGCTGTCAGTCCCTAGGGCGCTTTAAAGAAAAATGTACAAGGAGTATCCAGTAGCAAAGACCAATTTTTTATACCCTGTAGGACTTCTAAAGGTTTATGGAGAACACTGTATATTGTTATCACATTTTGATAAAAATGTAATATGTTTTCCAAGACTAGCATTAGACAGATTTGTGAGGAAGTTACCAGTGTTCCATGACTACAACTTTGATTTCCACTCCAAAAATGCACTCATCCTTATCATGAACATCATGAAAGCATTCACTCTGTCATTTAATATTTTAACATGTCTTTCATATATCTACATATGTGTTTGTCTGTAGAAGTATTGTCTGTCTTAGGATTCACCTCTATCCTTCATTGGGTATAAACTTTTGTCTTTGAATTGGGTTTGAGAATTGAGTGTCCTTTGGAATGCTAGTTCAGAGGCATCAACATTCCAGAGAAGAACTATAAATCCCAGAATTCCAGAAACTTCTTAAAACTTAATTGTATAGTCTTAAATTGTAGTTGAGAAACCATCTATCCTATTATGTTCATTTTTCATATGAGGGAATTGAGGTTGTGTAATTTGTCTTAGTGTAGCTATGAGAAAGAGAGCCATGGTTTAGACCCAGGTTCTCTGACTACAAATGCATCTCTCTTTACTATAGCATATTGTTTTTAGTGAATGATGACTTAATTGCCCAGTGTTGCTGAAACTTGAAATACTAAAGTGAAGTAGTGTCAGGAAAAAGTGAGAATGTAATTATTTGTATTTAAAGCAAAATGGAACTTAGAAGTTAAATAGTTCATTCTTCTCATTTTATGGATAAGTAAGCAAGTTGGGGGCCAGATGTTAGAGAGATTTGAATGTAGTGCTAAGAAGTTTGAGAATTAAAGGTAGATACTAAAAGGGTGTTGATCAATTCTCTTTTCTTTCTTTTCTTTCCTTAGCAAAGGAGTGGTGTGATCAGAGCTTTGCCTTAGGATGATTAATCAGACGGTGTCTCAGTTAGATTGGAATAGGGATAGATATGAGGAGCAGGAAGCCTGGTTAGCAGATGCTATTGGCTATGCAGATAATGATGTAAACTATGATGATGAAAAGTAGCCATTTCAATGACTGCTGTAAATTTACATTCATCATTCTTACTCCTAGATGATGGAAAACACAAATTTGGGAAGGAATTATATACATTTTGAGCAATAGTATTTTTGTTTGCTCACATATTTGCTAGATTGGATTTTAAAACATCAGTGGGTAATTTTAGCCATCTGAAAGTTTAACAAGAATTAGTAGGTTAGCATGTAAGTTTGATTTATTTTTTGATCATGAACCGATTGTAAAGAAGATTGAAATGGTGGGGAGAGGCATGCTATAGGCTCTTTGGGTTAAATTAAATGGAATTCAATTCAATTAAGCAAATATTTCTTGACTACAGACGTAAATACCAGTACCAATTTCTGTTTCTAAACATGTGTTTCAATGCATTGAGGGGAGTTTTCCAGGTTGGCTGTCACTTCTTATCAGATTCAGAATGCAAAAAAGCAACCTGATTTACCATAATTGGGTCAAGTTCTCATCCTGCCTAGACCTACTTGTTTTAGCTGCATGTAGGCAAACAACATCATAACGGAATAGATTACAATTTAAATTTTATTATATAAACACACTTTTTGAGAACTGCTGAATTGATTTTGAGAAATGGTGATTCAATTAAATCAATTGGCTAAATCATTTAAATGAAAAATATTATTGAATTCTACCTTCTGAATTTCAGAGCTTCAATATTATAAATGTTCAATAAATGTCAGATGCTGCAGATGACTGAAAGGATAAATGGCTATTTTATGCAGAAGAAAGTCTCTAGCAGCACCCTGAAATTTCCTTCATACTTCTGTGAAACCTTTGGTCCAATATTCAAATAAAAGGTTGAAGAAGGTATCATCAAAATCCTGTATTTGTGACCCACAGCAGATTAATTCTTGATGTCAGAGGACCTACAATGGATAAGGCCCAGAAATTGGCATTGGTCCTTCAATAAATAGATGAAGAAATTTGTGACAGGGTCACTAATTCTCCTAGTTTCCTATAATTGCTCCTTGATCAATTAACAAAATCAATTGCTGTTGTTTCTTTCCACTGCTGCCCATCAATCATAACTATCCCATTGCCAATACTCTCCTAAAGCAGTATTACTGCTCTCATATGTGGGAATTTTCTGGTGGGAAACACCTGTGAGCTTGCTCGGCAGAGTAATGGTAATAATTGTTACCAATCTAAGTCAACTATAGTGTTCTTTATCAGCTAGCTGGTATAATAGATAAAGCACTGGGCCTGTAGTCAGGAAAATCTGAGTTCAAATCCAGTATCTGGCACATAATATCTGCATGACTCTGGGCAAGTTGCTTAATCTCAATTTACCTCATCTATAAAATACCTCATCTACCTAGTTTCCTCATTTGTAAAAAAATGAGGGTTGGGACAGTTAGATGGCAAAATGAATGGAGCAGTGACCCTGGAGTCAGGGTGACCTGAGTTCAATTCTGGCCTCACACACTTGACACGTACTAGCTATGTGACCTTGGGCAAGTCACTTAAACCCAATTGCCTTGCCTTCTCTCTCCAAAAAAATGATGGGGATAATAATAGCACTTATCTCCCAGGGTTGTTGTGAGAATCAAATGAGATAATAATTGTAAAGCACTTAGCACAACATCTGGCACATATTAAATACTATATAAATGCTAGTTATTATTATTGTTGTTGTTGTTGTTGTTAATTTATTTTACAGCCTCTGAATTATGCCTCCAGTTCCCAAATTTGCAAATCATGTATTTACGAGTGGAATTTTGTTATTGCCATTTGTATAAATGAACTATTTGTTAGAACTATATATTGACGAAAAGCTGTGGAGGGGTCTCAATCTAAGTACAGAAGAAAGGGCTATACTAATGAAATAAACCAGGGATAAGAAAATGTTATTGACAAAATGTCCATCTGGTACATGTCCATAATATTTAAATGAGAAAACGGAGACCCAGGGAAGCTAATGGACACTTCAGAAATGGAAATGGAAACCAGTTGCTCTGACTTCAGAAGCAATGCTCTTCCTGTAGTCCACCCAGAAATATACAAGTGAATTTAACCTCCCCATATTAATTCTCCCCATATTAATTCCCCATATTAATACCAAGCACACTCTATTGTGTTTTCTTAATTGAGAGCTAAGTGGCAAAAGGAAGTAAAGAAGCACTGATTTCAAATCAAGCCTCAACTCCTACTAAATGTGTGGCCTGGGCAAGTCGCTTAATCCTTGTCTATCTCAATTTCCTCAACTGTAAAGTGGGTTAATATTAGCATCTACTTCATAAAATTGTTGTGAGAATCAAATGAGATAATACTTGTAATGCATTTATCATGAGGGTAGGATATAGCAAATGCTTAATAAATTCTTGTTTCTTTCCTCCCTCCTTTTCTTCCTTCCTTCCTTCCTTCCTTCCTTCCTTCCTTCCTTCCTTCCTTCCTTCCTTCTTTCCTCCCTCCCTCCCTCCCTTCTTCCCTTGCTCTCTCCCTCCCTCCCTCCCTCTCTCCCTTCCTTCCTTCCTTCTTCCGTTCCTTCATTCTTATATATTTAACCAATGTGACCAGCAAACATTTTACCTAAATTTAGGTCTGGATATGTTACTATAATGTGTCCCAGAGACATAGTGTTATCTTTCTGGGTAAACAAGCACTACATATTTCAATTTAGTTAGATTCTGTCCTCTAAACCCTGAAATATGGCAAAGCTGTTGTTTTTTAAATTTTTTTCAGTACAAAGTGAAAACAGCAAATTTCCATAATATTAACTTAACAAATGGAAGATATCTTGCAATCCAGGTTCTTAACATATCAATAATTGTTGAAATCAAAGGAGCATCATCAATTCTACTGGCATTTAATCAATGATGTATGTAGATTCTTGGTGAACTCTCTTCACGTGGGATTATCCAATTACAAACTGCAAGAAAGACCATTCCCAGGAAGGTATGTGATAAAGATTAGAGATGTGTAGTTAATAATTTCGACTAGCACCATTGGGAAGATAGAATATACTGCATCTATCCATTTTGTTACCAAGTTACCCATGAAGCACAACATTGTGGGGGAAAAAAGAAACAGAACTTAAGTTATTAAAATTTTGTCATTTTTCCAAGTTTGGGGTGTGGAATCCAGCATAGAAATTGCTTTCATTAAGATTTTAGACCTGGGGAAGATCTTAGAAATTATCCAACCAAACCTCGCATTTTAGAGACAAAAAAACTGAATAGGAGATTGTTGAGACATTCCTAAGATCACATGGCTAGCAAGTGATAGAGCCAGGAAGAGAACTCAATTTTTCCAACTGCAATGAATTTTCTCTTGATGTTAATATTATTCCTTTCATGACAAAACATATATTCAATACATATAGAGAGTTCAAAAGTGATAGCTCAAACCCATTGTCTTATAATCACCTTCCCCTAAAAAAAAGGAAGACGGCTAAATAGAGAAAATAATTTTAGGCTATTATTGAAGAGAAAAATTATTACAATTTATTTATATTTATCATTTTAATTATATTAGTTTATTTTGCTATTAGAATAGTTTCTGTTTTCTGAAAACCAAGCCACATGGCATAAACTACATCTACACTGTATATCTAGATATGTTATCTTTGGATGGAAAATTAGCTAGAGGTATTATACAATGTTAACCACACTCAGCTTATTGATTTGATTCCAGTATTTTAAGTGTTTCTTCTTTGGGGGAGTTGCAATATCATTATATTTTTCATTCTTACATATTTTGTTTTAAGCCTTTGTTAGTTCGTTGCAAGTGAAATAAATATTACACTTCCAATCCCTCATCATTATAATGTAGCTAATAGACCACAACCAAAGTGATCTTTGGAAAACACAATTCTGATGATGTCATTCACTGGATCAAAATAATTTAGTGGCTCCCTATTGCCCATAAAATGAAATCTATACTTTTAAACAAATTGAATGAATATATATTAAATTCAGGATAGATTTCACATTGAATTGAGTATAGTTATATACAAGTAAAATACTTAAACTTATTTACATAAAATTATCTTTTTACATCTTTAAAAATGACTATATATTTAGCATGTCATTCTTTTTGCTCTGATCACACATTTCAAACCATTTGAAACTGTTTACCAAATTTTAACATATTTTTTATTCTCTATAATGAAAACGTGCTATTAAACACACAGAAGTATGTGAGCTACTTGCCATAAGCAATAATTTTAGTATGTTTTTATTTTGTGACAGCTATTGCTATGCCTTTGTGATTATCTGACACTAAAATCACTCATAATATGTAGTCTTTACCAGACAAAACTGCATTGAGTTGGCTTACATGTTTTTGGTTATTTATGTCAGTTAAGAACTGGATTTAATCCCATATGTAAGTGATTTATTGCTTTCTTTCATTGTGCTTTCAATAATGTGATATTTAAAAATTGATATTATTCCAAGGAAATGGGCAAAATTTTATGGCTCTTAAAATTCATTTCAGTGACTATGAGGGATATTTCAGGGGCTATTTCTGTGAAGAAGCCGAGCATTTCAAAGATATTCAAGTCAATCAAATAGAGGCAGGAATAATGGAAGCACAATTGAAAAACACCCTATCCTTTACCCCCAAAAAATAAGGAAAGGAAAGGAAAGGAAAGGAAAGGAAAGGAAAGGAAAGGAAAGGAAAGGAAAGGAAAGGAAAGGAAAGGAAAGGAAAGGAAAGGAAAGGAAAGGAAAGGAAAGGAGAAAGGGAGGAAAAAAATGCCAAAACTTGACAGATAATTGCCACAATTATTGACTACGTAGGTATGACCTAAATAATATCCCTTATGAATTGGAAGTCATGAATACATTTAAGAGATTAGATGTGGCAGATAGAATGCTTGAAGAAATGTGGACAATATTCACAATATTGTTTTAAATAAAAGTAGCAACATAAAACATTCCAAAAAAAAAAAAAAGACCAAGAAAGCAAAATTATCATCTGATGAGGAATTGCAAATTTCTCAGGAGTGAATGAAAAACAAGGGAAAGAAAAAATGAAAAGATATACCCAACTGAATGCAGAATTCTAGAGAATAGCAAGGAGTGATGGTGGTGGTGGTCTTTGCCCTTCATTCTCAAAGAGGAGCATGACATCAGGAAATGATGACATGACTTGAAGTTGACTTGGATTTGAGTGAGGGAGGGCTATGCAAGGTCACCAGCCTTACTTTCTCCTCCAGAGTCACCTGAATCCAGTGGCCTGATATTCATCAAGACAGCTGGAGATCACCCAACATGCAATGGGATAGCGTGGTCCTTTTAGGCTAAGGTCTTTTAAGGTACGAAAAGTGAGAACATTTAAAAGTATTATTCTGACAAGCAGCCCATCAAACACACACACACACACACACACACACACACACACACACACATACACGCAGCACTTTTGGGTATCAGTACATCATACTTCTTAAGTACACTGGAGTTGCTCTGTATGGAAGGGGAGCAAATAGAGAGAAGATTTTCTTAAATAAGCAATGCAAAGAAATAGAAGAAAACAATAAAAAGGGAAGGACAAGAAATGTTATAAAAATTGGAGATATCAAAAGAAAGTTTTATTAAATAATTGGCAGAATGAAAAAAATGGTAAGGATTTAATAGAAGCAGGAGGGATTAAGAAGAAAAGGCAAGAACACATGAAGAGACTATATAAGAAAGATCTTAATATTCCCAATAACAATAATGATATGGATACTGATTCTGAGCCAGACATCCTGGAGAATGAAGTCAAATGGGCCTTTGGAAACACTGCTAACAATAAAACTCTATAAGATACTGCTGCTAAAGTGCTGCTCTCCTTGTGCCAACAAATTTGGAAAGCACAATAGTGGTCACTGAATTGGAAAATATCAGTTTATGTCCCAATCCTAAAGAAGGGCAATGCCAAGGAATGTCCTAATTACTTAATAGTTATACTGTTTTCAAATGTCAATATGATAATGCTTAAGATTCTGCAATCTAGGCTTCAACAATATCTTAACCACGAATTATCAGAAGATCAAGTTAATTTTTGAAGGGGAACTAGGGATCAAGTTTCCAACATTCCCTGGATTATGGAGAATGCAAGGGAGTTCTGGGGTGGAGTGGGGGTGGAAATCTACTTCTGTTTCCTTGACTAAACTAAAGCCTGCGATTATGAGGATCATAACAAAATGCAGCAAATCTTCAAAGAGATGGGAGTATTGGATTATCTTGTGTCCTGAGAAATCTCTTCAAAAGCCAAGAAACAACTGTTGGAGCTAAATGGAATGGATTGTTTTAAGATTGGAAAAGTATTATGACAAGACTGGACATTGCCCCCTTATTTATGTAAATTATAAGCAAAGGACATCATGTAATATGCCAGGTTGGGTGAATCAAATGATGGAATGAAGATTGCTGGGAGAAATGTTTTTTTTTTAATCAGATAGCATATGGTACTACTCTGCACATGGCAACTGCAACCATGAAATTCAAAGCCACTTGCTCCTTAGGAGGAAAGCTATGGCAAAGCTGGACTGCATACTGAAAAGCAGAGACAGAGAAAGAAAGAAAAGAAGGAAGAAAGGAAGAAAGGAGGTGTAATGGTAATGGGAATTTGAAGATCTTCCTTGTCCTTGTATTGTCAATCAAACATATACTTAGCATATTGTTTCAAGTTCATGATTGTATCAAGTATTAAGATCTATAACTTGTGAATCCCACAGTGAGAAGTTGCTGATGTAACAGGAAGGGGCAGAACAGGGAGGAGCTTATACCATATATAAGAAAATGGACGGCCATTTGTGCTTGGCTTTATGGGAGGGAAGAAACAAAAGAAGGAAGGAAAGAAGAAATGGAGGAAGGAAGGAATGATATATTTTTAGCTATATTGGGAAAAATGAAAATTAAAGATTGACTAAAGCTATAATTAGAAGTAGAGAAATGAGTAAAATGAATGACAAGGAACTCACTGTGCTACTCAAATTCTTCTTTTTTTCCAAAAGCTTTATTAACTTCTGGTTTACATCATTCATTTCCACCAGATTTTGAGGTACAATTTTTCTCCCATTTTCCCCCAACCCACTATCCCAGAATAGCAGTCCCATAGGATATTCCCTCATCCAACCTGTTCTCTCCCATATCTTCTCCCATACCACCTTCAACTCTTCTATTATGAGAAGGTGAATCTCTCTGCCCCAATGCCTGCACATCTTATCTCCCAATTACATGCAAAATAGTATTAATAATAGTATGTATATATATATATATATATATATATATATATATATATATATGTGTGTGTGTGTGTGTGTGTGTCTGTGTGTGTGTGTGTCTGTGTATATGTATTATATTTGAAACATTTAATTTCAAAACTTCAAATTCCAGATCCATTCCCTTCCTCACTTGTCACCCACTCCCACTGGGAAGATAAGCAATTCAGTATATGTTCTACATGTATAGCTATGCAAAACATTACCATAGTAGATATATTGTAAAAGACTGGCTATATTTCCCTCCCACCCATCCCACCCCCCACCTGGTCCATTCCCTACTTTGATCCTGTCCATCTTCAAAAGTGGGTGCCTCCAACCTCCCCTCCTCCCAGCATGCCCTCTCCACCATCATTCCCCCACTGATCCCCATCCCCCTACTGTCCTGCATGGTGAGATATCCCATTTAGTATGGACACCATTCTTTCCCTGAGCCAAATTCAATGACAATATGGTTTTGCATTTTTGCCTTCCTGGTCTTCCCCTCCCCTGCAACTACTTCCCCTTGCCTCTTCTACAAGAGATAGTTTATGCCCCATGTCTCTCCCCATCTCTTCTCCCCACATTCCTCTCTCACCTCTTAATTTCACCCCTTAAGTATCATCCATTCCCACCAAATTCAACTTGTGCCCTCTATCCATGTAGACCTGTAAACATATATACACACATTCACATATGTATTTATATGCACATATACCCTTCTTCAATTATTTTCATAATAAGGAAGGTTTCATCAGACACAGTTATTGTTTTTCCATGTAGGAATGTAAATAGTTCAACTTTGATAAGTTCCTTTTGATTTCTTTTCCCTGATTACCTTCTGATGCATCTCTTATTTCTTGTGTCTGAATGTCAAATTTTCTATTCAATTGGTTTTTTCCTCAAGAATGTTTGAAAGTCCTATATTCCACTGAATGACCATATTTTCCCCTGAAACATTATTTTCAGTTTTGCTGGGTAGGTGATTCTTGGTTTTAATCCTACCTCCAATTAGCTGCAGAACATCATAATCCATGCCCTTCGATCCCTCAGTGTAGAAGCTGCCAGGTCCTGTGCTATTCTGATTGTGTTTCTACAATACTGAAATTGTTTCTTTCTGGCTGCTTTTAGTATTTTCTCCTTGATCTGGAAATTCTGGAACCAGGCTGTAATATTACTAGGAGTTTGCTTTTTGGGATATTTTTCAGGAGATGATCGATGGATTCTTTCAACCTCTATTTTGCCCTCTGGTTCTAAAACATCAGGGCAATTTTCCTTGAGAATTTCTTGAAGGATAATTTCTAGGTTCTTCCATTGATCATGGCTTTCAGGTAGTCCAAAATCTTTTAAATTGTATCTTCTGCATTTATTTTCCAGGTCACTGGTTTTTCCCATGTGATATTTCACATTGCCTTACCTTCTATTCTTTTAGTTGCTTGGATCTGTTTAACAGCATCTTGATTTCTCATAAAGTCACTAGCTTCCATTTGCTCCAGTTTAATTCTGAAGGAATGAATCTCCTCAGTGAGCTTTTGAGATTCTTTTTCCATCTGGCAAATTTGGCTTTTTAAGGCATTCTTCTCCTCATTGCCTTTTTGAGCCTCTTTTGGCATTTGAATTAGTCTATTTTTTAAGGTTTTATTTTCCTCAGTAAGGCTGTTGACTCTCATTTAATACTTTTCCTGCATCCTTATCATTTCTCTTCCCAATTTTTCCGCCACTTCTCTTATTTGGTTTTTAACATTTTATCTTTTTATATGACAGAAGAAAATTTATAAACATATTACCACTGAATCAGTCATTGTGACACCACTTCAAGATAAAACTATACCTTAATGGCATGTTTTCTAATCTTTTAATTTGACATAGATACACTTATATAGACATTTACGTAGTATCTATTACATTTAGGATTTGCAAAATAACCTATCAATATAGAAATAGGAAGGATGGAGGGGTGGAGCCAAGGTGGTGGAGTAGAAACAGCACTTCTGTGGA